>JASANG010001103.1:282500-297252 GCA_030248215.1 Enoplolaimus lenunculus
TGTTATTCGTTAGAATAACAAAGACACTGTTTAGGTTAAAGATGGTAAGTAGAAAGGGGCAGGTTTAGATCATATGGTCAATGCATAAAACAGGGCCAGAAGAGTAGAAGAAGCATATTCATAAGCCTAAACCAGAACATAAGCCTTACCGTAAGAATGAGCTTTAATACTTAACCTAAGCATAAAAATGAGCTTTTAAACTTAAGCCTAAGCTTAAAAATAAGCTTATATCTAAGTGTAAGCCTAAGCGTAAGAATAAGCTTCTATATAAGTGTAAGCCTAAGCGTAAGAATAAGCTTATATCTAAGTGTAAGCCTAAGTGTAAGAATAAGCTTATATCTAAGCGTAAGCCTAAGTAAAAAATCCGTCTAAAGATTTTAAGCTTACACTATTGCAGTTTCGCTTCAAAATATTCTGCCACTGATCTTTACATGGCCTGATTATATGATACCGCCCCTCAAATCAAAAGCGACCATTCGCAACTTACTCGGCACAAAATTCGTTTACAAATTGTTGAACGAGTTCCTCATTATCGTTTTTGAACCCAAATGCAATACTTGACCCTGTTCGATTTCCACTTTCAACCACAAAATGCACATAATTGCTTGCATTTCGAACTGCAGATGCAATTATTTGCGATATATTTCCAGCTAACACACGAATGCTTGATCCGGTGGGCGATTGTTGCTGGCCTTCTAATGCATTAAATACAATCGAACCGAATATTGTGTATCCAAATAATGCGAACAGAACAATAACTTGGTTACAAATAACACGAATAATTGAAAGAATCCATGATGTTGATTTGAATTTTTTAAATTTAATTTGGTCGGCATCGGGCAAAGTTGAATATTTCTTTGAACGGTGAGTTGTAGTGCGTTTCATTTTATATTGACTGCGGCGAAATGACAAGACACATTAATAAATTCATTTTATATATTTTAACCGTTTATATCTTCATTTTATATACACTGTAAATTCCAATGAGTTGATTAATCAATTCAGCGAGCGAGTTAGTTATTTCTGAATTAAAATCAGTTAACATTAGCTCAGTCTGAATTGAGTTGATTCTCACTCTGAGTTGAGTCGACTCTGCGTGATTTGACTAATTAACTCAGAATAAATTGAATCAATTGAAAATTCTGAGTTCTGATAGTCCTAACTGAGGCAGAGTGACTCAACTCATTTTGAGTTAAAATCAACTCAATGAAATTTACAGTGTACCTGGTCCCGCCTTAAGCAGTTGTTATTTTTTTCGTCTGAGTTTAACATAATTGTATAATTTTACAGTGCAGTGATGTTTACTCGCTACTTATTTTTCTCTTATACGGTAAAACACGTTTAAAAATTCAAGTTTTTCTACATTATCTGGTTTCAAGTTTTTGATGAAAATTTTAGGTGTGTAATGAATGAGAAATCTTTACCCACGCGTTGACATTCTTCACCCGCGGGAATACCCGCGTCAAAATTTTCTTACCCGTCCAGTGTTTTCCGTGCTGGTAGCATGCAGCTATGATATATAATATTATTCCTTCGTATATACTGAAACTAAAAAGAATACATAAAAAATAATACAGTAGTCCAATCATCCAGTCCATGTTAAGTATAAGGGTTTACCAACTAAGCTTAAGTCTAAGGTTAAACCTATGTCAATTCCGAAGTTTAAGCTTCAAAATATACCCCAAACCAAAGCCGAAACGTAAGCCCAAGCCTTCTCTCCTAATTTTCCACCGGTGTCCCTGTCTTCGATTGAGCAGATCCATATAATTATGAACACTTGTCACTCAACCAATTGCAGATCCGCATGAGCATATTGGGATGTCCCACCACGCAAACTTTGAGCCATTCGAGGTCGAGCGTCAACCTCCTATTTGTAGAGTGATGATGGTGAAGTCGGTATTCGAGTCCTAGCTTGAAATTAATAGATCGCTAGACGGAATTGAAAATATTCATGTGCGAAAGGGTATAATGACAGGTCTAACCGGATATTCGTTTCCGTGTCCGTTAAAAGTCGGTATCCGTTTCCGTTTTCGTTATAGAAGTACCGCAAATTCTGTGTTAAAGTTCCGGCAATTTCGGTAGTAAAAAGTTTGCATGATTTCGCAAAATTTACCCGTTAAGCGCGTTTCGTTTTACTTTTGGAACATTTTCAGGAAAGAATTTCCGAAATTTCGCACAAAGTTAACGTAAAGCCAAATAACGTAACAACATATTGCATATATTGGCTAAAATTAACTACTAATTAACCATCATTTTCACTACCTAATTTCGCCTCACCTCCGGCCTCGGCTCCGGCTCCGACAAGTTTCGTGACCTCCAGCTTCGGCGAGTTTCGTTGAGCTCTTTCTCCGGTTCTGGTAATTTTCACCTCCGTTAGGAACTTGCTATTTATGTCAAATTTGTTCGATCTTAGATGATGAAAACCGCAATGACAAACTTGGTAAGCACAATCTGAGGATAATTCAAAATAAAAGGCGAAATTAATATTTCAATCACGGCACTGCGTTCCCAATACTTCTTGAATTTATTTACACAATTCCAATTTGCTGGTATTTTTTTAATCATAAAAGGCCTGAAATTTCAAATTTGAACTTCATTGAGTTCAGTTGATGGTTGTCCATTTCAGGTTGGCTAAATTCATCAAACTTCATTCGTGATGAAAATCATTTACGCTTTTATGTTTAACCCTTTCTCAGATGAATATTTTCAATTTCATTAAATGTAAGAGATTTTGCACTGCGCATATAAGTTACAATTGTTAAACACTTCTCACAGTGTGTGTTGCTCGCTTACTTGTATTTAGTTGCTCACAGTATTACTCTGTTAGTTAAAAGGTTAAGCTAAGCTTACGATGTTTTTGCCGTGTATATATGGTATGGACGATGATGCTATACTACCCATGCCAGCTAAACATGCTAGTGGGGATTAAGGCATTTTCAGGAGGGGCAACAAAGCGTTTTCATATAACTTGCTAGTAAAATTTGCACTTTTCCAGTGGGGAACACATTTCAAAACGATTTTCAGCAACCAGAACCTTTCTGGCTGCGACCTGCGTCAGAAAGTCATCAGATCCAAACTTCTAAAACAGCGCCGAATCGTAGCCAGTTCAACATATATAAGGTGCTAAACAGTTTTGAAGGGCCAAAGATTTCAGATTACTTACAAGCTTGGTTTGTTTTCAAGGGGAAGTGTTAAATTTTTCTGGTGGCTGAGTACATGAGTACACCTGCACTGTAAATTCCAATGAGTTGATTAATCAATTCAACTAGCGAGTTGGTTATTTCTGAGTTAATAACAGTAAACTTTAACTCACTCTGAGTTGAGTGGATTATCACTCTGAGTTCAGTTGACTCTGGGTGAGTTGATTAATTAACTCAGAGTGAATTGAATAAACTCAAAATTCTGAGTTCTGATAGTCCTAACTCAGTCTGAGTGATTCAACTCATTCTGAGTTAAAATTAACTCACTGAAATTTACAGTGTGGCGATCTTCTCGTTGACCAAAGCCTGTCAAATCAAACCAACAATAGTATAAATTTAGAAACAATATTGAATTCAAGGTAAATGGTGTAAGGATACCACTGGATCCGCAACTCCGCTGAGTTGGAATTTTCTTGTGGAAACCCGAGAGACGTGAAATTGTAGCGTGTCGGGTCGGAAAACCACCATCCTGGGGATTTAATAGTGAATCGTTGCGGGGTACTTACCTTGGGGATCCGAGTTTGCGACCCATGGGTGCAGTATTCCGTAAAATAAAATTTGGTGGTTATAAGTTTTAGATTTAGGAGTTCGAGAGGAGAGCGCAGGCGGTTGAAATGGATAGTCTCCTAGCCCCGAAATTTTTTTTACATAATATAACCCCTTCTCACATTGAGTTACCTATAGGCAACTCAGCGCAGCGTATACACATTAAATAATATATATCGCACCGTGTTTAACAATTGCAACACGTATACATAGTACTAAATCACCACAAGACGCGAGAGCCCCTCGGGCTCGAGCGTCAAGCTTCTATAGCTGAGTGGCGATGGTATACGCCTCTCACTCCAGTCACTGGAGTTCGAATCCTAGCATAAAAGTAGGTCTCAGGGGAAATAGAAAATATTCATGTGATAAAGGGTTAAGTGTTTCGATACGTAAAGTTATCAGCCGGCTTGATAGCTGCCTGGCGTTTTTTTAGCGAATTGTTCTCTCTGAACGGTCTTGCTTGACTGACTTTGGGTGCGGTAGTAAAAGCTTGTGGTCAACTGCGATCCAATATAAGGGGTACCCGTCAATGATTGGTGGCCAGGATTGTAATCCAGGGTAACCTACCTTTTACATGGAGATAAGCCAAAATACGAGTCCAGTTTTCGTTGTCCGTTGTTTTTGACGCAAAATCAGTAAATAAAAATTAAAATGTAACAAAAACAGGGTCTGTATAAATAATTTAGTGGTTCCTGGCAAGAACCAACCCGAAACCAGAGATGGACTTCGGGGCTCAGCCCGTCCCCTGCTACAATTTTGCCGCTCCCCCTGCCAGATAATTTCCAACGTTGCTTGTAAGTCATCGAAAACCATTGTACGCCACTCGGGAAAAATGTGGTCACCAGTACCCATCGCTAGCAAGGCGAACGGACTACGGGTCTGGTATCAGTATGATACCAGCGTTTGATAACGATATCATATAGGGTAAAATAGCATTCTTTCATTTTCAAACCAAATTCCATGCGGGTTTTTCGACGAAAATGTCACACTGCATAAATTATGTATCGAACAACGCCATGGTTTATAGCTCAGCTTATAAATGTGATTACAATACTATGGTCGATATATCATGACACGCAACCAGAGTCAGACATGACGAACGTTGTCAGGGGCGTAACAGTAGAATAAGCATATTTCTAAGTTTAAGCGTCAACGAAAAAAAAAAGAGTTTAAAAGTAAGTTTATTGTCTAAGCAAAGAAATATTAGTCGAAAGCTAATGTTGACACTAGTGCAGTCTCGCTGGAAAACACAGCGTCCCTAGCAAAGCACAAGGGTCGGCTATACAAAACAAATCAAAGCCACTACGGTATAGGATAAATATACAAGCTGCATGTTTGACTGATTGATTGAAAGTATAAACACGACACGGATATGGCTCTGTCTTGAGAGACCAAATTATACCAACCTCTGGTTGCGATCCTAATATATCTTTAAACTATGATAATGTAAGGGGGATGCACCTCGGCCAAGCCCCACCCCCAACAGCGAGTAAAACCAAGATTTTGTATTAAGGTTGAGCAATAAAATGGCGTTTAATAGTTTGAAATACAGGCCCATGTAAACATCAGGGGCGGAGTGTTGTTCTGTGGGACTGCAATAGAGTAAGCTTAAGCTTCAGACTATTTTTTACTTGGCTTAGGCTTAGGCTTAGAAATACGGTCATTGTTACGCTTAGGCTTAGGTTTAGGAATTGTTTATTATTACGCTTAGGTTTGTTAGTGGAAAAATAAATCTTAAAATATGTCGTTTCATTTTAGGGACGAAACCGCTGCAAACTACGCTAAAATAGTTGTGCAAATATGGAAATTAACTATCAACTTTTTTAGTTTGTCTTCTAAATATTCACTAAAATACTGTTGGTTTTATCGCTAGCTGAAAACTCGCAAGGATTACGATCAAGATACGTTCATCCGGCAAACTGTCAACATGAGAGTGGGAGTTAGACAACGATTGTTTACCCGACCCTCGGATAACCTAGACAAATAAGAATTTTTTGACCGGTGATTTAACCACGCTAAAAAGATCTACCCACTGCCCACCATTTACCCGCGGCTGAAGCTAAATTAGTATTATCAAGAGTGCATGATACCCTTTAACAAGAGTATGCAACTTGGTACATTCTATGTATTAAAAAATGTACCCAGCGCGCGTAGCATTTTTGGCTTACCCCCTGTATTTGGGGGTCAAAATCTCCATCGATGTTGAAATTCATGTGCTAATGTATATACTAAAATGTGGTCCGATTATATTTTCGGTGTTGGCTGGCGGATACACGTGTACAATGAACGAAAAATTGACCCCCCAAATGAGGGGGGTTGGCCAAAACGCAACGCGTGCTGGTACATTCTTTAATACACAGAATGTACCCAGTTGCACACTCTTGTTAGAGTGATCATTCACTCTTGGTATTATAAAGATCGCTGTTGATTGACACTTTAATGAAGGTTTGCGATATTGCTTCAATGAATTTTACACATAAAAGTTTTATAAACAACAAAATGCAAACTCAAAGAAATTAAACCACATAACCTGTGATTTTCCAGCGCTCACTGGCCAGATAAAGTTAAAAGCGTATGTTTTGGACCTTAACTGTCAAAATTTTACCCTACGCAATACAAATCTTTACCCGCGGGTATACCGGCAGCTGAAACTACACCCCCGACTCGTGTTTATCCGTGGGTACTGGTCAACATTTCTAAATTGTTTAAACCCTCGTTTTGTCTTTAAAGGAATGAAACGTATGGACCAGGTCCGTAGCCGGATCCCCTTGCTAGAGGGCTAAAACTTTAATTAGTAGGGGCATTCAATGGTTTTAATGACTTGCAAACAAGGTTGAAAATTTTCCAGGGGGGAGGTAAAATTTTTCCAGGGGGGGCTGAGCGCCCTCCTGCCCCCCATTGGCTACAAGTCCGGTATTCACTTTATACTTAATCCAAGATTAAGAATATTCACTCAGAAAAAGCTGTATTTTCATTAGACGCCGTGAGCTTTTATAATGAAGTTTGAAGAAAAACAATACTTTAAGATATAACCCACCCTGCAGAGGTTCAACCAAAAATATGGACTATAAAAATTAAAAAGGGGAGCATCCTGGATTACTCACAGACAAAAAGTTTCTAAAAAACAAAAAATTTTAAGACGGGGGGTGATGACCTCAAAAACCCTCCCCCCTGACATCGCCTGTTGCCACACTGTGCAAGTAAACAAAGCCGCTAATGCACTTCTACAGATTGTCACACAAACCTGGTATATGGACTATGAAAACCCTACTGGTTTACAAAAGATACAGATTAATGGACCATTAATGTTGGGTTCTTACATGGTTCCTGTGGGACGATGAACCCCACAAAGGTACAATTGGAGCTGTCTCTGTTCCGGTAGAATTTGTGTCGGAGGTTCAGGCCGTTTTGGAAACTGAAATTTGTTGTAGTTTGTAACCAAAGTTGAGTTTCCCTTCAACGAGTTTGTTTGACGCGCTCGAATCTGAGTGGTATCCAAATTTTTGAAAAACGGTAAAATGAGACAGTTAAACAGGAAACCGGAAAATGGTAGGACTCAGACCCCTTTCGAGCGAGCGGAAAAAAGGACAACTCTATATTCCTTCAAGGAAATCGGGAAAATAGGACAGCATGCATGTGTTTACCCGACAGTGTCGGCAGCATGACTTAAGTGATTTGGCGCTACTTGTTTGAACTTTTGACCATCGCATAGAACAGGGTTCAAGCAGTAGTAACGCATATTCCTAAACCTAAGACAAGCGTCGGAACAGGCCCGGGCCCCGGGCACAAATCTTGCGCCCGCGGGCCTAAGCAGGCCGCGTCCGAGTGTTGTTCCAAACTTCGGTCCCGCGAGCTAAAATATATCGGACCAGTGTGAACCTTAATTTCTTTCAATTTTCTGCATAAATATTGTGGTTATGGCGTAAAATTGCAGACGATTCTGCTGCAACTTCAGTGAAATCTGTTAATTACTGGCGTGGAAACGCAGTGCTACTTCTATTGTTCTCCAAGCGCACTAGACGCGTGCTTGGTAGACAAGCTATTACGGACGAATGTGAGCGGAATTTTAGCGAACGTGGCAACGTAGTTAACCGGGACTATGCGCGTTTTGCCGTCCGTCTGTCGTTGGAGCACTTGTGGCTCTGAAGAATGCTGTACTGACCAGTATTCGGTTTGGTGAAATATAAAAAATAACTTTATGTTTATATGGTTTGTTTTGAGCTTTGTTTTCTGCTCGAAACCTATATGAAATACGCCGGCCATTGTTCAAGCGGGCCATCTCCGTGCTGAGTGTGATGGTACCGGAGAAAGCCCGTGCCCTGAAAAAGCGAGCCGGTTCCAGCCCTGCCTACGAACCTTAGCCTAAAAGCCTAATTCCAAGCAGTCCCGCGGGAAAACGGTTCACCCCAGATACTATACTACATGGGCCAGATTATGCGCAACTCCCCAAAAAGTCTGTGGAACAAAACGTACCGTCGATCGTTACCTTTTTGGGTTATCCCACTGCATGTCAGCAAGAATGAAGCGGGGTAGAAGAAATTAACAGAGCAATAGACAAAAGGTTAAATTATTTGGCCCATGCTACTTTATAAGGGGCGTCCAGGTTGCTGATGGGTCAATAAAAGAGTAGGTTTAGATTCTAGATTACATTTTTTGGCTTAGGCGTAGGCTTTAGGCTTAAGCTTAGGAATACGCTTAATCTATTGTTACGCCCCTTAAAGTAACATTGGCCAATTATTTTAATGTAAAATAATGGAAATCGATCAACTTTAATAGGGTCACCCCTAGGACGGAATAGTGCCAAAAATGCAATACATGCTGGTTGCGTTGACGAAAATATTAAGTGATTAATAAACGGTGACAGGTTGTTTTTAATTATGCTGTTGTAAACCTAAAATATTATCTATTTTTGCATAAACCAAAATTCAAGGTTTAACCTGATTGTAGTTAAGACCTGTATTCTCAAGCGCTTGTAGCACCCATAACCAGTTAGTAACAGAATCTTAAACAAGTGAACTGATGCAACTACAGGCGTCAGACTTGCATCAGGTGTAGGACAACCCAGGAGCAAAAACCAGTGCAGGTCCGTGTAGCGAGTGCACCTTGCTGGGGTGGCTAAATAATTTTCACGATGGGCATTCAGGGGTTGTTTTAATTGAGTTACAAGCACGGTTGAAAACCTTCTAAGGGGCCCAAAACTTTCCAGAGGGGGCTAAGCCCCCCTGCCCCCGTGGCTATGGGCCCGAACTGGTGCCTGGGTTTGACGCTTTCAATTGGCCGGTTTGAAGTTCTGGAGAACCTATCGGCCGTTGATAAGATACTGTGTACATTTTAGAATATGGATACAGGTTTTTAAGTGACATAAATTAATTTGTCTTCAGTTGTCTTTTTCAAAAAGGTGAAAAAATTGATAAACAATAATAATTTTGAAACTTAAATAATCTACCGAATATAAAATTTCAACTTTGTTTTGGGTTAAAAAATTCAAAAGCGACGGAATTTCAAGTCATTAATTTTTTATCCATGGGCTTTACACCCCATTTCAATCTCTGTGTTGCGCACTTTGGTAAATGTATAGAACAGGGCCGTAACAGTAGTATAAGTCAAAACGTAAGAATAAGTCTATAGCTAAAGCCTAAGCATAAAATTTAGTCTAACGCTTAAACTTGCTTTATTGCAGTCCAGCAGCCGAGCGGTACTCCCGTAAATCCTGTATATATACTGTCAACACTTCAGTAGTGCTTAATACCAGGATGCGACCGGATGTGAAACATACCGGAACCGGAGGTCAACAAAACCCAGATGTGGCAAAATAAAAACAATATTTGATTTGCTAATTTTAGCAAATATTTGTAAAATGTTGTTAAATTACGAAATCAAAGCAATTTTTTTCTTTAAACAGAAACGCAGAAAACAAATAAATTTTCTAAAACTATAGAAATTATTACTACGGAAATGCTCATCCATACGCTTAGACTTCGACTCAGGCTTAGGCTTAAGCTTAGGAATAAGCTCATACATACGCTAGGCTTTGGCTTAGGCTTAGGTTTAGGAATAGGCTCATCCATACGCTTAGGCTTAGGCTTAGGCTTAGGAATATGCTTATACTACTGTTCTGGCCCGGTTTTATACATGGGTCGCCTGGTCAATACCATACAATGTTACCAGAGCAAACTGTGAATTTAAATTAAAATAAAGTAATCTTACTTTAATTCCCCGAAAGCACAAGAAATGCCGCGAAATTAACCTTAGCTAACTTTTAGTCTCTGACTCTAACGCAAATACAGCCAACTGCCAAGTGTATATTTTTCAATAACAAACCTACATTACTAAGCTATATCGCATTATAAAGAAGCTAAGGATATTTTGAAATAATCACAACCTGGCACCGCTTGAATGTAACCCGGTTCACAACCAGCGTTGAAAAATACCGATGCCGAAACCGGAGATCAACCGGGATCGTATCCATAGGGTTGACAGCGGAGGCTCAGCTTCCACTGTGGAAGAATTTTTATCTCCCATAGAAAACTTTCAACCTTGCTTGTAAGTCATCGAAAACCCTTGCATGCCGCTATTGAAATATTTCCAGCATGTCCTTAAGCAAGGTGAGCTGGCTACGGGCATGGGGTCAATTTATTTAGCCGGAGTCAGAACAGTGATATTAAATTTTATGCGGTCAAAAATTTGTTTTGGTTTCATTTTTAGGAAATTTTGGCAATTTTTGGGTAGTGAAATTTTACGCTTTTTGTAGGTATAAAGTTGATGAAAGATGTGTTCTTTTAAGTAAGTTTGTAGCTAACTTAGGGTCAATTTTGAATGTTTTTTGAGGAAATAATAACAAAAATTTTACCGGAGCTTGCAGTTGGCAGTATTCTGTAGCAACAGAAGGCAGACCTCCAGTTGTAACCTGAATGCAATATATTAACATGACACAGTATTCCGTATTCAGCATAGGGGCCATGCTCATTCTACCTAAACCTAAACCTAAGTATGAACCTAAGCATAAAGCCTAATCCTATACATAAGTCTAGGCAGTAGCCTAAGTTTCACAGTATCTATGTCTTACAGTCTACATGTCTTCTTGATGCCAGTCTCCTATAATTTTTCGTCAACCCCCATAGCAGTGAAAGTATCAAAAGTTTTACTAAATTTTCGCTAATACAGTAAAGACTTTAATGTATATTTTTCAAAAGTTTGTGCAATTGTTATCACAACGTTTATAATGATTTGTTGAGCGAAGCTAAAATTTGAGCGAAGGTCGGAGTTTCGCGAAGTGTAATCTTTTGTACTCGAGTGTCCAAAGGTTGCATTCATCTAGCCGTCCATACAGGCTAATTTGCATAATTGGTTAAGCATAAATTAACCCCTTCTCACATTGAGTTGCCTGTATGCAACTCAGCGCAGTGTATATACGTTAAATAGTATATATCGCACCGTGTTTAACAATTGCAACACGTATACATAGTACTGAATCACCACAAGACGTGAGAGCCCCCTCGGGCTCGAGCGTCAAGCTCCTATAGCTGAGTGGTGATGGTATACGCCTCCCATTCCAGTCACTGGACTTCGAATCCTAGCATAAAAGTAGGTCTCAGGGGAAATAGAAAATATTCATGTGAGAAAGGGTTAAACATTTTAAACTATTTCATTGATCATTAGATTTACACGCAATGTAATTATTGTACTAAAAAGTTTTGGGTGCGAGGAATCTGAATAAATTGTTTAAAAACTTCGAAACACAATCAATGAGTGGTCGGCTAATAACTAATTTGCAAATAAAATTAATTGGTTTAAGCCTAAATTAAGACATTTTAAATTATTTTAATGATTATTAGGGTTAGAAGCAATCTAATTTCAGTACTAAAGAATATTTGGGTGCGAGTACCTTGAATAAATGGTTTATAAGCTTCCAACACCGATCAATGAGTAGTTAGTTTATAACTAATTTGCATATTAGCTTAATTGAAAAGTAAATGGGACAAAATATGCGTGATTTATAAGCTTGGAATGTTTCATTAGACTGATTAAAAAGTATATCCGAGCTTCGCTCAATACATGTAGTTCCACTACGACAGGTATAATTGATTCCCAAACTCCAATCAGCTTCAGTATATGTATGAGATCATTATACGGACTATGAATCCAAATTAAACCCTTGAAGCAAAAATATTTATCCACAACTACCAAATGTATCCCATACGAGGGTGCCAACAGACTGATTCCCCACTGCCAACAGATTTGACCCACCAATCCTGTGTCACCAAAATGCTCAAATGCTATCGCTTTGACGACCACATTGGCCAAAGTTATTTTTGTCGTGTTTCCAAAACGATCCGTTAACCAATCACAAAATCAAATACACAAAATGTAAGACTTTTCCCAAAAATTTCACTGAAATTCATTGGTTAATTATTATTATTACCGAATTGAAGTGAATATTGCCAAACGTTGTTTCGCTGGTTTACCCACCGGTTCATCGGTTCCGTCGTCGTAAACCAATCCGAAAACGCTCAGCTGGCACCGTTTTTTCAACGTTGCAAACCATAACCTGATTATAATTGGCTACTTGTTATTATTAAACGAGATAATTAATTCTTCAAAGTAAAAATTGCTTGCAGGGTTATAAATTACGATTGTTCTATTGATCCCTTAAAAAACAGCCGTCGGTTAATGCAAATAATTTTTGATATCAACGCTGTCAAATCCACCGTAACCCAAATAAACCCGAAACTCAAATATGGTTCTTAAACGTTCCTGGTACTTAAAATCGGAAAACAGGCTAACCAGATCAAACAATGATTTTTTTCGATACTCAGCCGTCTATTAATCCTATTAGTAATTTCGAATGTTGCCATACCCAAATTGTTAACACCACAATCAACGCTTACAGTAAACAGTTGTTTCATATCTGTACGCTATTAAATACCCAATATCACTTGGTAGGTTTGGCCAAACGTCACCGTGTATTTCCCATCAAACCGCTACATATTACCACCGGATTGTTGATATCCCAACGAAACAATGATCCATTCTGGGTAGCGAAATACCATGTGGATCACACAATAATTTCCCTCATTACCCGTCGGGATGAATTTTGATCCGGCGAAGACTCCACCGAAGCGCTTCCGTAATCGCCATCGTTAACGTCGCAATCATTTTGCGCTCCATCCAGCGGTTCAGCTGACTCGTTTTCATTTCGAAGCTCCCAAATCGGTTCACCAACTCGAACGCCACCCACAGGTATCATTCTTCCTCGGTCGTCACGGAAACACTCTGGGTCAGGGTTAGGCAGAGGGCGAACGGTTCGAGCGACACCCGAAGAATGCGGGCCATCGGTAGTCGTTGGGGGGTGCATGTCGTTAAACTGGGTTTGTTCATGGTACATTTGATACGGCGCCGGTCCGTCTAATGTTGACAAATTCCGATCACTTCCGGGGTTGCGTCGTCTACTGGTGCGTGCTGCGTTGATTTGGCTGATATTTTGCTGGAATACTGGATTAAATCGGTTCATTCTACAAAAATAAACAAATGCACAATGGTGGTTTGATGGCGGCTGTTGGCTTTGATTTTAAATATTTAATTGAAGTTTACAAACGTCCCTAATTTGCGTGCATTTGCTCGTACACTGCAAAAAATGGTGACTCAAATTGACTCTCTCGAAAATAGGCTTTTCCTGACTACACAAACTGTGTCAAAATTCAACTTCGCCAGAGTTAAATTCGACTCACTGAGAGTTGCACGTTTGAGTCTGACGGAGTCGAATTTTGACTCAGTTTGTGTAGTCAGGAAAAGCCTATTTCGGAGAGAGTCAATTTGACTCACCCATTTTTACAGTGTAATATTTTGTTTTGCGTTTCTTTAATACAAGTTCTTAAACGATTTTATCTACTAAATACACTCACCCAAATCCGAATCCGTCTTGTGAATCAAGCGCATCTTGCCATGAACTCGTGTTGTCACACTGTCCAGCTGTTGGTATACCAAAGACTAAAATATCAATTGCCAGAATTCTACTATGCTACGATTGTCAAAATAATAATAATTTTGTAAATTTCGTTTAATAATTTCAATAAATAATATTTTCTAAAATTAGTTAAACTTAAATAAAAGATGTTTTCTAAATTTCGTTAATGTTCAATAATTTTGCAAAATTTCAATAAATAATGTTTTGTTAATTTTGCGAAATTGCGATAAATAATATATATATTTTGTCAATTATGATAAATTTTAATTAATAATGGCTGAGTTTCGGAAATCTTACTTAAGTATTTACTTAAGTTATGCTTGTGTAATTATGTAAGTCACCGACTTAAGTAAGTACTTAAATTTTCGAGCACAACCAAAGAAACACCAAATATCATCCATTGCCATGACAAAGAACTAATAGTTGCGCTTTAATAAAACCGACATCATGAGTTTACAATTTCAATTAGACCAAGGTTAGTATGCCTGAGCGGTTAATGTGTAACATCAAAGCGACCTAAGTATTTACTTAACTTAAATACGCCTTTAAAAACAGCAAAATAGCTAAGCAATTACTTAGCCTGTACTTAAGTACTAAGTCGTGCTTAAGAAGGGTTTTTGGACACCCAGCCAATATTTCCTAATTTTTCGCAATTTTTCAATAAATAATATTTTCTCAATTTCATAAATTGCAATAAATCGTATTTTGCCACTTTCGTAAAATTTCATAAGGTGGAAACAGGATTCTTTTTGAAGTGAAATCATTCATATTTTATGCTATTTTTTTAGTTGAAATACCTAAAATAATTATATTCCAATTAAACAATAAATGTGGTACTTGGATACGCCGATCGCAGTCGCCAAAAGTGGCCATAGGAGCTCAGCCCCTTTTAAATTTTTTTAATTCCTTCAGAAAAGTTTCAATCTCGCCTTTAAGTTAACTTTAATCATTGCATGCTTCTTCTAAAACATTCTCACCAGCCCCCCATGCCAAGTTAAACTGGCTTTAAGACGTGCAAAACAATATGATTAGATTCAGCTTC
>JASANG010000885.1:0-295616 GCA_030248215.1 Enoplolaimus lenunculus
GGTCCACTGGAATAATTTCGGTCCCCCTAGAACGTTTTCATGTTTGCTGCAAATGGCCAACATTTCGTGTTAACAAAATCTTGAGAATCTGTGGTAAAATTAAGAGATCATAACCGTATAAATAACTGACAATTGACAAAGTAAATTCGGAAGTTGGTCCTTTCGGACAATTTAACAAAATAATACTTCAAATACTACAGCAGCTACACTCTGATAAACATCAATACATATATTGCAGCTATACCAATGCAAATGCGAACAGACTAAGTTTTGTGTTGTTTTTGTTTGTTTCATTTGTTCACATAACGTTTAGTATTTTGTATACTGGTTTATTGTTTACTTGGCGGTTATACACGGAAGCCCTGCGGCGGATCCAGAAATTTCTCATGTATTGGTAGCAGGGTGCAACCGGAATTACAATTTACCGGAACCGGAATTTGAAAATTTTACCGGAACCGGAAAATTAAAAATGCATTTCACCAAAAATTTCATTTTAATCTTATTTTTTCTCTGTTATTTGTGAAATATACCTTAGTCGAACTAGTACGGTAAAGCAGGACATGCAGCATTTAAATGTGTCGTGTGGTGGGTGGCCGAAAGGCCACACTTGCTATTTCTACAACAATTAAACAACAACCACGATTTTTATCACCATACTTGACACAAGCTCAGGTTTACCAAAATGTTCAGTAGGCGTTCCCTATAATCCCCACACGATGAATTACTGACGTACTTAAAGTTTTGATAACGGATCTACATTCTTGATTTTAATTCCAATTCAAAAGCCCCAAGACATACCCAACGGCTGGAAAGTTATTTCATGTACTAGGCGATAATACACAGACGCACGAATTAGCTTGAATATCGGGGTGCAAGCGAAGGTTAAAAATACCGGAGCTGGAACTAGAGGTCAACAATATTTACCGGAACCGAAAACGGGGTTGAAACAGGAGGTGAATGGATACTTTGACAGTTAAAATGATGTCCATGGTAAGGCGAAATCAGCTAATTATTAATGATTGGTATAATTAATTTGCAAATTTCAGCAAATATCTGTACGATGTTAATTTTTCTGGTTTTTGGGCTTATTTTTTACGAAAAAGCAGCAGGCAAAAGTAAATCAAGGTAACTTTTTGTAATGCGTCCAAAGTTTAGCTTGTTACGTACCATTTTGAGAAAAAAATTGCCGACATTTCGTGTTAACAAAATCTTGAGAATCTGTGGTAAAATTAAGAGAGCATAACCGTATAAATAACTGACAATTGACAAAGTAAATTCGGAAGTTGGTCCTTTCGGACAATTTAACAAAATACTACTGCAAATACTACAGCAGCTACACTCTAATAAACATCAATACATATATTGCAGCTATACCAATGCAAATGCGAACACACTAAGTTTTGTGTTGTTTTTGTTTGTTTCATTTGTTCACATAACGTTTAGTATTTTGTATACTGGTTTATTGTTTACTTGGCGGTTATACACGGAAGCCCTGCGGCGGATCCAGAAATTTCTCATGTATTGGTAGCAGGGTGCAACCGGAATTACAATTTACCGGAACCGGAATTTGAAAATTTTACCGGAACCGGAAAATTAAAAATGCATTTCACCAAAAATTTCATTTTAATCTTATTTTTTCTCTGTTATTTGTGAAATATACCTTAGTCGAACTAGTACGGTAAAGCAGGACATGCAGCATTTAAATGTGTCGTGTGGTAGGGGGCCGAAAGGCCACACTTGCTATTTCTACAACAATTAAACAACAACCACGATTTTTATCACCATACTTGTCACAAGCTCAGGTTTACCAAAATGTTCAGTAGGCGTTCCCTATAATCCCCACACGATGAATTACTGATGTACTTAAAGTTTTGATAACGGATCTACATTCTTGATTTTAATTCCAATTCAAAAAGCCCCAAGACATACCCAACGGCTGGAAAGTTATTTCATATACTAGGCGATAATACACAGACGCACGAATTAGCTTGAATATCGGGGTGCAAGCGAAGGTTAAAAATACCGGAGCTGGAACTAGAGGTCAACAATATTTACCGGAACCGAAAACGGGGTTGAAACAGGAGGTGAATGGATACTTTGACAGTTAAAATGATGTCCATGGTAAGGCGAAATCAGCTAATTATTAATGATTGGTATAATTAATTTGCAAATTTCAGCAAATATCTGTACGATGTTAATTTTTTTGGTTTTTGGGCTTATTTTTTACGAAAAAGCAGCAGGCAAAAGTAAATCAAGGTAACTTTTTGTAATGCGTCCAAAGTTTAGCTTGTTACGTACCATTTTGAGAAAAAAATTGCCGACATTTCGTGTTAACAAAATCTTGAGAATCTGTGGTAAAATTAAGAGAGCATAACCGTATAAATAACTGACAATTGACAAAGTAAATTCGGAAGTTGGTCCTTTCGGACAATTTAACAAAATACTACTGCAAATACTACAGCAGCTACACTCTAATAAACATCAATACATATATTGCAGCTATACCAATGCAAATGCGAACACACTAAGTTTTGTGTTGTTTTTGTTTGTTTCATTTGTTCACATAACGTTTAGTATTTTGTATACTGGTTTATTGTTTACTTGGCGGTTATACACGGAAGCCCTGCGGCGGATCTAGAAATTTCTCATGTATTGGTAGCAGGGTGCAACCGGAATTACAATTTACCGGAACCGGAATTTGCGAATTTTACCGTAACCGGAAAATGAAAAATGCATTTCACCAAAAATTTCATTTTAATCTTATTTTTTGTCTACTATTTGTGAAATATACCTTAGTCGAACTAGTACGGTAAAGCAGGACATGCAGCATTTAAATGTGTCGTGTGGTAGGGGGCCGAAAGGCCACACTTGCTATTTCTACAACAATTAAACAACAACCACGATTTTTATCACCATATTTGACACAAGCTCAGGTTTACCAAAATGTTCAGTTGGCGTTCCCTATAATCCCCACACGATGAATTACTGATGTACTTAAAGTTTTGATAACGGATCTACATTCTTGATTTTAATTCCAATTCAGAAAGCCCCAAGACATGCCCAACGGCTGGAAAGTTATTTCATATACTAGGCGATAATACACAGACGCACGAATTAGCTTGAATATCGGGGTGCAAGCGAAGGTTAAAAACACCGGAGCCGGAACTAGGGGTCAACAATATTTACCGGAACCGAAAACGGGGTTGAAACAGGAGGTGAAGGGATACTTTGACAGTTAAAATGATGTCCATGTAAGGCGAAATCAGCTAATTATTATTGATTGGTATAATTAATTTGCAAATTTCAGCAAATATCTGTACGATGTTAATTTTTTTGGTTTTTGGGCTTATTTTTTACGAAAAAGCAGCAGGCAAAAGTAAATCAAGGTAACTTTTTGTAATGCGTCCAAAGTTTAGCTTGTTACGTACCATTTTGAGAAAAAAATTGCCGACATTTCGTGTTAACAAAATCTTGAGAATCTGTGGTAAAATTAAGAGAGCATAACCGTATAAATAACTGACAATTGACAAAGTAAATTCGGAAGTTGGTCCTTTCGGACAATTTAACAAAATACTACTGCAAATACTACAGCAGCTACACTCTAATAAACATCAATACATATATTGCAGCTATACCAATGCAAATGCGAACACACTAAGTTTTGTGTTGTTTTTGTTTGTTTCATTTGTTCACATAACGTTTAGTATTTTGTATACTGGTTTATTGTTTACTTGGCGGTTATACACGGAAGCCCTGCGGCGGATCCAGAAATTTCTCATGTATTGGTAGCAGGGTGCAACCGGAATTACAATTTACCGGAACCGGAATTTGAAAATTTTACCGGAACCGGAAAATTAAAAATGCATTTCACCAAAAATTTCATTTTAATCTTATTTTTTCTCTGTTATTTGTGAAATATACCTTAGTCGAACTAGTACGGTAAAGCAGGACATGCAGCATTTAAATGTGTCGTGTGGTAGGTGGCCGAAAGGCCACACTTGCTATTTCTACAACAATTAAACAACAACCACGATTTTTATCACCATACTTGACACAAGCTCAGGTTTACCAAAATGTTCAGTAGGCGTTTCCTATAATCCCCACACGATGAATTACTGACGTACTTAAAGTTTTGATAACGGATCTACATTCTTGATTTTAATTCCAATTCAAAAGCCCCAAGACATACCCAACGGCTGGAAAGTTATTTCATGTACTAGGCGATAATACACAGACGCACGAATTAGCTTGAATATCGGGGTGCAAGCGAAGGTTAAAAATACCGGAGCTGGAACTAGAGGTCAACAATATTTACCGGAACCGAAAACGGGGTTGAAACAGGAGGTGAATGGATACTTTGACAGTTAAAATGATGTCCATGGTAAGGCGAAATCAGCTAATTATTAATGATTGGTATAATTAATTTGCAAATTTCAGCAAATATCTGTACGATGTTAATTTTTTTGGTTTTTGGGCTTATTTTTTACGAAAAAGCAGCAGGCAAAAGTAAATCAAGGTAACTTTTTGTAATGCGTCCAAAGTTTAGCTTGTTACGTACCATTTTGAGAAAAAAATTGCCGACATTTCGTGTTAACAAAATCTTGAGAATCTGTGGTAAAATTAAGAGAGCATAACCGTATAAATAACTGACAATTGACAAAGTAAATTCGGAAGTTGGTCCTTTCGGACAATTTAACAAAATAATACTGCAAATACTACAGCAGCTACACTCTGATAAACATCAATACATATATTGCAGCTATACCAATGCAAATGCGAACACACTAAGTTTTGTGTTGTTTTTGTTTGTTTCATTTGTTCACATAACGTTTAGTATTTTGTATACTGGTTTATTGTTTACTTGGCGGTTATACACGGAAGCCCTGCGGCGGATCTAGAAATTTCTCATGTATTGGTAGCAGGGTGCAACCGGAATTACAATTTACCGGAACCGGAATTTGAGAATTTTACCGGAACCGGAAAATGAAAAATGCATTTCACCAAAAATTTTATTTTAATCTTATTTTTTGTCTATTATTTGTGAAATATACCTTAGTCGAACTAGTACGGCAAAGCAGGACATGCAGCATTTAAATGTGTCGTGTGGTAGGGGGCCGAAAGGCCACACTTGCTATTTCTACAACAATTAAACAACAACCACGATTTTTATCACCATACTTGACACAAGCTCAGGTTTACCAAAATGTTCAGTTGGCGTTCCCTATAATCCCCACACGATGAATTACTGATGTACTTAAAGTTTTGATAACGGATCTACATTCTTGATTTTAATTCCAATTCAAAAAGCCCCAAGACATGCCCAACGGCTGGAAAGTTATTTCATATACTAGGCTTTAATACACAGACGCACGAATTAGCTTGAATATCGGGGTGCAAGCGAAAGTTAAAAACACCGGAGCCGGAACTAGAGGTCAACAATATTTACCGGAACCGAAAACGGGGTTGAAACAGGAGGTGAAGGGATACTTTGACAGTTAAAATAATGTCCATGGTAAGGCGAAATCAGCTAATTATTATTGATTGGTATAATTAATTTGCAAATTTCAGCAAATATCTGTACGATGTTAATTTTTTTGGTTTTTGGGCTTATTTTTTACGAAAAAGCAGCAGGCAAAAGTAAATCAAGGTAACTTTTTGTAATGCGTCCAAAGTTTAGCTTGTTACGTACCGTTTTGAGAAAAAAATTGCCGACATTTCGTGTTAACAAAATCTTGAGAATCTGTGGTAAAATTTAAGAGAGCATAACCGTATAAATAACTGACAATTGACAAAGTAAATTCGGAAGTTGGTCCTTTCGGACAATTTAACAAAATAATACTGCAAATACTACACCAGCTACACTCTGATAAACATCAATACATATATTGCAGCTATACCAATGCAAATGCGAACAGACTAAGTTTTGTGTTGTTTTTGTTTGTTTCATTTGTTCACATAACGTTTAGTATTTTGTATACTGGTTTATTGTTTACTTGGCGGTTATACACGGAAGCCCTGCGGCGGATCTAGAAATTTCTCATGTATTGGTAGCAGGGTGCAACCGGAATTAGAATTTACCGGAACCGGAATTTGAAAATTTTACCGGAACCGGAAAATGAAAAATGCATTTCACCAACAATTTCATTTTAATCTTATTTTTTCTCTATTATTTGTGAAATATACCTTAGTCGAACTAGTACGGTAAAGCAGGACATGCAGCATTTAAATGTGTCGTGTGGTAGGGGGTCGAAAGGCCACACTTGCTATTTCTACAACAATTAAACAACAACCACGATTTTTATCACCATACTTGACACAAGCTCAGGTTTACCAAAATGTTCAGTAGGCGTTCCCTATAATCCCCACACGATGAATTACTGATGTACTTAAAGTTTTGATAACGGATCTACATTCTTGATTTTAATTCCAATTCAAAAAGCCCCAAGACATGCCCAACGGCTGGAAAGTTATTTCATATACTAGGCGATAATACACAGACGCACGAATTAGCTTGAATATCGGGGTGCAAGCGAAGGTTAAAAATACCGGAGCCGGAACTAGAAGTCAACAATATTTACCGGAACCGAAAACGGGGTTGAAACAGGAGGTGAAGGGATACTTTGACAGTTAAAATGATGTCCATGGTAAGGCGAAATCAGCTAATTATTAATGATTGGTATAATTAATTTGCAAATTTCAGCAAATATCTGTACGATGTTAATTTTTTTGGTTTTTGGGCTTATTTTTTACGAAAAAGCAGCAGGCAAAAGTAAATCAAGGTAACTTTTTGCAATGCGTCCAAAGTTTAGCTTGTTACGTACCATTTTGAGAAAAAAATTGCCGACATTTCGTGTTAACAAAATCTTGAGAATCTGTGGTAAAGTTAAGAGAGCATAACCGTATAAATAACTGACAATTGACAAAGTAAATTCGGAAGTTGGTCCTTTCGGACAATTTAACAAAATAATACTGCAAATACTACACCAGCTACACTCTGATAAACATCAATACATATATTGCAGCTATACCAATGCAAATGCGAACAGACTAGTTTTGTGTTGTTTTTGTTTGTTTCATTTGTTCACATAACGTTTAGTATTTTGTATACTGGTTTAAAGCAGGAAAAAAGTTTGCCCATCTGAAAGCAAAGAGAATGGGGTTGTAGATTTTGTGGTTTTCAAGAGTAATATTTCTATGACAAACGCATATTTTTATTTGTAAAATATCAAAAACATACACCAAATTGTTAAAATTTGTTGATTTTGTTTAAGATAAATGTGCGTCGAATTTAAAGTAAGGTGTCACATATGCCCATAGCGGTATTGGCATGTGGGCCGGCACGTGTATAGAATAGGGCCGGAACGTTTTCCTGTGGACTGTATTTTATATGCTTTAAACTTTTTGCTTCTATTTTAGGTTCAGATTTAAGGTTTGGTTTTAAACAGGCTTATCTTTATGCTTGAACTAGGCTTAGGCTTAGGTATAGGCTCATACTTTATGCTAGGCATGTAGAACAGGCTTCAAATTTTTGCATTGAAATTGATTTCAGTAGCGTTGACGCTTGCGGTACATTTTATATAGAGTAGTTGTATATGGAACGGCAAAATTTAACAGTAGATGCTTTCCGATAAACTACCGTGAAGCCCTAGTTGTAAATTGCATTGAGCACATAATCATTATCTACATTTACCGTCTAAAATATGGCTACCCTAACCGTAAATTGAAACAAATACTGAGATGGCAGTTGTTGAGCAGACGGCTTTGCAAATACCGCAAGTGTAGTTACTTCTGTTTATGAGATACCCCATTTATAACTACTATCATAAATTTTAAGCTAAAAATATTCAGAAATAAGATTTGTGAATGTTAAAATTGTATCGACAGCTTCTATTAAAACAAGCAATGAGATGCCGTCAACGAAACAAATATGAGGAATCATACGACGGCAAGCGTCAATTGACGATGCAAAAATCCACACAGCGTACGCTTTATAAAGTGGACGATGCATTATAGAACCATATATTCTCCGGTCCTGAACAAGGTCAAGGGATTCTACGAAATTGTTCGTGGATTGAACCAATGTCAAGGTGAGGGCCGCAACAGTAGTAGATATAAGCATGTATATTCCCGAGCGTATATTTTTAAGCGTAGAGATAAGCCTAGCCTATTAAGCCTAAGCATGAAAATTGTAGTCCCGCGGAACATGTGAGTGAACATCGGTTTTTGCAAAAAAATAAAATTTCATTTCGTGTTAAGCATACTTTGTACTTTTTGCGTTCACTGTAAATTTCCGTGAGTTGATTTTAACTCAGAATGAGTTGAATCACTCAGTCTGAGTTAGGACTATCAGAACTCAGAATTTTGAGTTGATTCAATTCATTCTGAGTTAATTAACCAACTCGCCCAAAGTCAATTCAACTCAGCTTGAGAATGCAATCAACTCATAGTGAGTTTATGTTTACTGATATTAATTCAGAAATAACCAACTCGCTAGTAGAATTGATTAATCAACTCATTTGAATTTACAGTGTTCTACGCGAATAAGTTGTAGTCTTTGCTAGTCTTTGCATAATTTAGTGGAAGGTATATTCATTTCACATGTCAGCGTTTGAAGCGAAAACATTTATTTTCACAGTTGCTTGCCTATTACCACTTAATATCGCATTAATGCACTTTCTTCGATGCGCAAAATTATAAAACAATTTCGGTCTTATTGGCTTTAAACAACTTTGTATATACAGCCACATTTTGTCAGAATGGCTCAGTCACAAGTAGTTGTATCCGCTGAGGACATGGTAGAGTCCATCATGTCGACTTTGAAAACATAAAAGTATTGGTAGTCGTCAGGGCCGGTGCAAATGCACCCCATAAAACCCACTTGGGTTTGGGCATCCAAGATAGGTGCCATACCTGAACAACTTTTAAAAAAGATTGACATGGTTTGAAATGCGTCCAGTTTATCTCTCGTCCCGCTTGCGAATCTTATTGTAATATATCTTCGACATACTTTTAAATGCTTCAGACACTTGACATATCTTACAACAATCAGCAGGCTAGTAAATATGAAACATTTCTTGCTCGCTACTGTCACTCGCTAAAATTTTTGGTTTCACTCTTCCGAAATGAAATATACAAGGTTGGTGATAAGTGACGGCCTTGGTATGTGCCGCGTCATTCCACCATTGGTTTGAACAGTACAAACTGTGTCAGCCTTCACCATAAATGGAAAAAATTCGCGTTTCACAAGTTTAGTTCATTTTAATTTAAGAATGAGTTAACTTCTTAGGTCCATCGTTCTGTAACTTTTGTTGAAATTGCTATTATATAATTTCGAAAGGGCGTCTTCAGCCTCACAACTATTAAACTCGACGGTGGTTTGCTGTGGTATGCCTTGTATAAGGTAAGTTACCCTGGATCGAAAGTCCTTGCCACCCATCCTTGGCGGGTACCCCTTATGGATTGATCGAAGCCGGCTACTGTGTCTAGTTATGCTACTCCGCCCCAACATGTCCGGGATGGGTTTCCCATCTCGGGCCCGCAGTGTATGCACCATCTGAACGCAAATACTTATCGTTACCGGACTGTTGAATAAAATATCGCACATAATTCCGTTTGGTAAAAGTTCCTCGCCGGCTATAAGCCGGCGAACGCTTCTGAAACACAGATTATCCCGAAGAAGATTTGGCGCTAGGAGACTCTTATCCTCGCGCATTCCTGCCCCCAGGTAAACTTTCTGACCACCGCGGCAAAATTACTTTGACCATCCAGTGGGCAGGCAAAATTTGGAGTGCGGGGAAAAATAAATTCTTGGTAAAAAGGAGTTGGTCAAAAAGGAAAAAGAATAATGGGAACCCGCACCGCCTATCTTTAAGGCTGTAGAAATTTTCACTATACACAATAATCATTCAATGCTCAGCGCTCAAAAATCACCCGGGAAAAGAAAAATGAAAAAGAAAAAAAAAATACCCATCCCCAGTCCGGACACGATCAAAAATTCCGACCCAGACTTGCTCGTTAGCTACTCGCGCAAGTCTGAGTCCGAGATAACAGCAATATTCCCGTCCTGCGGGAATCCAACGAAAACAATAGCGCTATAATTCGGTAAAAACAACAATCTCAGAGTCAGTACTGAAACGGAATTCCGAACAACCCAGAAATCATAGGGGCTAACATCCCTTATCAAATCGGACACCTATAGTTTATTATGAAGTCAGAACTTGCTAACACTTTATGCATCATCCGTCACATAGTCATATTATGCATACATGGAGAACTTAACAAAACTTAGCACCTCGTCTTTCGCCTACAAATTCAACCCAAACATGTCTCATTACCTTTTCCGCTTCTCGCCGTAGCGTGGTTTCCCATGCTGCTACTTCTTCCCGAGCCGGTGGACTTGCCGCCCACCGGCCCCCTTCCGGTGTTGCCGGACGAAACTCTTCCGCGAGCGGGTTCAACCGGGCCGACGTCTTAGGTGACACTGGAATCGTTTCCGACGTTGAAGACGCCGACTTCGTCGGCGGAGGAGTTTGCGGCGGGCTGTCCCGAGCATTTTGGTCCATGTTTGAGCCGAGTTCGTTGGTTTCGTTGTTTGAAATAAAAATTTGGACAGTTTCGACGTTGTTAGTAGGTGAATTGCATCAGCCGAATTAATGCACACGGTTAAATGCGTAATCGTATATTTTTATTTTACAATGAACCTGAATGCAATTGGGTTAAAACCACGGTTGAGTCGAGCTAGACTCAACCGGAGTCTAACCCAACTCAAAATCGCGTTTACAAATAATTTTTTGCCTAGATGTACTCATCGAGAAATTTCAACTAGAAAAACGCGTACAGCCACCCGTACCGGAGTGGCCCGTACGGCGCTGGTACCGGCCACCCCGGTACGAGCGCTATTTTTCACCAAAAGAAAACATAAACCGCAAACTACAAATCTAACATAACGCCAAATTAGCCGCAAAAACTCAATTCCACTTTTACTATATTACACCACGGAATATATCGTTCTCCAGCTAGAATTTCTAACCACCAGAAATGTAAAAACACGTAAGCATAAATTATCGCCGAAAACATATATCAAAATCCATCGCCATCTTAAAAAGCCAAGAAACTTGAACAAGAAAAAGAAAATTGATGCTAGCTAAGAATCTTTATTCAACGTAACTCAAAATTACACTCGATCACAATTCCACCGAATTATTACCAATTCATCCGAAATTTAAGAAAATTCCTTGCACCTCAACATTAAGAAAACTATAACAACTTACTCTAACCGTCAGAAAACTAAAATGACTACGACACAAATCTAACTGCCAAATTTAAACTCAAAACCATCTAAATTTGCAGAACAAGTATCGCAAAAGGTCAAATAAACTAAATAACATATGATAACCTTCAGATACTATGATGAATGCACACTTAACTTCAACTACGCAATATTCAAAAGCTTACCGCCCAATTTCGCCATACTAAACATCCACACCGCCAATTCCAACCGTAAAGTTCAAAATTTCAAAAATCTTAATTTCGATATAACCCATAAGGGACTACACAAGCCGGCAAAAGGCAGAAAAGACCGCCCCGGGGTCAAAAACACTCAAATCCAGTTCGAATCAACCCTTTCCGCGAGTTTTACTCACCTGCGCTCTCCCTTCAAACCCCTAGATCTCAAATTTGCAACCACCAAATGTCACGCCTACGGAGTACTACACCCAGCGGTCACACACTTGGATCCCCCAGGTGAATACCCCGCTACGGCTCCAAAAACATTTCAACCAGTGGTTTTCCAACCCGACACGCTCAAATTTCGCGTCTCTCGGGTTTCCCCAAACGAAAATTCAACTCAGCGGAGTCACGGATCCAGTGGTATCCCTACATCCCCCCTTCTTTGTGCTTGATGCCCTCATCAAGAGGTTGCTAGGCAACACCACAGAGCGCCAAAAAGGGTACCGGGGACACCACAGATACGTGAACTCCGCAGAGAGAGCACAGAGCATTTCTCATCCAGGGTGAGCCTTTTCTCGGCAACACCCTAAATTCACTACTAACGTTTTCCACGAGCCCAGCACCATCCTAACCGACTAAGCCAAACTTGATTTTTACACAGAAAACTACCATTTTGAAAAATTTATGAAATTAAGGTGTTGAAATGTTCAAATGGAGATTCGTTGGATACGATCAACCGCTAAAAACGTATACTGCATCAAACAATGGACATTCGTGTTAGCATTTTTTTGTATGAAATAATTCATTAATCCCTATTCACACGTGCAAGTGTTTGCTACGATGACTTGCAGCTGCAACTTGCACTTGCAAGTTTTGGTCCAAAAACCCGGTCAAAAAACTTGAAGCTGCAAATAATTCATTCAAAATCATAGCTAGAAATTCAGTTCAAATGTGTGAATAATTTATATGCAAGTTCAATGAATTTATTGCAGCCGCTTTGTCATAATGCAAGTTCTGCGAGCAAGTTGCAGCTGCACGGTGAATATGGTTTTATACATTGTTTAAATACAGACAAAAATAAATCACAGTTTGCTAATAAGCAACGCTGCAGCTTAAAAATAGCAATGTTTTAAAGACTTCTGAGACAAAGTTTGGCACAAACATTTACGCTTGACGTTTACAACAAATTTGAGGATAAGCGCTAGTAAGAACAGCTTTTAATGAAGCTATTAATTGATTTCATTTAGATGTACTATTGTACCAGCGACCAGAAAACAACTGCAACTTATTGCTGTTGGATACAACTAAAATGGCAACTTAGACAAAATATTAATTATAACCAGGGTGTAAACAGATGATATAAATGACGGAAACGGAAAACGGATATTGAAGTATATAAATTTCAGATAGGCATTATTTTTCTGCCAACACAATTGAGACGTGTAAATGTTCACTGGGATTTCTAAAATTTTGATAAAAAAATGGCGGTTATACCGATTTTTTTTAGATTATGGCAGAAACTATAAGTCAGAAAGTAAAAAGGCGCCGCCTACCCTCGGCAACTTTCTGCTTATGCGGTTGAAAAATATTCGAATGCGATGTAGTACGCTAGGCCCGCGACTGGGGTAGGTTCGTTCCAAAGTCACCAACACAGGGAATCACGGGGATCCGCTAAATCAGTAGTTTCCCCAATACAACCGAGTCAGATTGCACCCATCTTTCGAGACAGCAACTTCACTTAGCTCAAAAGTATTCCACTGAAGAGAGAAGATCCAGCCGAGCACCTTAAGCTTAAGCGTTCTCTCAAGCTGCCAATCACCAAAATCTGTACACAAACCGAATCACCCATACTGTAAGATCCTACCTACGGATCTGACTAGGAAATGCACATTGTCACCCTACCGCGTGACAATCAAGCAGAATTAAGCCGGCGCGAATAACAGGGAGTTATGAGCGCCGCAAATTTTCCATCGCGCTTAATTTCCCATAACAAATCACATCGGCCTAAGTTACGAAATCTCACAGGCGCCGCTAAAACAACGAATTCCAGAATTCTAAACGCGCCGAATAATTTGACAGAAAAGACAACAGCCGAAAATGTTTTTGGCTTGCGAACGATCAATCTATGAACTCAAACTGGCTAAAAATCTCAAACGATGCTTGATAAAACAATTGAAATATCCGGGTCCGGTTAACATCTAAATTAACACATTCAAAACTCAGGCAACTCAGCTCAACCTAAGCTCAGCGCATGCGTGACTAGCGTAAGTACTCAGAGACACGAGAAAAATGCGGGTTAATTCAACGACGATATTTACAAAGAAACGGGGACGGGGCGGTAGTCCCGAGCCCGACATCTAACGTAAATGATTAAACGTGTATGTGTGAAGTAAATGCTATGTGCAGGAACTCAACCTATTAATTTATTAGCAAAACAACATATAACGCTGGGTTAGGAAAACTAACACCTACATTCTGGCAACAAGTACACCCGAACTAAAGAAATAGAGCAAACCTTACCAGCGCATCCTCCTCGGCGTTACGCATTCGCAGAGCCTCGAGCTCAGCTTCGACCTCAGGCGTTAAGTGAGCTACCGCCCACCGAACCCCAGATGTGGAAGGCTGAAACTCGTCAGCTTCAGGATTTAACGGGGACGATGGTGTACTTCTTGCCATTTCAACCGAATAAAATTAATTGCCCGCCAATGATCTTAGTTGTAATTCTACCCCACGGCTAAAAATAAATAACACGACAATTTATCGACCGGCTTTAACCTTCTCGATAATCTCAAGAGCAGTTAAACACCGGTGTAACGCAATGACCATGGTGTAAGCAAGTAAATAAATAACTCTTACCAATAATTCAGGGATGACCGATTCGGGCCGTGGTAACGGCCGAATCTGCGGATTTGCTTGTGACAACCCGGACCAGAATGGGGATTCCGCCGCTGACCAGTGACACCAATCCTCCCCGGTTGCCCAGGTCCAACTCCGCTGCTGCCGCAGGGAGTTACTTAACCCCGTAAAGTTCTGCATTTTGTTACCGAAAAACAAAATTAATCCACCCACGAAACCACTTAGTAAAGCCAAAACTACAAAAACAGCGTTGCAAAAATGATACTCAAATCTCCCAAATTTTGGACAGGTCAGCGACGAGTGAGCGAAAATTTTTGGATTATGCAAAATTAGCAATTTTGCATAACCGGTTTCGGAAAACAACAACTCCCTCCGATTCCTGAGTACCTAAACACAAACCACCAAACTAATACAAAAATGGCCTCCTACGCAGAAATTATATTTCAATAAACTACACACAAAATACCGAAAATTCTCAAAACACACGTGTTACACGTAAACTAATAAACTAAACGCCATATTAATTCAAAACGCACATCAAGCCAACGTTATTCAGCCTAGCTAATAATCACACTAATTTCGATGGTAATCGAAATTTTTCTATAGGTTTTCAAATACGCAGAAAACGAAAATTTAGGTAGAATTTAGTGTTTTTAGATGCATTCCATCAAATTCAGCACATTTACAAACCTATTACACACTTTTACAGCCAAAATATCTGAATTTGGTAAAATTCAGATCAAAACGATATTTCACAAAATTCGAGTTATCCGAAACTACTGTTTTCGACCCAAAAACACTGAAATTAGTCTCGAACCGATACAATATCACCTATTCAGAACTGTTTTCATACTTTCCGGGCCACGAGAGCACTTACAGCTCCAACCGGACAGATCTGAAAAGTCTGCTCGACACTTCGATTTTCAGCAATCGTCCAACCTGTGCACACATGCCCGTAGCAACTCTCCGGGACACCGAAACTTCAAGGGCTGCATATTTTGGCTCAGAGCCTTCCGAATCAAAGCTGTGTCTACCGACACAAGCTTGCACGGGGTCTTTCCGCCGAGATATTATTCCCAGAATTTCTGTGCAGCCCGAGAGCTCACACATTTTCACAGAAATGTGATTCCAGCTGCCGAAAGCCTAAATCTACTAAGATTTAGAGGCGCTGGGTGCAGTGACATCTGTACAGAAACCTGTAATTTTTGTTTTAGTTCGGACAACTGCAGCGCATCTGTACGAAAAATTGCAAGAAATTTACTTAAAATTTATAACTATAATTTTTAACGTAAACACAAACAAATTTCCAGCATTTCTATAACAGAAACGGAAACGAATACCGATTTTTCCGGAAACGGATATCTAGTTACACTCTGATTGAAACTAATTTACACACTTTAAGGTAATATTCGTACAGTGTAAAGTTTTGGCTAATTTGAAAATTTTAATAACACTTCTCAGCTCATATTTCGCTTATTCGTCGCATGTGTAAATGTTTAGCGTAGTTGTGCAAACTTTTGAGTTTAAAATACAATATATGCATGTTTAGTACAATATCCAGCTAATTTGCACAATTGGCTATTTCAGTCCAAATATCATTGCCAGACGACAAAATCGGCAATTACCAAATCAAATCTGACAACGGAACGGTGTACAATTTGTTGCAGTTTCACTTTCATTGGGGTCGAAATATGAAATCTGGTTCAGAACACACAGTTAATGGCACACATTTACCCATTGAGGTAAAACGTGTATGTTTGCATTCATAATCATTTAGCGATCCCAAAATTATATAGACATTGCGGGAACATTTTGATTGGGTTTCCAGTGGCCGATTATAAGAGGATTCGCTTCTTTCAATTTATTCATCTGCATTTCGTAGACTTACACCTAAGCCTAAGCAAGAACCCGAACCTAAAACTCGTACTTCTAAACCCAAAGCATAGACGACAGTTGGGGCATGGGGCCTCATGATACCCTGTGGAGCGCGAGGTAAGGCGGATCGGATTTGGCCATTGCCATGGAGCAGGCCGCGCGCATGGGGCAAAATTAAAAATCGAAACATTAATTTCTCTCAGATTTGAAGTATTTAGAACAAACGGAAGGTGAAAATTTTTTTCGACAAAATGAACATTTTAAAATTTTATTGTTCGTCAATTTTTTTTGTCTGTTGCGTGACCAATTTAGCTAAAACTGTGCGAGATTAGCATTCGCGAGAAGACTGAATACGATTGCTTAAAAACTTGGAAAATGAACGTAAAAAATCGCTGAAATGCTATTAGGTTTAAAATCTGCTATTTTTGTGGGGCCTTATGCGCGGCACCATGAGGTGGTGAAAAAGAACCTCCTACGGGATGAGGCGGGATCAGGCGGCACCAGGCCGCTCCAGTTAAATCTCCAGGCCGAAGCCTAACCCTAAACCTTAAGGCTAATTTAGGCCAAAATTTGAAAACTTCTAAGGTTGTATGGAGTTTGTCAAAACAGTGCACGAGCCAAATTCACTCTTGAGTGCTACAAAAACGTTTATGTATTTCACTTCAAAATCAATAGTTTGCAACTAGGACCGGGGCAGCCACCACTATACCTCCAGCCCGGGAACCCCTTCCCTAAAGCGTGCCTCACCCTAAATCCGGTTAAAACAAAAAGCACCAAAGTTTTAAAATACGTCTGGCTTCTGGTTCGTCTCGCTCGCGAGTTTGGGGGCCCGTCCCGGAAATTTTGAAGGGTCCACACTCCTGCCTGCTCCGGCACTGTTTGCAGGTTAAGTGCGCAAAGAGCCTGCGTTAGTGCGACAATAAATCGGTTTTGTTCACAATTTAGTATAACCCGGAACCCTGTCTGCTCCGACACTGTTTGCAACGGATACACAAGACTTGCAGTCATTTTCTTCAAACTACATTGTTATGCCTAAATCCTGGTTGATTAATGAAAAGTGACCTGTTGAGCTAAAACCTGGCCTGATTTGCGTAAAATTGTAACCAATAATTTGTGAGCCTTAATTTCAGATGCATTTAGTTCACGCAAAGGACGGTTTAACTACGACGGAAGCTTTGGATACCCAACGAGGACTTGCTGTTCTTGGCGTGTTTATTGACGTAAGAAGCAACGACGCCGTGGCGAAAGCGTTTAGTTAACTCTTCACAGATAATTTTAAAATAAAATTCAGTTGCTCAAATCATTTTCATTTTTAGTCGCTTTTATTTGGTCTGGTCTGACGTATTTCTGTATCGGCCAATGTGAAGAACAGAGAGCAGAACAGTATTGTAAGCATATTCCTATGCCTAAGCCTAAGCCTAAGGCAAGCAAAAAATTAGTCTAAAGCTTTTAAGTTTACTCTATTGCAGTCGCACAGAAAAACGTTCCGCCCCTGATCTTTACATTGGGCCTCTGCATCAAACAGTGACACTCCTGAGTCGTCGTAAAGTTGTGAACCATTTCAACTGCAAGTAAAGCACTTTGTAAGCTGTCACCGACGGGCTTCTAATACCCGATCAAATGTTGTGCTGTGTCCTGGCTTAAATTGCAAAACAAAATACTTTTATCGCAATGTTTTGGGCCATTAATAATGATACATATGAAAGAATTTGTTTTGATTTGTTGTTAGCCTGGCCGCAATGTTGCAAACATTGATACAAATTTCCAGAATGTTCTCGACAATTTATTGCAAGTACAAATACCAGGTAAGCGATCAGCGATGATGTCTGTGTAAAATTGTTGATTTTCTTTTGTATTCAGTGAAGTTGTCTGGCTTATGTCTGCTTCAAAACGGCAGCCGCCTCCTAAAGCTAAATCAGAGTGTTGTTTGCTAAAATTATACATTTATGGGGCCATTTAAAGCGTAGGCTTTGTTTGATAATCTTTTACTTGAAACATTAGAGCAGATATTTTATAATTTTATCGCACAGAACTCGTGAAGCCCTATTCACACGTGCAAGTTTTTGCTGTGAAAACTTAGCATTTTTTTTCATCAGCCAATGAGAAAGCAGCTGCAATAAGTTCAGTGAACTTCAATGGTTGTTCAAACATACGAAACAAATTTGTAGCTATAATTTTTAATGAATTATTTGCAGCTGCAAGTTTTTCGAATGGGATTTTGGAGTAAAGTTGCAAGTGCAAGTTCTGCTGCAAGTTCTTGCAGCAAAAACTTGCACGTGTGAACATGGCTTGACCGAAAAAAGTTAAATTAGTTCAGACATTCAATAAATGTCAACAAAATGAAGTAAGATCTTTGTAGAATCTGAAGTTGCAATGACTGCTTCCAAATAGGTCAGCTCTTTATGTTTGTACGTAGAAAGTATATACCGTTTTGCTGATGCGTTTTCGTAAAACTTGATGATGATATAGCTGAAAATTTGCATAAGTCATTTTTGGCGAGTTTTGTAGATAGTGCAACAGTAATTAGGTGATGAAAATTCTTGCAAATTCCGGTTCCGAATTCTGTTCCGGTTCCTGTAAAGAAATTCAATTCCTGATAGTGTTCATGTTCAGGCCGAATTTAGTTATTTAGTTCCTGTTGGAACCCTCATACACACTGCAAAAAATGTTGAGTCAAATTGACTCTCTCCGAAATAAGCTTTTCCTGGCCACGCAACCTGAGTCAAGATTCGACTCCGTCTGAGTCAAATTCGCCTCAATTTGACTCTGGCGAAGTCGAATTTTGACTCTGTTTGTGTAGTCTGGAAAAGTTTATTTCAGAGAGAGTTAATTTTACTCACCATTTTTGCAGTACGTATATATATATATATAATTTGAGGAGACTCTTACGATGGAAGTGTTGAAATTCGCGTCGACAAAATTCTTCCTGACAACCTGAACTCATTTTATCGATACGACGGTTCATTGACGACGCCAACATGCAACGAAGCTGTTTGGTGGACAGTTTATGCTCAACCAAATACGAAAGTTTCTCAAGTGCAAGTAAACGTCTCAGCTATGTTTTCGACGCCTAAAGTTCCTGCCAGCGCTTAGCTTATTTTTTTGCGAAAGTTTTAAGTGAATCTATTTTAATTTGTTCCACAGACAACGTGTATCCTGATAGCCTCGTTATCACCATAAACCTATTCTTGATCTTAAACCTAAACCTATATTTTTCTAGACCCGCGCTCTATACCAGCGCAAATAAAAGTTTTGTTACCCGCGGCACACCCGCACAATAAAGATCTACCTACGACCCACCGTTTACCCGCACCTAAAGTTAAAACAATATTTTAAACATCGTGAATGATTTAGCATTTTAATGAAGTTTTGCGTTATGAATAGCTTCAATGAATTTTACTTATGAAAGTTCTTACTAGAAACAACAAAATTTCAAACCCAACTCAACTATAAAGCACCGGACAGCATCTGACCAGAATCAAAACAGACAATAGCGTATGTTTTTCACCTGAAAATCAAAAGTTTGCCACGAGCGTAAAACTGTGAATATTTATCCGCGTAGATACAAATCTTTACCCGCGGGTATACCCGCACCTAAAATTCTTTATCTGCTTTCACCCGCGGGTACGCCCCAGGTAACGTCCACACTGTGGTGTGGATACCCTAAACTTGGGTCTACTAAGAAATCTCGCTGATGGGTTTATATTTCAGGCGTTGATTTTATCAAACGAAGTATTAACAAATGGTGGGCATGGCGATTACAAAATACTGAAGCATAATTATCGACCTACGCAACCGCTGAATGGACGTAAAGTTTATTTACGGTCAAACTAAAATTGAAACTGTTGAATTGAATAACGTCAACATTTTTAAATTTTAAATAATTATTTTTGGCATCACTTGTACACTTTCCGAAAAACTTTTCGAAATATTTATTTAGATTTTTATCCTTAACTAAAAAGCTAAGGATAAGGATGGTTTAGGTTTATGTGTAGGTTTAGGCTTTGGTTTAGGCTTGTGGGAAAGTATACAATTGATATCGTTCAATATTTAGCAAAAATGCTGTCCAGAAAAAAATAACTTGAATAAAGTATTCTGCAAATTCCGAGACACGGCTAATGTTATTTATTCTTCAATTATTAAACAATGCTCGCACTCATGTCAGTCCCACGTTACGCTTGGTTCGCTTTGCACACAAAGTGTCCGAACGACTTTTAACGATATGTTTATGGGTAGGCTTAGACTTTCGTTTAGGCTTATGGGAAAGTATACAATTGCTTATTGTTCAATTTTTAACAAAAATGCTGTCCAGAAGGATAGCTTGATAAAAAGTATTCTGCGAAATCCGAAACAAGGCTAATGTTAATTATTCTTCAATCAAATGTTCGTTCTTATGTCAAGGTTATACTCATGGCGCAGTTTGTAAATTATGCCAAGATAAACCAGGAGGTTTGAGGTGGTGCTATACTTTTTGACTATTTTAATGCTAAACGGCGCCATTCGCACCGTTCGGTGCCATCGCCGCAAGTTAAAATTTTCCGTTTTGACTAAAAATTGCAGGAAGGGCATACACGGGCTTTCGATGACCTATAACCGAGGTATAAACTTTTCCACAGGAACGAACTTTATCAAGTGACCGAACTTTCGTGCCTTCTTTGTGGCTACCGGTAAAAAATACAATGTTATTAATACAATTTTTGTGTTGTAAACAATTTCAGAATACGGTTTATTAATTAAATATCAGGCAATTGCGATAGAATAACAGTTGTCCATGTAAAGATCAGGGCCAGAATGTTTTTCTGTGGAACTAAAAAACAGTAAGCTTAAGCTTTTGACTATTTTTTGCTTGGCTTAGGCTTAGGCTTAGGCTTAGGAATATGCTTCTAATACTTTTCCGCCCCTATTCTTTACATTGGCCATAACAGTTTAGATAAATAATGCATAACTCGATGTAATTCCAAACTTTAATTGATCTGCTAAGAAAAGTTTTTAGTTTCAAAAGATACCCAAAGCTTTGTCATACAACAGATAACACTGACGGCCAATGTTACTTTTACGGTCTTAACAGTAGATTAAGCGTATTCCTACGCCTAAGCCTAAGCGTTGCAAAAGCGTATAAAGCCGAAGCCTAAGGCTAAAAGCGTTGCAAAAGCGTATTTCTAAGCCGAAGCCTAAGCCTAAGCCTAAGTAAAAACAAGTAATCTAGAATGTAAACCTACTCTTTTACAGACCCGCCCCAAACTGGGACGGCACTAAAGTAACATGGGTCACACTGACTATAAGCTTTATACTAATAAAATTGCAGAAATTTTAAATTTTATTCAAACTGCGCTGCGTGTTTCCATGGCACTAATCGTTTTCGAAAAATTAATGTTATAATCAGTGCACTTGCACTAACAATAATTGCAAGTGAATATGCAAAACGCGGTCCGTACCATTGAAATGCATACGTGCAAATTGGCGGAAACACCGTCATGCCCAGCCGTCCGGCGGCCGAAAATGCACCCTGATAGATGCCTTGATTTTGTGGGCCCACAATTTTAGAGTACAACGTTTCGCTTGATACGCCAGCCGTCCAGTATCCTAACTCAAACAGAACTATAGCTGCGATTAAATATGAAATTATGCTAATTTGCGTTAACTCATAGCACCAATCATACTTCAAACCCGGCACGCGACCGCTTAAACCATGTTCACAATTGCGAGTATGGAACTGATTATCATAACTGGAACAAACTGTTCGACTACGAATTTCCATCAAATTTCGCCAACCAAATTCGTTTAATATCAACGGTTCTGGTTTAAATCCCGAACCAGAAACATTTTGATTCACATGACACACTTCATTTTCGTCAACACGATCGAGTTTAGGCAAAAAGCGATACGGATACACTACCGCGTACCCAATTCCGATCAGTACAAGACCTGATGCAATTAGAATGCAATATTGCACACGTTTAAACAGTACACTTCCGACTACATAAACTGCAAGAAGTGAAATAACTGCACGCGCTGCGTTTATTGCACCGTTGTATCCAATCGCTTCTGCGTCACTCCAGTTGAACATTAATATTGACATCGGTGCTGCAAGGGTTAGCTGAAATATCATCAACGCACTGATGTGAAATCGAGCTAATAAACACACTCCTACCGCTAGCTTATCGAAATTTATTTGCGGTGTTTGCTCGTATGAACGGAACAACGAACGTATCTTGCGTGACTCGTCTTCCTCATTGCTGAAATTATTAATATAATTGTTATTATTATTATTATTATTATTATTATTATTATTATTATTGCTATTATTATTATTGTTATTATTATTATTATTATTATTATTGCTATTATTATTATTATTGCTATTATTGTTATTATCATTATTATTATTATTGTTGCTGTTTTTAACACGACAACTTTCAACATCGATTTCAAGCAAAGGTTGAGTATCATATTTGTCAGTATGAACCAAACTGGTCGTATTACATATTTCCTCAGATTCGGCACAATTAGAATCGGTATCTTCATAAACATTGTCGTTTGTCAGTATCCATTTTTCTTCAAACGCATATACCAACACAATAATTTGTACTACTGCTAACGCAATGCTAATCCAAATCGGTGCAGTGTACATGTCGAGTTTCAACGGACCGTAAACGTTCCAACCGGAACTCATCGGAACGAACGCAGCTTGAATTGAAGGACCTAAAAATACTCCCAAACATTTAACGGTGAATCGAAGTGAAACCACCCGGTCACGTTGTTGAATACTGCTCGCCATTACAATATAAGTATTCAGAGCTGCCATATTCCCAGTACCGAAACCAGATACAACGCGAGCTATTAACAGGAGCCATTTCCTGGCGTCTAAAGGTACAATGCTCGCTTCGAGGAACAAAGTGTTGCCGATCATTGTCAAACAAAGGCCAATAATTATCGGTAACCTTGTCTGACACAGCGAATTCGACAGTAACCCAAACGCGAAACATCCCGCCACAGCGGCAACGTTGAAACCAGATATGAGAACGCCCAAAAAACCAACGTTTATCCGCGGATCCAACTGCGTTAAAAATGGATAAATGGACGTGACTAAAATTGAATTTTGAACTGTGACAAAAAATATTACAAAGTACGCAATAGTGAAACTGGCCAATTGTGACCGTGAGAATTTGTCGTTGTTCGCATTCAGTAACGACCGTGGGAAAATGATTGCTGGCCGTTGAAACACGCGAGCTAACCAATTTATACCACAAATCAAAGTTTGTTTACAAGTTCGACTCACGCGAGTTATTGTCTGCGTTACGGTCATGCTGGTAACTGGAAGTTTGGGGTGGTAACTGATTACGTATAATTTAACGGATACTAAACATTTGGTTATGCCGATTATAATACTAAATATATAATAGTGTTTTTTGCAAATTTAGCTTGCTACAGTAACACGTATAGTTTGCCGTCATACTGCGTACAGTTAAGCTTTCTGGGGTTCTTTAGCACACAATTTACCGAGTTTAAATGTTTTGTCGCTAGTACAAAAGTATAAATAGTGGCAGCATTCTGAAACAATTATAAACTTGATCAAAAATAGTGTGACTATTAAATCATACCTCACAAGCACGTAGTAAAACGGCTAAAACTACATTTTTGAATGGGCTCGGCTTTAAGTACCCACTTATTTGAAAATTGCTTAATGAATTGAGGCGTTTGGCAGTATCAGTTGCACATATACGTAAATTGTAGGGGTTGTTTTCTGGCGTAATACTGCATTCAATTTTGGAACGATATTTATATATGTGCATGGGCGTAGCCATGATTTTCGCTTCCGAGGAGTACACAAATACTTTAAATATATAGTGTGTTTAATAGTACAAAAAACAGTCACTATACACTACAACGCGTGAGAAAACAAGTTTTGGTACATGTACCACTTAAGCAATGTCGGTTCAGAATAGAAAAGTACCAACAACTAGTGTGTGGGAATGAAGCGTGCAAGAGATTGCAGGTTCAATTGATTCAAAAATGAAATTTTTCCGAACCCACTGCGACGCGGCATGGTCTCTTTGGCCCCCTCCCTAGACTGCAACGATCAGGGTACTTAAGAAGGCATGTGATTAATTCACCAGGATCGTAAGTGCGTAGCAGCCTTTTTAGTATGGTAGGGCCGAAAAACATTAACAATGCAAGCGAAGTAAAAATTAGCTAGGGAGCCAAAAATTTCTCTTGTGGAAGCTGAGTTCACCTGACCCTTGTATGGCTACGGGCTCGCAGGGACAGAAAAATTAAGCCTTATTTGCATAAATCGATGAACGGCTGAATCGGCAGCTTCACAGCGACGCCGTCAAATGCTAAAGTAAGCCTTACAATAAATAACTGTGTATACAGGTATGCGTACCCTGGCACACCGACAAAACTCAGTCATGCAGGTTTTGAATGCATTAAAACCAGTAATGATAAAAGTACTGTAGTGACCCGAATAAGAAATGGGTAATAAGAGGCGAGTTCCTATTTTGAGTTCTAATCAATATGAGTCCGTATCCCTGATAAAAGTCCGTAAGTGGATAGAGTCTCTAATCCGTAATTATAGTCCATAAATTATCAATTATCTCTAATTGTAGGTGCATAATGACTCCAGAACCAAATAAAGTTGAGTTCGAAACTTTAAGTCATACTATGTTTTGAAAGTACATTCCTAAATATATTCTTGCATTATCGCCGAAGTTTTTGATACCCGACAAACGTTTAATTCAACGGATAGTTGCAATATCGGATATCCATCAGTAACGAACGGCGGCGGTGGGCGGGTTTAAAATAAATAACAGTCCGTAACCGAATCACAGGGGTACCCTCTAGAAAAGCCAAATAAATATCAGTTCCCCTCTTATTCGGGTCACTACAGTAAATAACTTTCCGTATACAATTGTTTAAAATATTACATTCGGGATAGAATTATTTGAAAATCAGATTCCGTTTTACTTGCAATCGTAACTAGCAGCATGGTCGATTTTTGCTAGCTTCCATCACACTACCGCTTTTGTAGTCGGTGTTTCTTCTCTAAACTGTTTTTCCATAGCCGCTAATGTATAGAACAGGGCCGGAACAGTAGGATAAGCATATTATTCCTAATCGTAAGCCTAAGGCTAAAAAAGTTAGTCTAAAGCTTAAACTGATTCTATTACAGCCGCGTCGGAAAACGATCCTGCCCTGTTCTGTATATGGGCGACCATAGCAAACGTTTACATTTTTATTGGTGCACCTGGATTTGACGCTGGGTATTATTACCTCACCGGTGGTACGAAAGAGCCGGTTTGAAAACACTTTTTGCGCGTCTATCAAAAATAAACGACTCTCAGCGTCCAACCTTGAAAAATGAACCGCATAAACCCTCTATTTCAATGCTTGAAGCCCATTAAATTTTCCAAATGTTCTTTGTGCCAGAGAAATATTTGTCGCTTGCTTGCACTGCACTGCATCGCACTATTATTTTGTGTAAAATATTGCTAAACTGCCCGCAGTCTGTGCAATTGTCACTGTGATTGTTTACAAACTGGTTGACGTTTTTGGTATGCGCTGTCGCTTGCCAAATTAGGCATTTTTGTTTCTGGTTTAATAAAATTTAAAACCAAATATGCGTTTTTTAGCGGCTTCAGGTTTTTTTTAAATTAGGTTTGTTTAAGGTTTTGTTCGAGAGAAAATAGCTAATCTAGCGCTACTGTGCTTGCATATCTTAAAATTACATATACTTACTTAAGTAGAAATGTGGTAATAAAAATAAATAAGACACGTTGTTAGGTTCGTAGCCAGCTCACCTTGCTGGGAGGCGAAAAAATTTTCAAAAGGTGCATTCAAGGTTTTTTAATGAGTTACAAGCAAGGCTGAAAATTTTCTAGGGGGGGCAAAGTCCCCCCCTTGGCTACGGGCCAGCACATTGTCTGTGAAACTAGCAGAAACTTTGATCTCAGTTTTGTGGGGCAGGTAGGTTGGTAAATTTTGAAGAACACGAAAAATGGTTTCATTTCATTTTTTATAATAAATATTGTTCAAAAAAGCCTGTTATATTCAAATTTCTAACTCCCTAAAAAGAGGTTTATAATCAGCAATTGGAACACACTTTGACTGGCAACTGCCATTATTTATCTGCACCCAAATTATTGATATGATGTAAAATTAGCTGACAAAATTAATTGGGTTGTGCAGATGCTATATTCTCATAGATAATTTGGCCAATGTAAATAACAGGGGCGGAACGGTATTATAAGCATATTCCTAAGCCTAAAGCCTAAGCCTCAGCATAAGCGTAAGAATTAGTTTATTCCTTAGCCTAAGCATAAGCCTAAGCCTAAGCGTAAGGATGAACATATTCGTAAGCCCAAACCTAAGCAAGCCAAACAAAAAAATTAGCATAAATCTTACTCTATTCTAGGCCTCAGAGAAACGTTCCGCCCCTGATCTTTACATGGGCCCAAAACTGGATAGACCAGATGCTATTTTCTCATAGGTAATTCAGATAACAAAACAATAATTATTATTCGAAATGCTGATAAGTAAGAAAGCATAAAATGACCCAGTTTCTCACAGTGTGCAATACCGAAACCGCTACGCTAATTTGACCAATAATTGATTGTAATCTCTGAGCGAGAGTGGTCATCTATAGAAATACGTAAAGATGACACAATTCTAAAAGAAATTATTGCTAATAAGGCATAGACTACTCTCTAAAAGCTTAAACTAACTTGATTTCAGCTTACGCTAATCCAGCCGTATTAAACTAAGTTTCTAGAATAACTGAACTAACGTGTAGGTTTACGCTGAAACCAATTTAAAATCTTACGTATTTTTAGTTTAAGCTAAACTAATAGTGAACTCTTTGACAAATTTCTCGGCTGCACTTGTTGCTTAATCTAAAAATAAGTTTACTTAAACTCGTGTGAAACTTATACGTTAGTTTATAAGTAAAACTTAAAATTCTAGTTCAATTTTAGTCCGTCCAGCCAATTAAGTTCTTACTTAAACTGATATTCAAGTTTAGTTAAGCTGTAATTTATGTTTAAGTTTTTAGGGAGTATTGATTGATTTCATTGCAACTTTTGATTGCCAAAGTACAATTTCAGCTTACGTTCGTTAGCAACTATGAATTAAAGCTATTCAAGCATAGCAATTGCCAAATATTTCATAACTATCAAAATATTTGGCCATATTACTTTGAGAGGGTAGTGTCTTTCCACAGACTCCAAGAGAGTAAGCTTGATCTTTAGAGCATGTTTCTATGGCTTGCTTAGGCTTACGCTTAGGTTTACCTATAGGCTTGTTCATACGTTGAGGCTTAGACTTTACAAATATGCTTAAACTACAAATTGGCCAAAATAATAATAGTGTAGGTAATCTATAATTTACTAGTAAATTAACGAAATATGCTAGCAACGTAATGTTGCTAGTTTAGAAATCAGCAGTTGAAATCTAATACTATTGCCACTACAGACAAGAAGCGAAATATAGGGTTATTTCCGAAGCAATTATATACCGGAAAATTATAAGTCCGGCGCGCAACGGTTAAATTTCAGTGATTAAGTAGTGGTATTCGAAACGTACCGTATGGACGCGAATAAGAGGGGGAGGGGTAATAAGATGGGGGTCCCCATTTTGAGTCCGAATCAATTGGAGTCCGTATCCCTAATAAGAGTCCGTAAGCGGATAGAGTCCCTAAACCCTAATTAGAGTCCATAAATGTCAATTAACCCAAATTGTAGCACATAAATGACTCCAGGACCAAATAACTTGAGTTCGAAACTTTAAAGCGTAATTAAATTTTGAAAGAACATTCCCCAGTTTTGTAATATCGCTCAAGCTATTGACATAAGAGAAATAAACGTGTAATTCAACGTATAACTACTGGATATATATCAGTATCGAAGGGCGGCGGAGCGTCGGTTAAAAACAAATAACAGTCCGTAACCGAATAACAAGGAGGGGTGCCCTCTGGAGAGGCCAAATAAATATCAGTCCCCCTCTTATTCGGGTCACTACAGTACAGGTATTAAAAAGCACCAGTTAATCAGAAATTAACCGTTCAGTTAAAACAAGAGTGGATGATCTGGGTGCATTATGTGTGGAAAAGAATGTACCCGGTACACATAAAAAAGTATTTCTGCATTTATTCAGAAAATTATTTTCTGTGGCAAATCTTAAAAGTTTTTCTGATATTTAGGACTATTTTTCAAAAAATAACTGCAAAATGTATATTTTCAGACTTTATTTCAAAGCTTTTATGAAATCTTTTCTTTTATAACAGAAACACTTTTCAAGTGCACCTTGCTAGTTATATTTCTTAAATGTGAGAAATTTTTTCTTATATATCAGAAATATTATTTTGAGTGTATGTGTTGCGTTTTTCGCCTAAACCCCTTATGTAAAGGAGGGGGGTCAAGCTTGACGATTTTTTCAATTTCACACCTTGAAATGCTGCAGTTGTAAACTAAACTCCGTTTATAATTTTAAAACCATGCGCATTCTGCGTTTCAAACATCAACTACCCCCCCCCCTAATAAGGGACGGTCGGTCAAACATGCAATGAAAGGTGGTACATTTTGTAACACAGAAATTTCGGTAGTTGCACACTCTTGTTATAGAGTGATCATCCACACTTGGTTACACTTATAACCAACTCAAGGTATCGTATGTAAAAGTATCTTATAGAGTTTGTTAACATTATCAAAAGTGGATAATGACACAAGAGTGTGCAATTCTTGAGGTTCCGCATGGTATAAAATGTATCACCGAGTGTTGCGTTTTTGGCCGACCCTTCTCGTTTAGAAGGGGGTCGCTATCACATGAATACCCCTGAATTAAACTATAAGGAAGCTCAATTGATTAATCAACTCATTGCAATTTACAGTGTACGAACAGTTTGAAGATCGTAGAAATTAATAGCAGTTATAGCTAAATAGTCATTCAGCCAACAAACTATAACCTATAGTAACCAGATGGTTAACACCATTTGGCACAAAATTCACCAGTTTTCTAAATCACAACAGGTACCTTTTTTGTAATGAACCTAAATCAACAATTATGCCCTCAGTTAAATTACACATTTTTGCCATATCGTACAAACAAAAAATTATTTCTGAATTTATTCAGAAAAGTGTTTTCTGTGGTAAATCTGAAAAGTTTTGCTGATATTTAAGACAATTTTTCCAAAAATAACTGGAAAACGTTTATTTTCAGACTTCATTTCAAAACGTCTCTTGAAAACATTTCTGTTATAACAGAAATACTTTTCAAGTGCACCTTGCTAATCATATTTCTCAAATGTAAGAAATTTTTTCTTAAATATCAGAAATATTATTTTGAGTGACTCTGCGTTCAAACTACGTTGAAAATTAAGCAAACCAACAACATTTTAAGGATGGAAGGTTAAATTATCTGGTTTATTATCAATGTTTAAATATTACAGTTATGATGGCTACCACGCAAGCGAACTCTGTTAGGTTAAGCACTAGTTTTCAATAATCGTAACCACAACTGTAAATTCCAATAAGTTGATTAATCAATTCAGCTAGTGAGTTGGTTATATCTGAATTAACATCAGTAAACATTAGCTCACTCTGAATTGAGATAATTCTCACACTGAGTTGAGTTGACTGTGGGTGAGTTGATTAACGAAATCAGAATGATTTGAATGAACTGAAAATTATGAGCTCTGATAGTCCTAACTCAGACTGCAAATAAAAAGTATTTCTGAATTTATTCAGAAAAGTGTTTTCTGTGGTAAATCTGAAAAGTTTTGCTGATATTTACGACAATTTTTCTAAAAATAACTGGAAAACGTTTATTTTCAGACTTTATTTCAAAACGTTTTTTGAAAACATTTCTGTTATAACAGAAATACTTTTCAAGTGCACCTTGCTAATCATATTTCTCAAATGTAAGAAATTTTTTCTTAAATATCAGAAATATTATTTTGAGTGTGAGTGATTCAACTCATTCCCAGTTAAAATCAACTCACTGACATTTACAGTGCAGCGACTGGTTTTATTTTTACACTCTATCAAAATCAGTATTAACGCCGCCAATTGAATTATTGTGGTCGCTTATACCGCAATCAAACCAACGTTGAAAACGAATCATTAATATAAACCTCGAACATTTTGAGAGTAATTCCATGTATTCTCATTAATGTAAATAATATTTTGTCTACTATAGCTGTTATAATTGAATTGTATTCCGTCAACCAGCCCATTTAAATATCAGGCGCGGAACGTTTTTCTGTGGGACTAAAAAAGAATAAGCTGTTAAGCTTTAGATTATTTTTTGCGTGGCTTAAGCGTAGGCTTAGGCTTAGGAATAAACTCATTGTTTACGCTTAGGCTTAAGCTTAGGCTTAGGCTTAAGAATATGCTTATAATACTGTTCTGCCCCTGTTCTTTAACATTGGCCAGCCAACAGCCCGTCAACCATACACGAACTGATCTGATTGTTGGTACCAAATCTATCCAAATACGACGGTGTTTTCCTCACTTAACCTGAAATTTACACCCTCAATTAAATCAAAAATTTTTTACCGTACGGACTATTCGTTCAGACAACCGTTGAAAACGAATCATTAATCAATAGAGTTTTTGTAGACAATAATCGTAGCGAAAAATGTCGCATAAACCTGACAAAGAGGCCAATTTATTTCATACCTCAGTTCACATTTATATACCGTTATAGCAACCGGAAATTGGGTTAAGACTTTGATTCAAAGGTATACTATTTATACTGAATTGTGAACAAAACCGATTTACATGCGGCACAAACGCAGCCACTTAACCTGCAAGCAGTACCGGAACAGGCAGGGGTGGGGCCCCACCCAAAGCAGGGGTGGGGCCCCGCCCAAATTCCAGGGTTGGGGCCTCAAATTCGCGAGGGAAGTGAGCGAGAAACCGGACGCTTTTTAAAATTTGAGCGTTTTTGTTTCAAACCGGCTAGGGTGGGGACCCCTTTAGGGACCGGGGCCCCCAAATGGGGCATGGGTTGTGGCTGCTCCGACCCTGTCTGAAAGGAGGGCCAATATATTTTCAGGTGGTGCATTGGTGATAGAATAACAAGCTGCAAGCGGGGCGAAAACTTTTCTAGGAAGGGATGTCAAAATTTAATAGAGTTGAGCCCACCCTGGCGTTCGTCTGAATACATGCCGGCACCTTTGTGCAGTATAATCTGCACAACGGTTTTGGTCCATGTATAGAACTGGGCCGCATCATTTTCCGGAGGGGCTATAATAGAGTCAGTTTAAGCTTTAGACTAATTTTTTTGCTCAGGGTTACGCTTGGGAATAGGTTCATCCATACACTTAGGCTTAGGCTTAGGCTAGGCTTAAGGCTTAGGAATATGCTTATACTACTGTTCCGGCCCTGTTCTATACATAGGCCACGGTTTTTATTGGCATGGTACTTGAGGCATAAACATTGACGTAAAACTCAGCAAAAAATGTAATAAACGTTTTCTCCCAGTGAACAAGTATATAAAGGCTGAAAAGTTTACGAAAATTGAAATAAAACCAAAGACTGTAGTGCTGTTAAATGTAGCTAGTAAAAGCTGGTATTTAAAAGAGAGGTAAGTTGAAGTTCATGTACTCATATCATCTAACGCCCTATTCACACGTGCAAGTTTTTGCTGCGAGAATTTGCAGCTGCAAATGGTACGTAGAACTTGCATTTTTTCAGCAGCAGATGAGAAAGCGGCTGCAATAAGTTTAGTGAACTTGTATCATTATTCACACATGTGACCTAAATTCCTAGCTATGATTTTTAGTCAATTATTTGCAGCTGGAAGTTTTTCGAACGGGATTTTGGACAAACCTTGCAAGTGCAAGTTGCAGCTCCAAGTTCTCGCTGCAGAAACTTGCACGTGTGAATAGTGCTTTAAGCGATACTAGTATCCGTAGTTGCACACATGTGCAACTCTCCTATTATACTGGGTTTTGGCATATGTTCAAAAGCATTTGTTTTTAAACAAGTCTTGCCCCAGCTTTGAAACTTAAGCGACAACGCAAACAACCAAATCATCATTTCAATGTATACCGCATATTAAAACATCAGAACAACATTTTAACAGAAGGATTAATATATTCAATCAAAAGCTTCTGTAATTATACATAATAACAAAACAATTTTTTGTCTTTGCAGACTTGTATTAATTTGCATACGGTCCTGGAACGCTGCCCAAAATACGTATAGGCGGAGTTCTAGCTTTAATATATAGATGTGCTCCACCGATGTTTGAAGTATATGTCAATTTTAAAAAGCACATAACAAGTTTCGGAAAAATTTTTTCTATTTTGGTGGTTCAAACAATTTTGTGGCTTAAAATAACATTTTAGATAAGCTTGACCACACTTGCTTCTATAAGTATTGCCGTACCCATCACCTTTAAACGATTGATTCGATTGCGTTTATTCAGAAGATACGCGTAAACGAAAAGAATCGTAACTTAAATGGAACATTTTGTCACTTATTGTCTTTGAGCTTTCACAGTAAATTCCAATGAGTTGATTAATTAATTCAGCTAGTGAGTGGGTTATTTCTGAATTAATATCAGTAAACATTAATTCACTCGGAGTTGAGCTGATTCTCACACTGAATTGAGTTGACTCGTGCTGAGTTGATCAAATAACTCAGAACGAATTGAATCAACTCAAAATTTAATCAACTCAAAATTTTGTCTTCTGATAGTCCTAACTCAGACTGAGGGATTCAATTCATCCTGAGTTAAAATAAACTCACTGCAATTTTACAGTGTTTGCTGATTCGCTAGAATTATTAAATTGAAAGGTTAATTACGAATAAAAAATGCTTGACACATTTATTCAAACGTTGAGCTGGGAAACCGAAACACGTGGTCAAGATGACAACGACAAATTGCACTTTGTACTCACTGCAAATTTACTTATTGCACTTGGATGCGTTACTGCGTATCAGTCGTTCACTGAAGCGCCAGTTGAATGCATTTATACTGGTTTAATGAAAGATTCTGTGCTTCAGGTACCGATAAGTTGGCCCTCGTATAGAACAAGGCCGGATCGTTTTCCGTAGGAGCTGTAATAGAGTCCGTTTAAGCTTTGGACTATTTTTTAGACTTAGGCTTAGACGTAGGCTTAGGCTTACGAATAGGCTCATTCATACGTTTAAGCTTAGGCTTAGGCTTAGGCTTAAGTATATGCTTATACTGCTGTTGCGGCCCTGTTCTGTACATGGGCCAATAAAATTTCGAAAAATTTAATTTATTCAAATATTGCAAATATTCGCTTATGTTTTAATAAACAATTTAATAAGAAATCGTGTCAATAGTTAGTCATGTATAGAGGGCTATATGTAAACGCTTAAGCAAGAGTCTAGCTACGGCTTAGGCTAAGGCTTTAGGCAAAGGCACAGGCTAACGCTTAGATAAAGGACTTAGGCTAAGGTTTAGGCAATGGTACAAACTTAGGCTTATGCTTAATCTAAGCCTTATGCTAAAAGGCTTACTGTAGTGACCCGAATAAGATGGGGGACTGATATTTATTTGGCCTCTCCAGAGGGTACCCCCTTGTTATTCGGTTACGGACTGTTTTTAATTTTAACCAGCCCTCCGCCACCCTTCGTTACTGATGTATATACGGAACTGCAATTAACCGTTAAATTAAACGTTTATTTGTCATGTGTCAATAGCTTGAGCGATAATACAAGGTTATATATACTTAGGAATGTATTTTCAATATTTAAGTACGCTTTAAAGTTTCAAACTCAAATTATTTGCACCTGGAGTCATTTATGCGCTACAATTAGGGTTAATTGACATTTATGGACTCTAATTAGGGTTTAGGGACTCTATCCGCTTACGGACTCTTATTAGGGATACGGAGTCCTATTGATCCGGACTCAAAATGGGGACCCCCCCACTTTATTACCCCCTCTTATTCGGGTCAATACAGTAGGCAAGGATCGAGTCTTAGGTAAGCCTTTTTCAAAACTTTAGCCTGAGCCTAAAAACCTATGCCATGTAAAAGAAATGCAAACGTATAGCGGTTTGTATTGTTTTTAGTATGCCGAAAATTACTGTTGGGCACAGAACACATATTTCATTGAATTCAACGAACAAGCAGTGCCAGCAGTGGTTTCGTCTCGTTATCGTCGCAAAATCACTTATTATCAATGGGTTCCATTCTTTTTGATATTTCAAGCGTTTTGTTTTCGGCTTCCAAGTTTGATTTGGAAATTTCTTGCCGATCATTCAGGTGAGCGTATCACTGTAAATTCCAATGAGTTGAATAATTAACTCAGCTAGCGAATTATAGTTCTTTCTGAGTTTATAAACTATAAGTATTAGCTCACTCTGAGTTGAGTTGATTTTCACTCTTAGTTCATTTGATTCAAGGCGAGTTGATCAGTTAACTCAGATTGAGTTGAATCAGCTCACAATTCTGAGTTCTGATAGTCCTAACTCTCAGTCTGTCTGATTCGACTCATTCTGAGTTCAAATCAACGCACTGGAATTTGCAGTGTAGCTCAGAATCTAAACAAACACTATTCAAAAAGTGTATAGTATTCAATTTGTCATACTGTAAATTTCATTGAGTTGATTTTAACTGGCAATGAGTTGAATCTCACTCAGTCTGAGTTAGGACTATCAGAACTTAAAATTTTGAGTTGATTCAATTCATTATGAGTTAATTAATCAATTCACCCAGAGTCAACTCAACTCAGAGTGAGAATCAACTCAACTCAAAGTAAGTGAATGTTCAGTGATAATAATTCTGAAATAACCAACTCGCTAGTTGAATTGATTAATCAACTCATTGGAATTTGCAGTGCATGTATTTGTGACTTTTCCAAATATGTTGTTGAAAAGGTATCTTTTTTAAGCATCTCCTCGAGGTGGAAGCTATGCAAAATGCCTTGATTTTAATTTGAAGTTCGTAGGCTTAATTACATACGCAAGAAATATAGGAATTACACCAGTGTGTTCGTCCAGTGATACTTACTACTGCACAAAATGGTGAGTCAAATTGACTATCTCCGAAATAGGCTCTACGGAAGTACAAAAACTGAGTCAAATTCGTCTCCGCCAGAGTCAAACCTGCGACTCAGTGAGTAAAATTTGACTCTGGTTGAGTCGAATTTGACTCAGTTTGTGTAGTCCCGTAGAGCCTATTTCGGATAGAGTCAATTTGACTCACCATTTTTTGCAGTGTAGCATAACGTTCCGTTAGCGCTTGTGTTAAATGCTAACGATCGCCACATTAGCCAAAAGCTATTTAAAAGTATTACTCGTATTGTATTTGAACTTTTACAAACCAAAATTAACAAACTTAGCAAGTTTCGGTATATTTTATTTTTCTTTTTCAGGTATGAAAGTTCACGAAATAGTCGAAACAGCAACGTCACCACGAAATATGAATCCGGAAGTGAAAGATAGAAATCTTAAAGCGCTTGCTGTTCATTTGCAAAGTGTACTAAGGTAAGTGAATACGAATTACTAAAAACAAGCAGCCTTTGAAACGGTCAAAGAAACAGGGTATACAGTAAGCTGATCTATTAATCAGCACGTGCTACACACTGTAAATTTCAATGAGTTGACTAATCAATTCAGCTAGCGAGTTAGTTATTTCTGAATTAGTATCTAAATATTAACTCACTCTGAATTGAGTTGATTCTCACTCTGATTTGAGTTGACTCAAGGTGAGTTGATATATTAACTATATAAGAATAAATTGAATCAACGCAAAATTCTGAGTTCTGATAGTCCTAACTCAGACTAAGTGATTAAACTCATTCTGAGTTTAAAATCAACTAAATGAAATTTACAGTGTAGACCACATAATTAATATGTTTGTATTATTCCGTACCGCTACTGACTTGTACTAAAATTAGTGTTAGTGTGGCGCTATACTTTTGATGACGTCCGGCGTCATCCGTCACCATACGTCACCGTGCAGTACTGTAAAGTGAATTACTCACGTACGATAATATATGGTGCCACCCTAAACATTTTAAAATTGTTTGATTTGTGAAGCCATTTAAATCAAATAGAAATTAAATCCTTTTAGCTGAGAAACGTAAAAAGTGGACATTGAGTATAATAACGCCTTTGTCAAAACGCTATTTTAACATTAACAATAAACTTTTTGAATACGCTAAAAAGATTAGAAAGTAATAATTTTAACATTCAAATAATTGGTCAAAACAACGAATTTTAGAATTTTGGTATTATATTTAACGTATACTAATTGCAAGGTACTCTCAAAGTAGCTATAACATTGCAAATGTTTCAAACCATATTGAAGCTGTGACCAATGCAAAGAACAGGTGCGGTATAAGCATATTTCTAAGCCTAAGCCTAAGCGTAAGAAAGCGTTCATTCCTAAGCCTAAGCATAATCCAAGCAAAAAATTGTCTAAAGCTTAATCTTACTCTATTCAAGTCACACAGAAAAACGTTCCGCCTTGATCTTTACATGGGCCACACCGCACATGTTTCAAATCATATTGAAGCTATTAAACGAAATTAAACCTTAAATGAAAAAATGTTTAAAAGTTAATCGCATGAAATTCACAAATTGCAATTAAAAAATACCAGTTTGCCAACTTCGCGCAATGCGCAAAAGTTAGCGAAAGCACAAAAAATTCCTTGCAAATTTTTTTCCATAGAACAATCACGTGTATTTCATAAGAAATTATTGTAAACAAAGTAATGCTGGAAAGTTTCCCAAAATACGTATGTGGGGCGTTCCAGCTTTAATATATAGATTAGTAATTTTCAGATTTCACAGACGTCGTATTCGAAAGCAAATTCAAGCTCATCACATCATTGCGCCGCTTAATTTGCCGTATTCGACTAGCTATGTCACTTTTATCTATATTGTTGTCAAATGTTTATATTTGTTGAATGCTATCGCTCAACTGTATATTATGAGCGTTTTTCTTGGACGCGATCATTATTCGTTATTTAGTCTGCATACAGTTCGCGAATTTTTGAACACTTCTGCGTGGGAAACGAGCGGATTTTTCCCACGCGTGACACTGTGCGATTTATCGGTATGTTTTCTTTGAACCTATTTTATACGATAATAAGTCTAAGCCTAAGCCTAAGCCTAAGTCAAATTGTTAAATTGACAATTTAAGCTATTAAAAACCCTGTCTCGTATAGAAAATAATGTGTAACGTTTACAAATGTGTACGTGCAAAAAACACAATGCGCAGTGTTTAAACAATTATTACCAAATTCTATTTTGAAAATATATGTGAAACATAAAAAGGAAAATATTCATGAGAGAAAGGTTTAATACTGGCCGGTTTTAATTGTCTAACTTTAACAATGGTTGCGGCCATTGTTACTTTTAGAGCCGTAACAGTAGATTAAGCATATTCCTAAGCCTAAGCCTAAGTGTAAGCGTTACAAAAATGTGTTCCTAAGCCTAAGTCTTAAAGCATTAAGCTAATAAATGTAGTAATCACCAATTGGTGATAGGTGTTACACACATTTGAGAATACGGGCTCTACGTATTAATTGTTTTTGTAGAACGATCTGCTAAATATTAGGCCGTAACAGCAGATTAATCGTATTCCTAAGCGTAAGCCTAAGCAAATGAATGTAGTCTAGAATATAAGCCTGCTCTTTTACAGACCCACCAGAAATCAGGACGGTCCTAAACACGGGCCATGGTTGCAATAAATTAATAAAATGCATATCTGGTAACTGTGCTTTTTTACAGTATCAGATGCCTTAAAAATAAGAAAGTAACCACTGTAGTTTTTGAACAAATGCAGAAAATATATTCCTCTATTCATAGCGTAAAATTAACAAAAATAACACAATGTTTTTGACACAGACGAAATTAATTTTGCGCAACTATCGGATAAACAAATTATTTCAACTGTCAATACCGCATAAAACTTATAAATCAACTTCTAGAACGAAAACTTGCAACTTTTCGTTTAATAGCTGATCTGGTCAATGTTACTTTTAGAGCCGTAACAGTAGATTAAACCAAGAGTGGATGATCACTCTTTATAACAAGAGTGTGCAACTGGGTACATTCCGTGTATTAAAGAATGTACCCGGCACGCGTTGCGTTTTTGGCCTACCCCCCTCATTTGGGGGGGTGTTGAAACCTTGAACGCAGGCAAATACTGTTGCGATACACAGTGCATATCTTGTCCGGTTATATTCTTGAATTAAGTTTAGCTGAGTTCCGTGTGCAGTTGACCCCCCTCCCTAAATAAGGGGGATATGGACAAAACGCAACGCGCGGTGGTACTTTTTATGCCACGTGTATTTTTGGAAGTTGCACACTCTTATTATCGACTCTTGATTAAACGTATTGCTAAGCCTAAAGCCTAAGCGTTGCAAAAGCGTATTCCTAAGCCTAAGCGTAAGCCTAAGCAAAAAATGCAGTCTATAATGTAAGCCTACTCTTTTACTGACCCACCAGAAACCGGGACGGCCCTAAAAGTAGCATTGGCCGTTGATCTTATTAGGCTGGGCTTTTTGTTGCTGGACGTAATTTTTTAATCCTTTAGAAACGAGTTTATACCAGGGTTGTTGGCGGCAAAAAAATTAGCGGCAAAAATTTTTTTTCATATTTTTCTATTTCTTTCTGAGGGAGAATGGAAAAAATTTAAAAATATTAAACTAACAATAATTTGCAATTGGATATGATATAAAATAACGTTTTTAGATGACATGCAACTAGTTTACAGGCAACACATTAAAGTAACCGTGTGTGTATATGTCCACCAGGACACATTGTATGTACGAAAAGATCGAAAATTGCAGCATAATATACAAATGGATTTTATAATTGAAGCTTTGCCAAGAGATTCAATGTAAAACCACATATGCATCTTGTTCGGTTCCCTCACCAGGTTTTGTCGACAGTGAGGCCAAAGTTAAGGAGCTCAAAATTGAATGCATGCTTTTACCGTATGATTTAACACAAGAATACGTCCAGCTTCAACCTCGCTTCGGTCGAGAGGTTCCAGAAATTGAGAGGCTTTGATGTGAGAAAAAACCAAGTGTCTTGGGATTTAACATATACTTACAAAAAACAATTGTGACTTGTTTAGCTCGTTCCACTCATGAGTTTCTAACGTTCTGATGACCTTCTCCGATTATTCCACGCCAAAACTTAACGTTATAAAAAATTCGATTATACAAATTGTATATATGCCATTTGACACAGTTTGCGGAGCTGAGATGAAAATTGTTAAATGTTTCTCAATCAGACGTCTCGCTAACGAGTAGTGATATATAATTTGTCCAACTTATCGAAAAATATTTTGGGTCCCAAGGGGCTGAACTATTGGCCTTGAAAATTGAATTTTTTAAAAATTCAGATTTGGGCATAGAATGATCAAGGGATGTCATCGGAAAACTCAAACAAGCAAAAAGTTTCAAAATGCAAACATTTTTGGGTAAACCCCAACTAAGGGTGAGATAACCAATCACTCAGACATAGAATGAATTTTTTCCATTTTTTTCCGGAAAAAATGGAAAAACTCATTTTTTTCCGGTCATAATTTTTTCCGGAAAAATCAACCCTACACTGGATAACTTTTCATTTTAAGCTAAATTCGGCTTACAAATTGTACAGTTTTGGCTTGACCCGTAGCCAGCTCACCTTGCTAGGAAGGTTGAAATTTTTTAGAATTGACATACAATAGTATTACAATCGAGGTTAAAATCTTCCTAATGCATGCCGAAAATTTTTCAAAGAAAGCAGAGCGTCCTGGGCGAACCATGGCTACGGATAAGGTTTAAGTAGACACGCATTACAACTGAACTGCCTGCGTGTTGCGAAACACACAAAGTCAACCAAAGTGTACACTTAAAATGTTTCTGATATTTAAAAAACATTTCTTACATTTAAGAAATAAGCTTAGCAAGGTACACTTGAAAAGTATTTCATTTATAACAGAAAAAAACCGTTTTCCAGTTATTTTAACAAAAATTGTCCTAAATATCAGAAAAACTTTTCAGATTTGCCACAAAAAATAGTTTTCTGAATAAATTCAGAAATCTTTTTTAGTGTGTACAGAGTCAACGGCAATTGGTCGTTTGATGCGGCATACTACATAGTCCGTCTGCGGTACTGCGTTTCAAAACACAATAACTTGTAGCTAAGTAATTGGATATATTTAAGTTATTCATACAAATTATTGAGTATTGAGTATATTTTGTTTAGATTCGGACAATGGGTGGAAACGTACAAGATTATACCGTTCAGTGTTTACTGGTCATTAATATATTTAACGAAAAAATATTTCTATTTCTTTGGTTTTGGTACATAATTCTTATTTTACTGACCATTGTTTCAATTGTGTATTGGATCATCATAGTGCTACTGCCACGTTTCTCAAGGATGTTTATAAAACGGTAAAATGTGTTAATGGCGTTACTATAGAATTTACTTTTAACGTTGTTGCAACATTTGCAATCCTACTTGTTCTCATAGTTTGGCTAGCGTCAGTTTACTTTGCGTACAGTTTGCTTTGTTTGTCTTAAAACTTGTCGCATCTCTGATTTAGCCGTATATATGCCGTAGGCTAAACTGCTACTCATACCAATTGCCAATCACTGTAAATTGCAATGAGTTGATTAACCAATGCAGCTAGCGAGTTGGTTATTTCTGAATTAATATCAGAAAGCTTTAATTCACTCTCAGTTGAGTTGATTCTCCCTCTAAGTTGAGTTGACTCTGAGTGAGTTCATTAATTAACTCAGAATGAATTGAATCGACTCAAATTTCTGAGTTCGGATAGTCCTAACTCAGACTGAGTGATTCGACTCATTCTGAGTTAAAATCAACTCACTCAAATTTAGTGATTGGCCTAGGCCAATCTGTTATTCTGAGCAAATAGCACATTGGCCTAGGCTAAATAGCGATTGTAAGATGTTGCAAAACAACAGCAAATGTAAAACCAACGCTGGTTGGTTTATCGGTACTGCGCTTGTTCAAATAATCAAATATGCAGTTTATCCTAGGCCAAGCTGCTATTACGCAAAATACAAGCTTGGCCTAGGCCGATTTGTAATTGGCCTGGATAGCAGATTGGCGTACGACATATATTTGTAGCTATGTAAATCGGGTTAATAAAAAATCAAAGTGGTACTCAATAGTACAACACGGACGAGACGTGTCCAAGTTGCCCCGGCTATAACGTTATTACTCCGCAACATCACACCAATCAAACCGTTTTAGACACTTGGATTTATCTCGAACGTTATTTGACGCTGTACAAAACGACCGAGATATGAACCGTTTTGTGGGCAGCTATCTTCGAACCGACGGAGTGTTTATTTTACGACTCATCGAATTTCATGCCGGGGTCGTATTCGGTACAGAACTGACCCACGAATTATGGAACGCATTCTTTTGCACCACCCCACAACTATCGTTTGTTCCGCAAAGAAGACAGTCGCATACTGGTGAAACAAGACAACATAGCAACCCTGCATCGTGTTTGCGAAACGAACAGCGGTACGAAAAGCTAAAAGTGTTAGTTCCGAACGGAACTACCGGATACAAAGAAAGTTATTTAAGGGTAATTAAGCGGTCCGTCAGTCGTTCAGACTCTGACGACCCTGATGGAAAAGAATCAGAAGTTGAAGACAACGAGAAACAAAGCCCTGCCGATCCAGTTTCGACTAAAGATAGCGTAACTGACGCTGAAGTTAGTAATAAAAAAATTCACGTCAGCCAGGTTTAAACTGGAAACGATTTTGTTTTAAATGCTATGCAAGTATGGGCCCATGTATAGAACAGCGCCGGAACAGTAGTATAAGCATATTCCTAAGTCTAAGCCCTAAACGTTAGCTTAAGCGTAAGGATGAACCTATTAATAAGCCTAAGCCTAAGCAAACAGCTAGTCTAAAGCTTACAATGACTCTATTACAGCCCAGCAGGAAAACGATCCGGCCCTGTTCTATACATAGACCCCAAATATGAATTTACTTCAGTTTTGTTCGACTATTAACGGAGGGGTGTGCATATGATTTTGTGGGCCAGGAAACACTGACTCGGCAAACTTTACGAAACCAAAATTGCACACAAAATGACAGACACGTTTTACCATTAAAATATCCAAGTAGCCGTAGCTACACCCATGAGCAACTCTCCTTATGTCCTAGTGTTAATACACACGTTTTCACAAAGTGTACACTATATCAAAAAGGCATCAGATAACCCACGCTTTGAGGTTATTCAGATTTAGGCTTTCAGTAAACTTATACCTGGACGGATCTTTTCAAATGTGTATAGCAACTATCATTAGTTAGTAATAGGTTATCAAACTCATTAACGAATCAAGTTGAACTCAAGATTAGTACAATAGAGAGCAAATCAAATACGAAAAATATGCTAAATTTTGAGCCTCAGCATTCACTGGTTGGAAAGTTACATGATTTGGTGTTACACACATTTAAGAATATGGGCTCTACGTATTAATTCTGTTGTAGAACGATCTGCTAAATATTGCTAAGAACAATGTTTACTTGTGCTGGCACGGTGCGCACAATACGTATATGGTTCGTTCCAGCTTTAATATATGTAATTATAATACAAGGTCTTAAAAATGTTCTGAATGCTGTTACGAAAAACACTCCGATAAACATTTTTTCTACAAATAAACTTACTCTATGTGAATAATTCTACACTCCCAAACACCCCCCCCCCCCCCACCCCCAACACACCACACCACCCCACCCCCCCTCCCCCCCACCCCACACCCTCACCACTTCACACCACCCCCACCACACACCCCCCCTCCCACCTCCCCCTCCCATCCCATCCACCTCACCCAACTCACCCCAACTCACCCCAACTACCCAACTCACCCAACTCACCCAACTCACCCAACTCCCAACCCAACCAACGTCCAACTCACCCCAACCACCCAACCACAACCCCCCCACACCAACACACCAATCCAATCACCCAACTCACCAACTCACTAACTCACCAACTCACCCAACATCACCAACTCACCAACTCACCCAACCACCCAACCCCTCCCCCTCCCACACAAAAAAAATAAAAATCAACAAAACAAAAAAAAAAAAAAAAATAAAAAATCAATCATAAAAAAAACAAAAACAAAAAAAACAAACCAAAAAACAAAAAACACAAACAACACAACAACAACACCCCACAAAAAAAACAAAAAAAAAACAAAAAAAACCAACCAACAAAACAATCTACAGTGGTTTGGTCTTCACAATGTATAATATAATTAATCTTGTCATTGTCTTAGCAATTCTCCAACACTTTGTTGTTGATGGACATATAACAGTCATGGCCAATATCAGTTTTAGGGCCGTGTAGATAAGCGTATTTCTAAGCCTAAGCCTAAAAGCCGAAGCGTTGTAAAAGCGTAGTCCTAAGCCTAAGCCTAAGCATAAGCCTAAGCATAAGCATAAGCCTAAGCCTAAGCAAAAAATATGTAGTCTAGAATGTAAGCCTACTCTTTTACAGACACACCAGAAACCGAGACTGCCCTAAAAGTAACATGGGCCAAAGTTATGATGTTTAAAAATTAGCTTAATAAAATTTGCAGAACATGTACTGTAGTGACCAGAATATGTGGGTAAATTTCGGTTTATTTTATCTTTTCAGAGAGTACACTTATTGTTATTCGGTCAAGAACCCCTATTTGATTTTAATTCATTCATATTTTTTACCCAACACTTTTTTTATTCTCTTTTGAGCTGAACTAACTTAGTTCGGTTTGAAGCAGTTTTGCTGATTGTCATGTCCGGTGACCTTTTTTCAGGCTTATATAAAGTTTATGCGAGTTGTCTGAATGTGTGTTATAACCCATGCTTCCGCTTTGGTCTCTTTTATGGACTCTATTATTAATAGGACGTGTGGACTCTGAACTCTAATTAGGGGTACGCACTCCTATTGATAGGGACTCAAAATGAGCCCCTCTTATTAATAGCCTTCCCTCCGTTATTCGGGTCACTACAGTATGTAACAAAAATTTTAAACTTTGAGCTAATTACTTACAATTCTAATATATGTTTGCTTGAAATGTAAAAATTACATGAACAAATAAAGTCACGTTTGTAAATAAACACACAAAATAGCTAATTAGAACGTATCATTAGAGCTTACATATGTTTAAAAACCTAATAATTAAATCTCCAAGGAAATCTTTGGTGTCCGTTCTAAGCCTTGGTTGGGATGGCGGCGTTCATACTTAATCAACAAATCGGGTTATAATATTTAAAAAATGTATTTACACAACAACCGAAATAAACGAACGCTTACAGAATTTTCATAGGTAGTAACAGGGGCGGTCATATGAAAAACCTTGGGGGCTCATGTCCGATGTTTTTGGGTCTTTCCGGTTGTCCCTCAGCCAGTTTTAGCTTAGCCCAAAGATGGATGAATTTTGAAATTTTATTGCATATTTGAGCTGCTCATAACATCTGGTCATTCCACGCCTAAATTTGAGTTTTTAAAAAATTTGATTTTATAGGTATCAAGGCCCTTCCCTCGGCACCAAAACTTTTTTGTTAAAAGTTTAGTCAAGTTATATATCATTCGATGCACCTTGTGAAGCTGAGTACAACTGTGTTAAATTTTCTGCAGTCAAACGTCTGGCTAACGAATTATGGTCAAATAACTAATTTGGCATGCTGCCAGCGGTTTGGTGCGGCGCAAAATCAGTTATTTGGCCATAACTCGTTAAGCAGAGGTGTGACTTCGGAAAATTTAATACAATTTGTCTCAGCCCCGGCGAGCTACGTCGTACGGTATATAATGAGTCTAACTTTTTACGAAAAAATAAATTTTCGGTTCCAAGGGGGACCTTGGTTCTTGTGATCTTAAAAAATCAAATTTTTCAAAAATTCAAATTTTGTCACGAAATTACCAGGAAATGTTGTGAGAAGCTAAAATATGCAACAGTTTTCGAAATCCAACCATCTTGCGGCAAACGCCAGCTAGGAGAATAACCGAAAGACTCGTGCAGTTAATAACCTACGTTTTTCACAGGAGTAAGTTCGGAAACCAATTGATTATACGCTGAAAATGCAGCCATAAAGGCTGCGTAGTTATTTTTAAGAGCGAAGCGCAAATTTTTTTAACCATTTTTATAACAACGACCGATGCTAAATTAGGCAAAAAAGTTTCGCCTTCTCGGACCAATGGACGGCACCCCATCGCCATCCGTATCACCGCTTTTGGCCAGTATTAAAGGTTCAAACAGACCCTCATTCATTCATCGTTTAAATAACTCGATGCGGTTTTTGCTGTCCGGTTCCACTAAACGACTGATTATACGGTAAACCTTGAGTTTTAACCGGTGTTCGAATTACCGTAAGTCGAGCGTTTGCCGCAGCTTCGACCATTTCTTGTTTCATAATCGTCAAATCGTTCAAAATAAACCACGAAGACGCTAAATACGACACTCCACCAACGACTAAAACAGCTGCCAGTAGAAACATTGAACGTTGCATTGAAATAAAATGAGTGTAGTTGATTTTGCGACTTGCTCCGGTTTGTAAATCTGTTACAGCGCCGACGATATACGGACCAATAGCATCCCCTGAAACAAAATAGACACGTTCGAGTCATAATAATATTTTTTTCAAATTTCAGTCCAATCATTTCACCGCGATAAGCATACAAAGCCGAAAGCAGGCAGCGTCCGAAACTTTACACATTACACCACCGATGTTTCTGAAAACGTGTTTGAAAGATCTTTTAACCATCCTAGCTAGTGTCTTATTACCTACATCTTTGAATTGCCGTTTGAAATTTCGCAGCATAGTTTCCACAATAAATGATTATAAACTGATTGTATAATTTATACCTGAAAATTCATATATAGTGTTGTTTTCAAACTTTTTAATACACTGCAAAAACTGATGAGTCAAATTGACTTTCACCGAAATAGGCTCTACGGGACTACACAAACTGAGTCAAATTCGACTCTGCCAGAGTTAATTTCGACTCCGAGTCGCTCAGTGAGTCGAATTTGACTCAGTTTGTGTAGTCCCGAAAAGCGTATTTCCGAGAGAGTCAATTTGACTCACCATTTCTTGTTGAGTATATAGTATTGAGTAACATTTTAACTTCTATAAACCCGATTTGCGTAACTACGAATATATACCGATAAACAGGTGCGAAACGTTTGAAGCAAAAAGAGCAACCTGGCGCAAAACAATCTGACGCTAGCCAAAATGTGAGAACAAGTCGAATTGCAAATGTTGTCACCAGGATGCAACCAGAATTCCAGTTCCGGTAGGGAAATCCGGTATTTTTCACTACCTGGTTCGGCTAAAAATCAATCCGGGCGGAGGCGAATTTTGACTCAGTTTGTGTAGTCCGGAACAGCCTATTTCAGAGAGACTTAATTTGACTCATCATTTTTGCAGTGTTTACGAAAATATTCGATCGCTATTCAAAACAGTATTAAATTGGGAACGGATCAATTAATATGCCAAATTCTTACCGAATAAATGACCAATCAGCATTTGTAGCGCAGTTGCAGTTGCACGTCGTCTCGGTATAGTAACGTACATTAAAATATCAGGAGTAATTGCCCAGTTTGCACAAAGACTCAATAGTGTCACAAATACAAATATCCAAAACAACGCGAGCGAATATTCAATCACAGTGCACGCAACATAAAATGATACGCTGCAGATTAGCAAGGATAACCCACAAATCAACGGATCAGCCGTCGCGGTCGTTTTGCGATACTTTATTGATAGACAAGATCCAAGGATTGTACCCAATAAGCCACCGAGTGCTGTACAAACGCCGAATAGTAACGATGATACGGTTTTGTTGTATGCTGAAATTAACAAGTACAGTTTATATAAGGCCTATGTTACTTTAAGGGGCGTCCAGGTTTCCGATGGGTACATAAAACAGTAGGTGTACATTCTAAATTACATTTTTTTTGCTTAGAATTAGGCTTAGGCTGAGGGTTAGGAACACATTTTTGCAACGGTTAGGCTTAGGCTTAGGGATACGCTTAATCTTAACCCATTAATTAAGGCTCCTTTGTACACTGTAAATTACAATGAGTTGATTAAACACATTCAGCTTGCGAGTTGGTTATTTCTGATTTAATACTAGTAAGCATTAACTCACTCTGAGTTGATGTGATTCTCAATCTGATTTGAGTTGACTCTGGGCGGGTTGGTTAATTAACTCAGAATGATTTGAATCAACTCAAAATTCTGAGTTCTGATAGTCCTAACTTAGACTGAGTGATTCAACTCATTCCGAGTTAAAATCAACTCACTGAAATTTACAGTGTACGTCCCCTGATTTACATTTCAGGTTAAAGATTAGGTTTAGGCAAAGCATCAGGCAATGGTGTTGGTGCTATATACACTGTAAATTTCAGTGAGTTGATTTTAACTCAGAATGAGTTAAATCACTCAGTCTGAGTTAGGGCTATTAGAACTCCGAATTTTTAGTTGATTCAATTCATTCTGAGTTAATTAATCAACGCACCCAGAGTCAAGTCAACTCACCTTACAGCTAGAATTAATAACTGAACTGAGAGTGAGTTAATGTTTTCTGATATTAATTCAGAAATAACCAACTCGCTTGCTGAATTGATTAATGAACTCATCGGAATTTACAGTGTACAATTTATTTTTTCGGACAAATTTTGTTTGTTTTCAATTGAGCAAATAAAATATACTCATATTGTAAAAAGACAAACATTTCAATTTGTGTAGCAGTATATGACACCTGTTTGACCATTTTAAGCATCAACATCATAAGACTATCATCAAACAGGGTCAACTACCTCACGAGTACTTGGGAATTAATAATCATATCAACGAAAGCACTAAAATTGCCTATATCGCTAGACATTTATCGTGTGTTATTGTTGTTTTAGACAAAATTGTGCACAATTAACCTGTTAACAAAACCTGAATTTTGGCCGGGTTTTTTTGGTTCAAAGCGACGTTTATTTACACTTTAAACCAAAGCTTTTACTTTGATCAACAAATGACGTTTGTGAGTATTGAATGTAGGTTGGCGTCCACCAAGCGGCAACGCCGATCGAAAAATTGACAGCTGTAAATCCAACTGTGGTCAGAATCAGCGTTTTGCAGCGTAGAACGCTTTTTATGTCGTCGTTCCAGCGACCAGGATCCGCTAGGTGTCCGTCTGCTTGTCCGTGTCTGAAATCATTCACAACAGCGGCGGTGGGTTCAGATATTTTTGGGACGCAGGGACGACGGGCGAAATATAAAAGTAAAAAAAACCGCTCGTAAGAGAAGCGAACGAGAAGCCGAACGCAATTTTAAAAGTAAATTTTAGAACGCAATTTTAAAAGTAAATTTTAGAACGCAATATTAAAAGTAAATTTTAATACTAAATTTTGGGTTTTGTTCATTTTCGGAAAACAGGACCACGTGGGCTCCAGTTGCGTTTGCAGTTATACAGAAAATTTTTAAAATTTGAATTTTTAAAATAATCTTTTAACGTTCACGAAAGATATTGGCTGGCAGGGTTCCGTCGGAATTCCGATTCCGGCTAAAATTCCGTCAAAATTTGACTTCCGATTCCGATTCCGTCTGACTGCTGTTCCGATGCCGGGATTATGATTTCTCGGTTATGAGTTTTTAAGATGATTGAAGTTAGATTTTGCTTGTTTCGTTTTGTATCGTTCATTTGCAATTATTCTGTTGGTTTTTCTTTGTAAATAATCCGAGTTGTTACGTGTATTCCGCTAGTTATATAAACAATTTTTACTAAAACTGTGAAAAGTAACGGAAACAGGCATACTGCAACAAAAGTTAAAAGTCATACACCTTTAACTTTTTAACAGAATTACTAAAACTTGATTCCGATTCCGATTCCGACAGAAAAATTTGATTTCGATTCCGATTCCTACAAAATCTAGTTCAGGTTGGAACCCTGTTGGCTGGGTGTGTGAAATCAAATATTTACTTAAGTTATACTTAAGTAATTACTTAAGTCACTGACTTAAGTAAACATTTGACTTTTGGAACAAAAACAGATAAATCTTAAATGTGGGCCATTGTCATAACAAAAAAGCCATAGTTTTGCTTTATAAAGGGCACCATGAGTCTACAATTTGTGTTTGTCCAAGGATAATGTGCCAGAACAGTTAGTCTGTAGTATATCAAATTTAGCCAGCGACTTAAGTATTTATTTATGTAATTTTAAAAAGCGACAAAATGGTTAAATAATTACTTTACATGCACTTAAGTACGGTTTCAGAAATTGAATCATTGTCTTTAGTTGATTCAAATATTAGAGAGCCGTTCCACAGACTTTGATTTTAGTTCAGCAAAACACGCGAAGTTTTAACCAGCGGCGGATCCCGGAAGATAAGAACTGTATCTCGGTTAGCAGCGCTGTTGCAAGCAAAATTTTGCGATGTAAATAGTTTATCTGTCAGGATCACAATTTGTTTTCAAGCGTAAGGGTTGCGCTATACTTGACGTCCGGTGTCGTCCGTCACCGTCCGTTGCCGTACGTCACTACACGGTATCGTACGTGAGTTATTTGCATACGATACCGCAGTGTGACGCACGGCGCCACAAGGTACCGTGCGAATGACGGACGGCGCCGAACATCAACAAAAGTACACCGCAACCCTAAGATGTAAGAAACATGGCGAAATTACTCAGATATGACTTTAAAACTTCTATGCCTTCGGAACAATAATTGACCAATCTAAAAATATTGAAAAATTTTCTGAAAACTCGTTTTAAAACCAGTCAATTTTGAGAGAACAGAAAGTGTCTTTACTCAAAAAGAAATTCCTGGCTGCACCATATGGCGTCTACCCCAATCACTAACTTTGGTTCTTTCGCAAACAGGAACATAACCAAACATATCAAACCAAATATCGGTGAAACTCGAAGGCCCCATTGCCAGTATCCGGTCAACGACGCAACAGTTCCGCCGACAGCGAACGCTAAACCACCACCTAATGGAATTGCAAAATAAAACAGCATAATTGCTCGCGATCGGTCTGCGCCAATAAACGAATCTGCAACAAATAATACGAGTTTTATACATGATTTACCAAACAATGGGTGTATTAGGGTTGCGTTATACTTTTGTTGACGTCCGGTGCCGTCCGTCACCGTCCGTCACCGTCTGTCACCCGTACGGCACCGTCAGTCACCCGTCCGTCACCGTCCGGCACCGTCAGTCACCCGTACGTCACCGTCCGTCACCCGTACGGCACCGTCCGTCACCCGTACGGCACCGTCTGTCACCGTCCGTCACCCGTCCGTCACCGTCCGGCACCGTCAGTCACCCGTACGGCACCGTCCGTCACCGTCCGTCACCCGTACGGCACCGTCTGTCACCGTCCGTCACCCGTACGGCACCGTCTGTCACCGTCCGTCACCCGTACGGCACCGTCCGTCACCGTCCGTCACCCGTACGGCACCGTCTGTCACCGTGCGGAATCGTACGTAAACTCACGTACGATACCGTGTAATGACGGACGGTGACACATGGCGCCTCACGACAAGTATAGCGCAACCCTTAGCCAGAAGTATCTCTTCCGGTGCCTTCCGGGAGAGATGATTATACTTTTTTTACGTTTGCAAAATGTATAGAATAGGGCTGTAACAGTAGTATAAGCTAATTGTTACGCCTAAGCCTAAGCGTAACAATAAACTTACACCTAAGAGAAACCCTATTAAGCCTAAGTCTAAGCGAAGAATTAGTCTAAAGCTTAAGCGTTACTCTATTGCAGTCCCACAGAAAAACGTTCAATCTCTGATCTTTACACGGGCCTTAGTTTCAAACTATTTCGCGAGTTTGTTTACAGTTTCCCTGAGTGGTCACCAAATAAAAATAAATGAAAATAGGCAGTTAATTACAATTGCTAAATATGCACGGAATCGCAAATTGGTATACTGTTCGCGAGGAGTATTCTTCTGCTGAATTCGCATAATTGAATTAATATCGTGTCAAGTTTGTGCCCATGTAAAGATCAGGAGCGGAACGTTTTACTGTGTGACTAGAATAGAGTAAGCTTAAGCTTTACACTAATTTTTTGCTTGGCTTAGGCTTACGAATAAACTCTTCTTTACGCTTAGGTTTAACCTTAGGCTTAGGCTTAATAGGAATGTGTGTATAATACTGTTCCGCATCTGTTCTTTACATTGGTCCAAATTTGACACACGAAATTTGTTGTTTTCATACAGTATCGTCAACTTTTCATCAGCATATGGCTGAGAAATATTAATTTTAGTACCAAACCACTCAAATTCATGTACTGCCTATCTGTATCAATGGCTAGTAAATCGTATAACTGTTGAACAATGCTACATCGCACGTTTACGGGTCTATTTCAGTCATTCATTTGGGGACCTTTCTTGCAATAGCCAATACATAAAGTTCAGAGTGTGGTTATTGGTTTGAATAAATTGCAGCGGCACAATACAGGATGTGACGATAAACAGTCGTAATGCTGAAGCTACAACAATTTGTCGCCCGATAGCTGCCTAAGCCTAATAATAATAATCCTAAAAGCTAAAACTAAGCATAATCCTAAACCAAAGCCTAAAGCATAATTGTAATAATACTTTAGCTAAATCATAATTCTACGCGTAAACCTAATAGTATAGGCGACAAATTGTTTGGGTCTGTACACTGTAAATTTCAGTGAGTCGAGTTTAACACAGAATGAGTTGAATCACTCAATCTGAGTTAGGACTTTCAGAACTAAGAACTTTGAGTTGATTCAATTCATTCTCAGTAAATTAATCAACTCACCCACAGTCAACTCAACTCAGATTGATAATCAACTCAACTCAGAGTGAGTTAATGTTTACTGGTATTAAATCAGAAATAACCAACTCGCAAGCTGAATATGTTAATCAACTTTTCTTGACAAATTGTTCAGGTGACAAATATCGTAATGCCCTTAGAATTGGCTGTTTATTTATCAACGTCAAGACGACAACATGGCGAAACTGACATATGTGGCACTGTATGTCAAGGATAAACGCTAATTTACGAAAAATATTAATTTTAGGAACCGAAATGACCGTGGCACGTAGACCCAAGTACAGTTTTAAGCATTTAAACGTCTGACGCTTGTATTTAGTGATTCGCCATACCCTCAGTGACACCAGTGGGCCTATCTGAAAGACGGAACCGCAAAAGGCAATTGTGGCACAAATAAACTAGCGAACACAGTGTTCAAGAATGAAAACGTTGCATTAATGCTAAACCTTAATACCAAATCTAAGCGCTGATCCGTGTTCGGAAGTTAGCCAACGCTGTCTCATCCTTGAATCAGTCACTGAACGGCATTATTTTCCCCCCATAATGTCAGTCACACGTTACCGTACGTTCGGCCTGCACAAACAATGTCCAAGAGTTTTGTGAAACGCTAAAGACGTCCTTTAACAGTCAGCTAGCCTATGCTTTTCGTCCGTTTAACCATCGTTAGATAGCTACGGACAAAATACAGTTTCTTTGAAACTGTGTCCGGACACGGAAAATATTAACTATTGGACAGCCCATCTTAAATGTATAAGGTCTCGTTTGGGTTAGTTTAACTGAGAGAAAGCTCGAAGAAAACCTACGTTAGCCTTCAGCTAGCTTGTATCGAACTAAAGGTCTCATTCACACAAAGGCTCGAGTGTCCAAAAACAAGCGAAAATATGCGGAAATTTATTGTGCAAGTCAAACGTATGATAACGTATGACCGACATAAGTCCCAAATTTGATACATTTAACGTTTTAACCTTTGTGTCGCATGTTATTAATTAATTTCAATTTCGTTTAAAATTTATTTTTTTTTCAAAATTCAGTAATTTTGATTTCTTCAATCAAAGCAAACGTTCATACCTGATATAATTGTATTTGCACAAGTTACGTAAGATGCTTCGCCAATGCCGACAGCGCAGCGGCACAACATAAAAAGCCAAAATTGATTTGGGCGTACAAACGTACTGCCGATAACAACACTGGCCCAAACCGCGGTACCTCCAATGATCAAGAGTTTACGAGACCATCTGTCGCCAAGATATCCAAACAATGGAGCAAATACCATATACGACGAAATAAACGCGGTCTGTAAGAGGCCTGTAAAATTAATATTTTGTTACATTTGTTACAATTATGACTTTTTAGTTCAAAATTTACGAATCTGTTTTGTTTTTGCTTGAAACTACTACACTGCAAAAAATGGTGAGCCAAATTGACTCTCTTCGAATTAGGCTTTTCCGGACTACACAAACTGAGTCAAAATTCGACTCCGCGCAGAGTCAAATTGTACTCGATGAGTCGTTCAGTGAGTCAAATTTAACTCTGACGGAGTCGAATTTGACTCAGTTTGCGCAGTCCGAAAAATCCTATTTGAACGAGAGTCAAATTGACTGACCCTTTTTTGCAGTGTAATATTGACATCATTCGATAGTTTGTGACATTATTCGATAGTTTGTGACATTATTCGATAGTTTGTCACATCATTCGATAGTTTATGACATCATTCAATAGTTTTAAACGCTATTAATTATCACGGTACAAACGGATAGCAAAAAATAACCGAAACGGATAGTTATCAAAAATCAAGAAAACGAAAAATAGATTTCAAAGTATAAATGTTTCAAATGTTATTTTTCTGTCAACGCAACTGTGGCATGTAAGCGTTCACTAAACTTTCCTTAAATTTTGAATAAAATAGTAAATACACGTAATTTTTTAAGGCTTTGGATGAATTTTGTCATACTTGAAATCACAGTCTATTGCATCATAAATATCCGAAATTTACAAAAAAATCTGCGCAATTTATACATAATTTAAAAATGCTTACGAGCATAAACTTAACGGAATAGCAAAAAATAACCTGAAACGGATAATTACCAAAGTCAAAAATACGGAAATCAGGCGTCCAAGTATAAAAGTTTCAAAAATGACATTCTTCTGCCAGCGAAATTGTGTCATTTGCATATTCACACCGCTTTCTAATATTTTCATTACAATACCGAATGCAACGAATTTCTTTCAATATTTTGGGTGAATTTTATCATATTTCATCAAATCAGACTATTTTGATATGTGATTTATAACTGTTTATGAGCATAAACGTAACGCCCAATGTTACTTTTATGGGCAAACTGTAGATTAAGCGTATTACTAAGCCTAAAGGCTAAATCGTTGCAAAAATGTGTTCCTAAGCCTAAAACTAAACCTAAGCGTAAGATTAAGCAAAAATTGTAATCTAGATTCTACACCCACTCTTTTATAGATCCATCAGAAATTTTTACGCCGAATAAAGTAACATGGGCCAACTTAACAGCATTTCCCGTTATTTTATGACGAAAACGAACATTTTAATAAATGCTGCTAGGAATTAATATTTTTCACTCAAAATCAAAAATGGTTTGTAAGCCAGCACAGCTAACATCTGAGTTTATGAATGATTTAAGATTTATTAAGTGTAACGATAAATCGTCAACCCTAAAAGTTTCCTATTAAAAATCGTATCCGAGCGTCGGCATACCTGCCATAGTATCAGAAACATTTGGCTGAAAATACTTTTGAATATCGGTCAATATTGGCGACAACGTATATCGATCCATATAGTTGACTAAGTTGATTAATGTTAGCACAACCAGTCCATAGATTGCGTTGCATCTAAAATATACACTGTAAATTCCAGTGAATTGATTGCAACTCAGACTGAGTTGAATCACTCAGTCTGAGTTACGACTATCGGAACTCAAAATTTTGAATTGATACAACTCATTCTGATTTAATTAATTAACATTCCCGGGAGTTAAATTTTTCGGTTATTAACTCAAAAATAAGTGACTTTTTGTCTGAATTGATTAATTAACTCATTAGAGTTTACAGTGTATAAACATATTCGTAAGATAATCTTTAATTGCTTAAAAACAGTTTAAATATTAAAGTTTGGACAAAGAATTTACGTAAAAATATGTCATTTTTACGAACAGTTAATTGTTTCATCATTCCAATCTATCCTGTGACCGTCGAGTTCAGATACAGGTCAATAGCCAGCTCACCTTGTTAGGGGGCTAAAATTTTTTCAGGAGGGGCATTTAAAAGGTTTCCATGACTTACAAACAAGGGTGAAAATCTTAAAGGGGGCATAATGCTTCCAGGGGGGGCTGATCCCCCCTCTGCCCCTTGGCTGCGGGCCCGTTCAAAACGGAGGGGCTTGAACCGAAAAACGAGTTAAACATTGCGATTTAACACAAAATTAGCAAACGATTAACGATTGTCTAGTAAAGAATCATGTGTCTTTAATTCTAGTAGAAATAAATTTAATAATTCTCGGTGACACCCCCCGGCCAAGGGCGCAACCAGAATACCACTTCAGGTAGGGAAATTTGGTATTTTTTCAACGGAATTTTCCGATATTTTCGGTAAGTATTGAAAATTTTTCTCATTCGAAAATTTAAAAAATTAACATAACATATTATATGTTCTAACCTATTGTTCTAAATTTGCCTGATTTATCCAAAATTTTCAATTAGTATAATACTTCATAATTTATTAAATTTTTCAACTTATTGCATTTGTTTCAGTGTTTTGGCATTCCAAATGGTGTGTTTACATCATTAAAAGCGAATAAAAAGCGTTTAAACGAATTTTTCGGCAACAAGTGTGTACTTTTTGTTTTCCGGTTCAGGCTCCGGTAACGGTTCCGATAATTTTTTTTACTTTCCGGTTGCGGTTCCGGTATTGTTTAAACATACCCGTTCCGGTATTTCATAACTCCGGCTGCACCCTGCTTCCTCTCCGTCGAATACCTCTTCGACACACTCTTGAATCTGTCAACTCAAGTTTGGAATTAAGCTTGCTGAACTTACTTCGATATTATCGGCTTTTGTACTAGTGATTCTGTTGAATTCGACAGAGAACATTCTAAAGAGTGATAGCTAATTTTTGTCCGGGAAGAATTGAGTGGCAATATATAATCACCATGATTTGATGGCATCTTTACATAAAGACAATTTTATTAAGAGCGATCTATTAGCTAAAATTGCCGGTCATTCGCTAGCATACCAAAGTTTAATAACATTTTAACATTTGAAAATTCAGGTTAAATTTTAAAATGCATGAGCAGGTTTTATAAACCCATAAATGTTGATCGAAATTTCCTTGAAACCATATTTTAAAATCACCCCATTTTTGGAAGAGTTTCCGAAAAAAATATATAAGGGCTGGGTGTCCAAAAAACCATTGCTAAGTAATTACTTAACCATTTTGTCGGTTTTAGAAGCATATATACTTAAGTTAAGCAAATACTTAAGTCGATGAACAAATTTGGTATATTACAGATTAAACAGTTCAAGTATACTTAGCTTGGTCTATTGGAATTAAAGACTGGTGGTACATCCGGTAATATAAAGCAAAACTATTATTTTATTGTTATGACCATGACTCACTTTCGGGATTTATTCGTTTTTGTTAAAAAGTTAAGTATTTACTTAAGTCGGCGACTTAAGTAATTACTTAAGTATAACTTAAGTAAATACTTAAGTAAGGTTTCAGAAACCCAGGCAAGCATAAATTTCTTGTAATCAAATATTGAGCATAGCTGAATTCACATCTACAGAAACATCAGATGATAAACTAAAATAAAGAGTCAATTGCATATGCAAACATTACAGATAAGCAAACAGAAGTGACGTTTTATGCAAACATAAAAACTAAATACTACGAGTATAGATGTTATATAACCGTACAAATATAACGTAAAAGCAAACGTGACGTGAATTCGTTGGACGCTCTTATCCGGAGCTATAAAGTCAATCGTAAGGCTGTAAATGGATAGCAAAAATAACGGAACCGGAAAACGGATACGGAAGTGCAAAAGTTTTAAAGATGTATTGTTTTTTGCCAATGCAACTGAGGCACGCAAATATTCACCGAGCTGTCTAAAATTTTAAAGAACAAATGGCGGATGCATTGATATTTTAAAGACTGAATGGAATTTTGCTATTTAATTTCATTTCCAACACTGACAGCATATCTGTAATGAAAAATTGCGAAATATATACGTGATTTATAATTAACTGTGAACTTAAAAATTACTGAATTTACGTTATTTCAAATCGAGTAACGGACAGCGATTTTTACCGGAAACGGATATCCAGTTACAACCTGTCAATCGTCATATTGTTTCCTGACGATATCTGGTTCACAGACGCGAATACACACAACCTCAGGCGCACTTTTTGGTTATTCCCCCCAGCCGACATTTGCCCAAAAATGGTTGGATTTTAGAATGTTTTGCATATCTGAGCTTCTCATGACCCCCTCTGATCATTCCATGCCCAAAATTTAATTTTTGGAAAAAGTCGATTCTTGTAAGATCCCAGGATTCGCGCAGTTATTTTTGTATCCTTCATATATTTTAATTACGAAAATATTGTTTTCAAAAATTTTACTCTGGTGCGAGGATTATTCGTGCGCGTTCTCTCACGGTCCGTACATTCTAGGCCAGATCTTTCGAGCGTCGGATTCAGGAAGCAGAGCCACACAAATTAAAAAATATTTGCTTCTTGGTTTATGCTAAAATTGCGTCCGGCTACCCGCTCGTTTGGTCTAACAATTTTTATTTATTCACTATTACACCTCAGACTTACGGGTTTTTGAATAACCCCAAAACTAGGAACGGACCCCCAAAACTAGGAACGGCCTAAAAGGAAAAGATCGGTCTATGTGGACGGTCTGTCACATCCGTTTGTTGGCCCATGTATAGAACAGGGCCGGTTCCGTTTTCCGGCGGGGCTGTAATTGAGTCAGTTTAAGCTTTAGACTAACTTTTTTGCTAGGCTTAGGCTTAGGAATATGCTTATGCTACTGTTCCGATCATGTTCTATACATGGACCGGTTTGCTTGTCAGACGCGATTATAGGCTCAGGAACCTGTATTAATATAAAACTGTTCTTTTGAAACTCAATCTATAGTTTGTAGCTCCAAGTGTAGCTAATTTCTGTAGCGCCGTATAATGAATTTTATTTACTCAACAAACATAAATCGCAATACACAACTTTTCCAAAACATCCGGCAACAATAAAGCCAGAACATTGACCAAAACTAACAACCCAAAAAACGTTATGCAAATATCCTGTAAAAATGTACTGTAGTGATCCGAATAAGAGGAGGTTAATAAGAGGGGGGTTCCTATTTTGAGTCCTAATTAATAGAAGTCTGTATTCCTAATTAGAGTTCGTAAGCAGATAGAGTCCCTAAACCCTAATTAGAGTTCATAAATATCAATTTTCCCTAATTGAAGCGCATTAATGACTAGTGGACCAAATAATCTTGAATTCGAAACTTTAAAAGTGCACTTAAGTTGTGAAAGCAACATTCCAAAGTATAACTTTGCATTATCGCGCAAGCTTTTCATGCAAGGCAAAAACGTTTAATTCAACGGATACATGCAATACCGAATATATATCAGTAAGACAGGGTGACGGAGGGCTGGTTGAAAATAAATAGCAGTTCGTAACCGAATAACAAGGGGGATACCCTCTGGACATGCCAAATTAATATCAGTCCCCATCTTATTCGGGTCACTACAGTAGCTATTCCTGATATTATCCTGTATATGCAAAACAGCTGCATGACCCAAGCCTCACTCTAAAAGCTTAAACTAACTTGATTTAAGCTTAAGCTAATCCAGCCGTATTAAACTAAGTTTCTAGAATAACTGAACCAACGGGTATATTTACGCTTAAACTAATTTAAAATCTTACGTATTTTTAGTTTAAGCTAAACTAATAGTGAACTCTTTGATACGCATAATTTCTCGGCTTCACTTGTTACTTAATCTAAAAATAAGATTACTTAAACTCGTGTGAAACTTAAAAACACGTTAGTTTAAGTAGAACTTAAAATTCTAGTTTAGTTAGTCCGTCCAGCCATTTAAGGTTTACTTTAAACTGATATTCAAGTTTAGTTAAGCTATAATTTAAGTTTTTAGAGAGTATATATGTTCAGATGCAAATGAAACATAACACCGAAATCTTTTTGACCAGTTGACCCGCTAAAACGTATAGCGCGGGTCGCGGATCGACCATATCCGGTACGAGAGGACTTTTTGTGTTTCGAAATATTATTTACAGTTTCTGAAATCTGTTTACAAAATGAAGTCGGCACAGGAAAGGCGCAACGAAAACAAAAACGTTTTAATTTTGGGTTGTGATTGTTCCATATTCAACTACTTTAATGTTCTAGAAAACGCATTGTGTGCTTCACAGGTGAACTATTCACATCGCAACATCTTCAGTACACTGCAAAAAATGATGAGTCAAAATTGACTCTTTCGGAAATAGGCTCTACGGAACTACACACAATCTGAGTCAAATTCGACTCCGCCACAGTCAAGCGTGCGACTTTTAGTGAGTCAAATTTGATCTGTCGTAGGTCGAATTTGACTCAGTTTGCGTTGTCCCGTAGAGCCTATTTCGGAGAGGGTTAATTTGACTCACCGTTTTTTACAGTATAAGTCACAGCTGGCATTGAGGTTGTGTCAAATGCTTGTCTGGATCCAACACTGCATAGCGCAAGGGAAAACTGTGTTTACACTGCACTTACTTCGTTAAGGCGTTGTTTTCTGTTGGTTTCGATGCAAGTGTAGTATCAGTCGTTATCGAATGGTCTTCTATCATTCTATGTTTATAATTTGATAATTTCTTTAAGTTATATTTTAGACTGAAACGAACTCGATTCAGACGGGGGGGAGCGGTTAGAGAGTGGAGGGTCAGGGGGTTCCACCGCGCGCAATCAAAATCAGTAAGCGCATCATAGGATTGTTTCATTTAATAAATACTGCACGCTTGGCGTATTTGTCTGCTATTACCATGTGTGGGTCACCCCTTGTTCTTTAATATCGTATGACATGTGAGGTATTGTCCGCGAATATCATATGATATATGTTCAAATGTCTGCATACTTGAGGTAACATGCCCAAATTATCCTGTTGAAAATCATATGATAGTAGAATTTGAAATTTGAATTTTTGTATTTTGAAGGCTGTGGTTCTAAGCGATTTTGTGTCGGAAACGATTCGCAGGCGTGTATTTGTTTTTTAAAGCACATTTGTGATCCTGCTTTTCAGCGTTTCATTGATTTATTAGTACCCAAAGATTACACTGTTCAACTGAATATCATACGATATTCGTTGAAATTTTGGAATATCATATGATATTCGCATAAAAGTCCCACAGTATCACGTGACATACCGTCCCTTGTACACACTGATCATTTGAGAATAATGGTTTATAAGCTAATGCCAAATGACATTCGAGTTTTGTCTGTTGACCCGATATAAGATCCCGAATTTTAACGTTGACGTCGAATCAACATGGCACAAACCGTGTCCCGTCTGCCTCGGTTATAACGTGAACCCCGCATTAGATAAGACAGTATTAATGTGACTGTTTCTTTGCTCGTTTCGCTCGCGATATTTTCAGCAGCCGGTGTGCACGGGCAGGCAGTTCATAATACTTAAACTATTGTTAATCTTTAAGTGACCCGAAATGGAATACGGAAGTTTCTTTTGTACAGCTACTTAAGCATGGACGGCCAGTCCCGGATTTCCGTTGTCAAAAAAGCATTGATTCGCTGTTACGAAAGTTGCGAAGTATAATTTTGCAAGACTCAGCACAAACTACAGCTGTCACAACGGTTGTGGCGTTGAGTTTGGAAACAATTTTGAAAATAGTCTAAATATTTTAATGCTTGGCCCATGTAAATATGACGGACGGAACGTTTTTGTAGACGTCTGCAATAGAGTAAGAGCTTTAGACTAAAATTTTGCTTAGCTATAAGCTTATTCGTACGCTTAGGTTTAGAAATACGCCTACTACTGCACTCAAAATAATATTTCTGATATTTAAGAAAACATTTCTTGCATTTAAGAAATATAATTAGCAGGTGCACTTGAAAAGCATTTCTGTTATAACAGAAAAGTTTTCAAAAAGGTTTTGAAATAAAGTCTGAAAATAAACGTTTTCCAGTTACTTTAAGAAAAATTGTCTTACATATCATAAAAACTTTTCAGATTTGCAACAGAGAATACTTTTCTAAATATATTCGGAAATAATTTTTTGTGTGTGCTACGGTCGTGTTTGACCCAATGTTTTGAAATTTTTTAACGAACCATCTGAAAAACAGCGTAAAAGACATGGCCCATGTTACTTTTAGGGCCGTCCCGGTTTGTCTGGCCCATTTTTACTCTTAGGGCCGTTCCATTTTGTGCTGGGTCTGTAAAAGAGTAATCTTACATTCTAGACTACATTTTTTGCTTAGGCTTTAGGTTTAGGTTAGAAACTCATTTTTGCAATGAGTAGGCTTAGGCTTAGGAATACGCTTAATCTACTGTTACGGCGCTAAAAGTAACATTGGCTAAAGACCTAAAGCGTTTTAAGAGTAAAAACATTAAAACACTCTGTTTAATGAATTTCCGTTTATGCCATGATGGGTTTGGCTTTAGTAAAACAACTTCATTAGCTGAAAAGGTGAGCTTTAACAATTTGCGTATAAATTTAACGAATTTTTACTGCCTGCTGTAACAGTTGTAATAATGGTATAACAAATTTGTCACAAGGTTTCGAAAGTAATTAAAGACGTAGTAGAAAATCTACATTTAAAGGTTACGCTAGGCATTTAGTGACGTACGGCGCCGTCCGTCACCCATACGGCACACCGACCGGCGCATTCCACCACCCGGTGCCGTCGGTCACCGTGCGGCAACTGAACGGCGCCATCTGTCAGCGTCCGTCGCGCGAACGGCGCCGTCGGTCTCCGCACGGCGCCGTCCGTCACCCATACGGCACACCGACCGGCGCATTCCACCACCCGGCGCCGTCGGTCACCGTGCGTCAACTGAACGGCGCCATCTGTCAGCGTCCGTCGCGCGAACGGCGCCGTCGGTCTCCGCACGGCGCCGTCCGTCACCCATACGGCACACCGACCGGCGCATTCCACCACCCGGTGCCGTCGGTCACCGTGCGGCAACTGAACGGCGCCATCTGTCAGCGTCCGTCGCGCGAACGGCGCCGTCGGTCTCCGCACGGCGCCGTCCGTCATCGTGCGGTATCATACGCAAATAACTCACGTACGATAACGTATGGTGACGGCTGGCGACGAACGGCGCCGCACGGGCCACGTACAGTAATGGACGGCACCGTACGGGTGATACACAGTGACGGACGGCGCCGGAAGAGTGACGGACGGCGCCGGAGGTCAAGTATAGCACAACCCTGAAAATGATATTTGAATAACTAAAGTTTTGTAGTTTTGCAGTGTTTGACAGTAAAATTATTAAAGCTTTGCGGTTGCTGTCTCATGGTATTTGGGCTTAAAGGATACGTTAAAGAAAGATGATTGGCCATCTGGCAAAGGTCAATGCTGCAAAATGCAGAAACTTTCGCTTATTAAATTCAATGTTGGTATATTTTATTTTTAAAAATCGAACAGTTTTCATATATATATTGGTATAAACGTATAAAATGTTGTAAATGAAATTTTTATATACACAGCATACAAATAACTTATTTTCATATTTACTACCTAATATACATCAGGGATCAACCGGGTTCGCGTTTCGGCCGGAATTCCTGCAAAAATTCAATTCCTATTCCTGTTCCGGTTCCTGCATTTAAAGATGCAGTAATCGGAAGGTTTACGGTTTTGTGGCAAATAGTGCCTAATCATTTAAATACTGGGGAAACTTTGTCGTTAAAAAATTGTTATTTGGACATTTGTTATTACTTCAATTTTGTTAATAAACTGTGCCTGTTGTGTTTTCTTACAACTTGTTGATGAAATAGCTGATAATTCGCTTACGTCATTTTTGGCAGGTTTTCTGAAAAGTCTGTCCAGCAGGCAATTTGGTAATAAAAATTATTTCAGATTTGCGGTTCCTGTTTCTCTTCCAGTTCTTGTAAAGAAATTCAATTTCCCGTTCCTGTTCCGGCAAAATTACCATAGAGCCACTGTCAGAATTTACTAAACTATTACTCCAAGATACATAAAACTGACTTCAAGGAAACGGGTGCGTCAAAATTGAGACCAAAAAACGTACTGCAACGAAGCAGAGATAACTGCTGGTGATAAATAAATATTTTCAACGCGGTAAGAAGCTATAAGCCTGGACAAGGAAAAGTTCGTCCCGCGGCCAAAACTGGTTTCACTGCAACCAATTCTATTTCCATGGCTTCTTATTCGTAAGCTTTTGGTTGGAAATTTTCTGTTTTTGCTCATACAGTTTCTTTTCGTTCGCTTTTGTGCGCGTATTAAGGCGACCTAAAATTGAAATAGTTTTTGTACTTTATCATTGCATATCTTATCACTTACTTAGCTTGTTTGTTTTAAAGCTTGAACGAAACCTTACTAACTGCAAAGGTACGCAATCTACACTGCAAAAAAATGGTGAGTCAAATTGACTTTCTCAGAAATAGGCTTTTGCTGACTACACAAACTGAGTTAAAATTCGACTCCGCCAGAGTCAAACTCGATTCACTGAATTGCTCAGTGAGTCGAATTTGACTCTGGCGGAGTCGAATTCAACTCAGTTTGTGTAGTCAGGAAAAGTCTGTTTCCGATAGAGTCAATTTGACTCAGCATTTTTACAGTCTATAGTCACTCGGAATTCAATGAAATGCCACCTGTCCTATAGATCTCGACAAGCTGAGTTAAACGGTGCCAATTTTATGGTTGCATGACCAACGGTTCAATAGTTATGACCCTTGAGTTTATATTGTAAACATGAACAGATTTGAAGAAAAAGTATCTATCATTAACATATACTTACTATGTAGGTTTTGAAAGTTTTATTTGATAAACGAATTTATAGGCGGTTGTATATGTTTAGTATTGTTAAAAGTTAAAACTTATACAGGGCCGGAACTGTTGAATCAGGAGCGCTGCAGCTCTAAAATAGTACCGCTAAACTCAGCGCGTCGAGATCTACAAAATAAACTACTTTTCGCTAAATTCTTTTTTATAGAAATTAGTGAAATAGGAGCAAAGTTGGAACATTTTATAAAAGTCGAAAATTATTGACGTGAGTCTGACTGTTGTTCTTTTTTGGCAATCAACCCGTTTAACAGGATGCTCTACTCGATGTACGCACCCTACATTAACCGAAACCAACATTAAAAAACGCTCGTACCAAACAGCAAGCGGATGCAAAACTAGGGGTGACGCTATGCCTGTGGTACAACGCCGTACGGCATCGAAATTGCCAAAAAGTATAGACGCGACGGCCCATGTATAGAACAGGGCCGGAACAGTAGTATAAGCATATTCCTAAGCGTAAGCCTAAGCCTAAGCCTAAGCTTAAGACTACGCCTAAGCATATGAATGACCCTATTCCTAAGCCTAAGGCTAAACCTAAGCATAAGCCTAAGCAAAAAATTAGACTAAAGCTTACACTGACTCTATTATAGCCACTCCGGAAAACGGTTCGGCCTTGTTCTATACATAGGCCGACGCGACCGTAACTGTTGCCCTGTCAGTGGGAAGAGTTTGCATCAATAATACAAACCTGTAAAGTATTTTTGCAGTGGTTTATTAACTGCAATATACTAACTTTTGGCAAATTTTGGCATTAGATTCTGTTTCAGTTGATCGCTTAATGACTTTAAGTGTTTTTGAGTAAACTGCAGTTCGATTTCTTTGTTTGGTGCTTGCAATTCTGTAGAACTAAAAATACAAACGATATAAAACAATTAAATAAAACCAACAACGACGAGAGGACAACCGAGGTACGCCCCCTCATCCGCGGATATATTCGTCCCCATAGATCAAAATTTTTTATAACCCCATTCACACGTGCAAGTTTTCGCAGCGAGATCCCACAGCTGCAAGTGACACGAAATACTTGCACAATAAATTCAAGTGACTTGCAGCTGCATTCACAGCTGCGAATTAAATTCAATAGCATGAATTCCAGTGAATAAATTACAGCTGCAACAACTTCAAAGCTGCTTTGTGACCAAACTTGCACATGCAAGTTACGCTTGCATGTTTTTGCTGCAAAAACTTGCACGTGTAAATAGGACTTATAGCACCGAAACAATTGTGCGTTTCACGAGAATTTTTACGCTTAACTATTGATTTTGTTGCACCCTCCACTAACAGTTTCTAGTTGCAGGACCGAATAAAATATAGTTTAGAGATTAATTCACGTCAGAGAAGTAACAGCTGATGTTTCAATCTACCTTAATCTAGATTCAATATTTCTCCATCTTTTTGGATTTGCAACAAACTGCAATTACCAAATTTATTAGTATTTAATAAATAGCCAAATTTTAGCAGATCCTGCAATTACCATTTTGCTGAATTAAAATTTACTTTAAAATTAACACATGAAAGATAACAATGATCAGATTAGCAATATTTATGCTTACGTTCTTTGAAATGATATTCATGAGCGCAGTCTGACATGTATAACAGATTGAAACTGCATCTCAGTGGTTTCCACTGAATATTTTTTACATGGGTTAATACAGGGTTGTTCTGACTACGGTAAAAATGTATATTACTTACCCAGCTGCACTTTTAACAAAAGAGCTTTGTATTTGCTCAGGAACCACTGAGGCAAGTTGGCTTTTCTTCGAGGCTGTACTTCGAATCGATGTTGCAGTTGCGTTGCGCAACTTAGCCACTGGCATTTTGGTTTGAGGTGCAACTCGAACATTTTCCGGCAGTTGCCCTGTTAATAGGCATCGCGGGTAACGTCGGTACGCTGTCTTCATACCTGAAATACAGGATGGTGTTATCTTTTGGTTTTACGATTAGTATAAGCGTTTGAAATCAAACATCAGAGTGAAGTCAGTAAGCCGATCCATGTTTTGCGAGTGCATGCATTGCGCTTATACTTTTTCACTATCCTTATTCCGGTTGGTTGCGTCGTCCGGTGTCGTCCGGCATTGGACAGTAGCGAATGAGAGTTGTAGCGTGACACCGCATAACCATTTGGGCCAATGTAAAGAACATGGGCGGAACAGTATTATAAGCATATTTATAAACCTAAACCTAAGCCTAAGCCTAAGCCAAGCAAAAACATTTGCTTAAAGCTTAAGCTTACTGTATAACAGTACAACAGAAAACGATTCCGTCCCTGATCTTTACATGGGCCGCTATTTGTAAACAAAAATTTTTTTGACTTGCGACGCCGTCGAACCGAATAACGAAAGGCGTTGCCGTATGATAACCAGATTGGGATGTTACCCGCGGGTACCCGCGCTTACCCGCTAGTAAACGAGGGTCGGGTAAAAAAATTTTTATCACGCGGGTAAAAAATTCAGTTTCTACTCGCGACAAACTTTTAAGATTTAAAGATGGAAAACATACGCTATTGTGTGTTCATTTGTAAAATTGATTGAAGTTATATCGCAAAACTTCATTAAAGCGCGTATCACAAACGATCTGGAAAATGCTGGTTTGACTTCAGGCGCGGGTAAAAGGTGGGTCGTGGGTAGGATCATATTTACGCGGGTACATCCGTGGATAAAAAATTCTTGTTTACGTGGGTAAAGCGCGGGTCGGGTGAAAAATCCTAACCCACTTCCCAATCTGGTGATAAGTGTGAACTAAAAAAATTCAAAGAGTTGAATTTAGCTCACAAAGTTGTACAGTAATCTGCAGGCCCGTAGCCAGCTCACCTTGTTAGGGGGGGGCTAAAAATTTTCAGTAGAGGCATTTAAAGGTTTTCAATGATTTACAAGCAAAGTTGAGTATCTTCTAGGGGGAATATATATTTTATATACTCGCAATCCATACACATCACGCTGTGCTTCACAATCACCACAATACGTACAAACCAACCTGACTCCAGCGTCAAGCTGCTATAACTGACTGGTTACGGAAAAAATGTCGTTCAACCCATAGTGCAAAAAATAGTGAGTCAAATTGACTCTCTCCGAAATACGCTCTATAGAACTACACAAGATGCGTCAAATTCGACTCCGCCCGAGTCAAATTCGACTCACAAAATCGCACGTTTGACTCTGACGGAGTCGAATTTGACTCTTAGTTTGTGTAGTTCCGTAAAGCTTATTTCAGAGACAGTCAATTTGACTCACCATTTTTTGCAGTGCAGAGTGCGGAGATCGAAATCCTATACTAAAATTGAAATCTCATCCGGGAAAAGGTATAAAAAATTTAGTTAAAAAAGCGATAAACCTGATTGGTTAGAAAAATTAAAACCAGTACAGTAAACGAAAAAACATTGGTTGTGCGGTTGCTGATTATACCTCCAGACAACAAATAAACGTTGTTGTATCCACGTTGAACGAGGGTCGACGCAACTTTAGACGCCAACGTTTCGATTTCGTCGTAAACAACGATTATTTTGCCCGGTTTGTTTTTGTACGCCGTCATAATCGGCGTTTCATAGTTCATTACACGAGCAAGCAGCGGATGTGGATAGTTTTTGGCTGAAATAGATACAAAAATAACTCCGTAAAACTCGAGTCGACTTGGTACAAAAAACCCCATAAGTAGTGCCGGAGCAGGCAGGGGTGGGGGCTCCCCCCAAATCCCAGGATGGGGGCCCCTCAAACTAGCGAGCGATGCCAGCGAGATGCCAGACGCATTTTAAAACTTAAGCGGTTTTTGTTTCAACCGGTTAGGGTGGGGGCCCTTTCAGGGGTGGGGTCCTCACCCAAATGGCGTGTATGGGGGTGGCTGCTCCGGCCCTGCCCATAAGTACACCGTTTCAATGGGGATATTGAACAGTTTATGGGTTTCATAATGTATCAATTACGGTAAACTGCTATAACTTTGAATACCACACAGTCTCAAAAGTTATACAAGATCTATCATCAGCAATTGAATTTCAGACCACATCACCATGCCAGACGAGCTAAACGTTATTTAGGAGCGGCATACACGTTTAAGAACTTTTTTAGAGGGGCTTATTCCCCTGCAACCCTTAAGATTACGGACACGCAGCTGGTAACAGATATTAAGCGTTGTGTGTACGACCAGTTGAGCCTACAATTAGAAACCACCAAATTCCAACTTAACCTCAAGTATTATGCTGTAAAAACGAATAGGGTTGAAATATTTAGCACATATATGACCTAAAACTGTGAACTACACATGGACAGCGATGACCCACCCAACTGCATCAAAGTGGTTTTGACCTGCACGATCACTGTGAAACGGTTTATTTGAAGTTAAGACCATGCCGGAAATCCGAACCTCGGCGCCCTCTTGTACTCGAGTCAAGCATGCTAACCTACTACACCATGCGATCAACACGGCAACTTTATTATACCGGTATATGTGCACATGTATGGCAATGTTTGCTTTACATACACGTACCGTGATACATATACCGGCCAGGCATTCGGTCATCTTAAATATTTTAAATACTTTTGTGGGGTCAACAGTCGCAGCCCCCCGCGAATGGACAGGTTCAAGCGTTCACCCAAGCACAGGCCAAACAACATTAATTAAAACGAAAATTTTAGTTGTTACGCTGTAATACTAAAATTGCGTTTGATTTCTTGCTCGCTTCGTTCACGAATATTTTTTCGCTGTTACGTGACGTAGGGGAGCTGGGGATTTATTCAAACCTTCCTGGATGCACCACCCCTGAACGTACCACTAATGATTCGTGACTGTTTAAAGTCGTCCGCCATCCTGACATCGAGCAACAAATACGGCGACGTTGTATCGATCGGTGGTTTCTTTTTCTGCGGTGCAGTTTCGTCTTTTGAGGGTCGGTTTGAAAAATCCGTTTCGCCAACACCCACAAGCACACTGTGAACGGCATACGAGGTACATTATTGCAAAAGACTGCTCGGGTAAACTCTACCCCACATTTAAAGTTACGATTTAGGCTTAGGCTAAAGCTTAACGCAAATGCTTATAGACTATACGGTTTAGGTTTAGCCGCAGACAAGCCTTTACTGAAACCTGATCTTAAGCCTAAGTCTGTGCCTAAGAAAAATGCGCTTAGACAACGGCTTAAGTTTAGGCCCAGATAATCTTTTACTGAAACCTGATCTTAAGCCTAAGTCTGTGCCTAAGAAAAATGCGCTTAGACAACGGCTTAAGTTTAGGCCCAGATAAGCCTTTACTGAAACCTGATCTTAAGCCTAAGTCTGTGCCTAAGAAAAATGCGCTTAGACAACGGCTTAAGTTTAGGCCCAGATAAGCCTTTACTGAAACCTGATCTTAAGCCTAAGTTTGTGCCTAAGAAAAATGCGCTTAGACAACGGCTTAAGTTTAGGCCCAGATAAGCCTTTACTGAAACCTGATCTTAAGCCTAAGTCTGTGCCTAAGAAAAATGCGCTTAGACAACGGCTTAAGTTTAGGCCCAGATAAGCCTTTACTGAAACCTGATCTTAAGCCTAAGTTTGTGCCTAAGAAAAATGCGCTTAGACAACGGCTTAAGTTTAGGCCCAGATAAGCCTTTACTGAAACCTGATCTTAAGCCTAAGTCTGTGCCTAAGAAAAATGCGCTTAGACAACGGCTTAAGTTTAGGCCCAGATAAGCCTTTACTGAAACCTGACCTTAAGCCTAAGTCTATGCCCGACGCTTGAGCCTAACTTTGTGAGAAGAAGCGTAGAATAGGAGTCGAAACGTTAACTAAACACAATGCAGTTTGCTGCAGTCTCTCACGAGAAAAAAAACTGTTGTTTCTACGTTTATTCAAATCTTTGTTGTACGGGGGGTACTATGTTAGCATAGAATTGGAAAATCAGATGAAAAATAACGGTTTTACACCCCTTTCTCGGAGGTAATTTCAGGGGTGATGAACCGGGACGGGGGAGAGTAAAACCGTCATTTGTATCTACTGAGATAACTTAGGTTTTAGAAACCATCTTAAATAATACATTGCTTAGGGGACATCAATATCATTGGGGGTTGTTTTGATGCAGAAAGCTAACGTTTAGACTCTGCACAACGCTATTTCCAACTATAAAATAGAAACTCAAATGACTATGAACAGTCGGATAATTTCAAATATAATTTGTCCAATCAAACCTTGAATTTTTGGCTGTATACAACACCGATTAAACAACACCAGTAAATCACAGGTTATGTAATTTCACTGGCAACCTGAGCCGGAATCCTTAAAGCCCACTTTATCACCGCTTCCGCCCTTTGGAAAATGAAATTTTCAATTTACTACTACCAAAAGTGAAAATTTAGCGATTGTTTTAAATAAAAACTTGTTTTAAAATTTTCATTTCAGTTTACTACTACTGTTTTAATTTAGTTGCGTACGAGTAAATTGAACTTTTTGATTGTTATCAATTTACCATTGCTATCAATAATATTTGACCTTAAAAGTCAATTAAAATTAAAAAATTTTAATCTACGAATGATAAATAATCAGGCAGGCAGTGTCATGGTAAGTTTACGCATTATTCTGGTCGCATCGCTGCGATATACAGTGTGCAATACGCCACGGTAGTGACATGAATAACAGGGGCAGCTGAAATTAATTTTGGCTCTCTAGAGGAAACCCGTGTTATTTGGTTACGGACAAACCTCTTAGTCCTCCATCCCCTCTCTGAATAAAGGATAGATGTATGATGGATTAGGGTCTACGGGATGCTACAGTACTGATAAAAAAAGCAACGCAGGGGTCAATGCTGGAATTACCGTTTGTTTTAGTGTTTTTTGACTAACATTAGTAAATTTGTACTATTTTTGTGTTTTACCTTTGAAGTGTAGAATGTTGAGTGTTTTCAATACCGTTTTTGCGCAATGTATACTCCACCGAGTCTTGATCATCGGGATTATTTTCATTTTCTAAAAAAATAAAACGAATGGCCCATGTAAAGATCAGGGGCGGAGCGTTTCTCTGTGGGACTAGAATTGAGTAAGCTTAAGCTTTGGACTAATTGTTTTGCTTGCTTAGGTTTACGCTTAGGCTTAGGAATATGCTTATAATACTGTACTGCCACTGTTCTTTACACTGGCAAACGAATAATATTTATATTTTCATTTTAAATTGTTGCAATTTTGAAGCAAAAAAGAAGCAAAGTACTATTAAGCCCCCTATTCACACGTGCAAGTTTTTACTGCGAGCACTTGCAGCTGCGATTTGCCCTTGTAAATTTTGTTAAAAATCTTGTTCGAAAAACTTGCAGCTGCAAATAATTCATTAAACATCATAGCTAGAAATTTTAGTTCACGTGTGTGAATATCCATGCAAGTTCAATGAATATATTTCAGCCGCTTTCACATTGGCTAATAAAAATGCAAGTTCTGCGTGCAATTTGCAGCTGCAAGTTCTCGCAGTCAAAAATTGCACTGGCGAATAGGGATTTAACGAAATTTGTGATGTCAGGTACGGCAGCGAAACAATTGAAAGATTAACATAAACCTTTTGTGTCTCTCGATCACATTTCATAAAATACACTCCACTACCCTGTATTTGTTTACGATATACCAAAAACCTTTGAATTTCACAGAATCCGTTGGAGTAAATGATTAAAGCAAACAGAGTTTTATTTTGCCAATGGAGAATACTGAACTAATGTATAGAACAGGACCATAACAGTAGTACAAGCATATTCCTAAGCATAATTGTAAGGCTAAGCTTAAACGAAGGAATTAGTTTATACCTAATCCTAAGTAAAAACAGTTAGTCTAAAGCTTAAGCTTACTCTATTGCAGTCCTACAAAAAACGTTTCGCCCATCTTCTTTACATGGGACGAAAATTGGATAACTGTAAAATTATAATTGGTATTTTTGGCGAAAAGTTGACCAAAACCTACCAGGTCCTTCGAGCACCAACGGAGTTTTTGCGTCACTTGACTGATTTGCGATCGCTTGTTTCAGCAGTTGTTCTTCGAGTTTGACTTTTTCGCTTTGCAGTATCAGAGTTACCAATGTGCTTATTTTCATGCGTTGAAATATTTCTTCACTCACTAAAACAACAATTAGGCTACATTTTTAAGCATTTTAAGCCTGATTTCGCAAAATTGTTTATACATAAATATTTTAAAAGCAACAATAAACTGGAAACCGCCTACTTGTAGTGACCCGAATATAAGGGGGGTAATAAGAGGGGGTCCCCATTATCGCTCAAGCTATTAACACATGACAAACAAACGTTTAATTTAAGGGTTAATTGCAATACCGGAGATATATGTGTACCTAAGGGTGGCAGAAAGCGGGTTGAAAATAAATAACAGTCCGTATCCGAATAACTAGAAGGGTACTCTCTGAAGAGGCCAAATAAATATCAGTCCCCCTCTTATTCGGGTCATTACAGTACGGAAATACCTCGACCTAATATTCTGGTGACGTGTAAGCTTAATTTGGTTGATAGTTTGAAGTAAATCTTAAAAATTTTAGCCAGGTATAGGTTTAGTTGAATACTAATTAATGAATACCAGCTTGGTACCTGGTGTTGGCATGTAAGAATCGAATCTAGAACCGTAGTCGCTGAAGTGAATGCTTTGCGGACGATCGTTAAACTAAAAATACAATCAATATCACAAGTGTATTGATGGTAAGGTTTTTAAGGCAATGATACGGCAGTTTTCGTAACCCTTTCACTCATAGAGTATACTATGATCAACTAAATAATATACGACCAATACAGATACTGTGAGCAGTGTTTAAAAATTCTAACGTACAAGCGCAGTGCAAAATGTTCACAAGACGTGCAGTGGTCATCGTAAACGCCTCTCACCCGTGAGACTGGGTTTCGAATCTTACCTTAAAATTACGTCTCATTTTAAGTTGAAAATATTCATGTGAGAAAGGGTTAAAACTAAGCTGTGCAAATATTGACAATTATAATTTTTGGGTGGTTAAAACGTAAAGACTTGTTTTAGGTATTTTGTAATGGGTATTTGTATAGTTTTTTAGCTTGCAATACAAGAAACCTCTTCAAGATTTTCACAGCACGTATCACCATTTTCGAAACTTCTTGTCCCACAGAAAAACGTTCCGTCCATGATCTTTACATGAACCAGAGCAACTCACCCTGTCATCAGTCTGATAGTGATACTGTTCATCGTCTTGTTCAGAATCTGCCATATTGTTTATTATTGTTTTTATTTTTAAAGTACGAAAATTTAGGTGTAAACACAAATTAATGTCAGAAGTTTATAGACGTAACCTGAAATGTTGTCCGCTCGAAGACAAAGTGGGCAGGGCGAAAGCGTTATTTTGCGAAGCCCCAGAGCATGGTATCCCAGAGACGCCTCGTACAGGTCACCGAGGCCACCAGTAACCATACCCATGGTGTAATGCATCGTTCACAATAAAAAATTTCATTTTACCACCGAAATCATTATATAACGTAGCGTTAACATGTGCAAATTTTCAAAATTGTCATGCGTTAACCATACCATTACGCAAAAATTGCGTTAACCCTACCATAGATACGAAATAGTACAAAAACAAAAATATATATTGCCAATAGTGTGAAAAATCGCTTACGAAACGAGCGAGAACCTTGAGACATCTTGTAGTTTAACCTTTTGGAAATGGCGCATATGTTTGTCAAAATTGAGGCTTAAAAATCAAAAATTCAGATGATTTGAGTATAAAATTTTAACAGAATACCAGCAAATATTAAATGGAGGGCCAATGTTACTTTAAGGGGCGTAATAGTAGATTAAGCGTTTTCCTCAACCTAAGCCTAAGCGTTGCAAAAATGAGTTCCTAAGCCTAAGCCTAAGCCTAAGCAAAAAATTTAATCTAGAATCTAAACGTACTCTTTTATGGACCCATCAGAAACCTGGACGCCCTCTAAAGTAACATGGACTAAATGGGGTATAGAGATCAGGGCTACAATATCACTGGCCCAATATCGCGGAAATAGCAATAAATTTTACATTTAAAATGTTTCAAAAAGTAGCAACCTTCGTTGTGCTTAGATTCTAACCAATGAAATACAATCGTAAGCAACTGCATCCAGATGTTTTTACTCATTAGGACCCATATTCGCAGATTCGAACAGCACCTATCACCAGTTAGCAATTAGGTTTTTAAATTCACGAATTTACTGCAATCCCATATGTTAAAATTTGTACAGAGGTATTGCAACTCGAATGCAAAAAAACACATGTTGAATTTCTAAAACATCATTGGCTGATTGGCCAATGTTTACTTTAATCTAAACCTACTCTTTTATAGACCATCAGAAACGTGGATGCCCCTTAAAGTAACATGGGCCATATTCGACAGTTAAAGGACTACCAACACCTGGTGATATGTGCTTTCTTGCATTTATAACCATACGAGCACAGAAGATGAATTTGGCATCAAAAGCACAACAAAAATCCTGTAAGATGTGTTTTCCATAATATTAAAGGTTGCACCTAACTTTTTTGACGTGCGGCGCCGTCTGTCACCAGAACGGTACCGTCTGGCGCCGTCCGTCACCTTTACGCCAGTCTGTCACCGTGCGCTATCGTACGCAAATAACTCATGTACGATAACGTGTAAGTGACGGACGGCGCCGTACAAGTGACGCACGGTAACGGACGGCGCCGTACGGGTGACGCACGGTGACGGACGGCGCCGTACGGGTGACGCACAGTGACGGACGGCGCCGTACGGGTGACGCACGGTGACGGACGGCGCCGTACGGGTGACGCACGGTTACGGACGGCGCCGTACGGGTGACGCACGGTGACGGACGGCATTTGCCCGTATTCTTCAATACAAATAGCATCTATCACCAGTTAGCAATAGGTTTTAACCCCTGCCACTGCGTATCTCAAAATTTGTACAGTAGGACAAATTAAACGCAAAAATTGTACTGAACTTCGAACGGCCATCATAAGGCGCTATACACATTTGAGAATTGGGGCCTTATAATTTGAAATGTTTGCTAATCCAAATCTGTAACGGCTTAGAAAGCACTTTGAGCATCAATTATACAGTCAATTACCAATAACCCGTGACAGAGTGAAATGATAACATTACAAGTATAGAAAACCAACCTATTATAATACCTGGTACACGCTATAACAGTATATTGCTGCTTAGCAACAGAGTATATAAAGCAAAGATATATAATATTAAAATCCATATTGAACGCAACATAATTGAATGAACGAGGGTTAGGCTTCGAGATGTAAATGGAACGAAAATTCTAAATTATAATACAAACATAAACAGAAATTAGACTACTGAGTCCATTTTAGTTGAGTCTAATATACTCTACTGCACTGACCCGAATAAGGGAGACAATAAGAGGGGGTCGCCATTTTGAGTCCCAATCATTAGGAGTCCGTATCCCTAATAAGAGTCCGTAAGCGGATAGAGTCCCTAAACCCTAATTAGAGTTCATAAATGTTAATTATCCCTCATTGTAGCGTAAATTGACTACAGGACCAAATAAAGCTGAGTTCGAACGTTTAAAGTGCACTTAAGTTTTGAAAGTATCATTCCAAAGTATAACCTTTTATTACTGCTCAAGCTTTTGATGCAAGGCAAAAAAACGTTTAATTCAACGGATACTTGCAATACCGAATACATATCAGTAACCAAGGGTGGCGGAGATCTGGTTGAAAATATATAACCGTCCGTAACCGAGTACATGGTGTACCTTCTGGAGAGGCCAAATAAATATCAGTCCTCCCGCCTTATTCGGGTTACTACAATGCAACCGAATAACAAGATGGTATCCTCTGGAGAGGCCAAATAAATACCAGCCCCCTCTTGTTTGGGTTACTACAGTAATTGATATAATCGTCATTAGAAGGCGTTTGGAAAGTTTTATATAAGTATCAGCTGCACTGTATCTGTTAATAATAAATTTTCGAAAAACTCAAACGTATTCACGTTTCTTTCTGTTCCTTCTGCAATCAAATTTAGTTCTTTTTTGTCATCCTATTTCCTTTTGTTATCCCGCGATACTTATGTGGGCCAATGTATGGAACAGGGCCGGAACAGTAGTATAATCATATGCCTAAGCCGAAGCCTAAGCCTAAACGAAAGGATGCATGAGCGTAGCCGGGGGTAGCAAAAGGGCCATGGCCCCCAATGGTTTCGGAAAAATTTTATTTTTGAATTGAAACTCGTATGCTGTCTGCGTTTCACTCCCACACACTAGTTTTTGATGTTTTCCTATTAGCTGAACCGACATTGCTTGAGACGTTTTGCGTTTCAAGAAAGAACCACATTCAAATATACCCAAGCTTAATCGTAGAAATCAGTCCATGTTACTTTTAGCGGTGCGGTGCTGGCCGGTTTCTCTCAAGACCGCAGTAGAGAAGGTTTAAATGTTAAGAATATGTTTTTGCTTGGGCTTAGCTTAAGCTTGTCTTAGGCTTCTAGACTTCTGATTCAAAACAAATTCCGATTCTGATTTCGATTGCACAATCAATCGGAATCAAAATTGTGCAATTTTAATTTAATCATACTTTGATTGCATTAAAATTCACTTCATTTCAACATATAAACAAACAGAACTACTTTTGCACCCTGCTGTACATGATAATTGATGAAACGATCCGGCCCTGTTCTATACATCGGCCCTTGTGTGTTTAGATACGGCATGCAATTGAACCAGACGTATTTTATTCAAAATCAACGGCGTTTTAAGGTCTGATTTCCACTAAATGTTTATTGCTATTTTTGCGTGTTGTTTAAGATGCGACGAAGCAAAGCTTATCAGTAAAGTCTAAATTTTTCGCTAACGTTTTTTGGTATTTGGTTTTAGTAAAATTAGTTTGCGTGAAGCTTAAGAATGTTTAAAATAACGTAGGTTTTCGATTCATTTCACTGAAAACTGTTCGTGTAGTTGATACATTGTTTTGCTCGCGATGCCGATGTATGTACGTGTATCATCAGGCAAATTTTGGGCCCGTAGGGATGCAGTTGTGTCAATGAAGCTTGTGGAATTCTGACGCCTTATTTTTGAACAATTATGTCTCTTACCAAACTGAACTTATATATAAACCCAACATGTCAATACGTAATATTAATTTAATAGGTCAGCCGTGTAATAATGCACGCATAGTTGTAAAAATTTGTCCACTCACCCACTTAGCAACAGTGTCAAAACACGACGCTATAACTGCGACCTGATGACAACACACACGTATACTTATATAGTCGGTTAGTAGTGCCAAAAGCCAGAGTTGCGCTGCAGCGTGGTTTGTGTGAAATAATTTTGAGTTTTTGGTGCATATTTTCTGCTAAAACAAATGTGCAACAATGGTCACGTCGTACATGTCCTTGGCCTCTGCAAAGAGACTAGTTCTACTTTAACATTGTACTGACAGGGTTTTTCAAAATAGCATAGGCCCTATACCCTGACCTGGACAATTTTTTGCAGTAGTGCAAGCATTATTACGCAGATGATCCATTATCTGTGGTCTTTTCTTCTTTTCCTACTTGTGTATACCCGCATATTTTTGGCTGTAAATAGCACGCATAAATACTTTGGCCCATGTAAAGTTCACTGCGGAACGCTTTTCTGTGTAACAGCAATAGAGTAAAGGTTAAGCTTTGTGCTATTTTTCTTATGCTTAGCCTTTAGTTATTAGAGAGTTCATACGCTTAGACTTAGGAATATGCCTATACTACTGTTAATGCAGCCCTGTTCTATACATTGGTTAGTACTTTGAACATAATCTAAACCTCGAGTTAATAGAATCCATGGTTTCACCATATCGGTCTACATTTTTACTCGACCCCAAAGTGTCTTAAATTTGTATTTTAAGGAGTTTGATTATCGATATAAATATCACACCGGAGACATGAATGCTTTAGCAATTCTTTTATTAATTGTGTTAAATTATGTTATTATTTACGCTAGTAATGGTAAGACTTTGACTTGATATTATACACAAACGTTGTCGGTGTGAGTAAAAATTGATAGCAATAAACCTGTAAAAGCTAAACACTTAATTGAAAATTGGTCAACAATCAAGTTAATTGCTTTTATTTACGTTATTTTTAAAATTAACCACAAGATTGCCGTAACATTTGTTTTTGCAAATACCAAATCGTATTTTGCAATTTTAGTAATAATTATTGTTAGCATCACGTTTAAAACAAGCTTTCATTAAAGGTGAAACGTTATTCTCTGTTATGGTTGAAGATACGTACCGTAGGCAATTCACAAAACGCAATGTTTTGACAACTTTTAATGTTTAAGCTTAAGGGCCTATTCACACGTGCAAGTTATTGCAGCAAAAAACTTGTACGTTGAAGTTGCAACTGCAAATTTGTACAAAACAGCTTTGAAGTTGCATGTCGCTTGAATTTCTTGCACCTCAATTTTGATTGGCCAGTCAGAACAGATGTTGTTGAGTGTCTCTGAATTAATTCAGACTGTTGAATTTATTCAAGAAGTTAACTGAAGTGTCGAATTGGCTTGATATTTCACAGCCCACGGCGACACTGACGGAACAAGTTTAAGATTTTTAAACATTATATAGAAATTGCATCGGTATAAAGCGTTTTTAAGTAAAAAAATTTAAGTAAAACGTTTTTTACACGTGAATATTTTTCACATCTGAAACTTGGAGCTGCAAGTTTCTTCAAAAATTCATTCGAAGAACTTGCACCTGCAATTTATTCATGGTTGATATACGCGATGAATTAACTCAAAAGTTTGAATATCTTTGCAAGTCGAATTAATTCACCAGCATTAGCTGAACTAATAATTTAAAGCTTATGCTTGCTATTTATTGCAGTTATCTGCAAATTATGTCCGTTCACAAATGCTTGCAGCTGCAAGAAGTTTGTGTAAGTTGTAGCTGCGAATCCTCGCTGCAAAAACTTGCACGTGTGACTAGGGCTTTAGAATAATGTTTTCTTTCGAGTTTAAAGTGTTTTCCAAACTTACCTTTTGAACTATAAAGATTGTTTAATTTAATATTTTTAGGAATTGAAAACTTGTCAGCAGAAATTGAAGATATCGATCCATTAACATCAGGCGGTTACTTTGAAGGAGACATACGTGGCATTAATTCGGAGGTAAATTGCTGGTTTAAATCGCTTGTTCATAATAACGGTTGCAGAAATTTCTGACCGGGTCCAGCGAAGCGAATGAAAATCCAAACGCAATTTTCTTGGCAGAAAAGTAAAAAAAATTGTTAAGAAATCTCACAATTTTGATGAGAAATAACTGACACTGAATGTCGGCAAAATGTATGTTTCTGAAACCAGCAAAAAATTTGTTTTTAAATTTAATCCATGTTTTATAGTAAAGAACAGGTTGCAACAATTTTACATGAGCATTTCTAGAACGCAGAAACCAAAGCACGGCATGTTAAATACTGGCCCGGCGGTGTAATTCCGTTTGAAGTTGTTGATGATATGGGTGAGTTTAGCTATGTGGTGTCATGAAAAATTTGAATTTTTTGTTTTTAAAATAAATTGAAATGCTGTAGTCAGGGGTGTAAATGGAAAGTAAAATTTTTTGTTCTTAAATAAACTAAAATACCGCTGTCAGGGCGTAAACGGATAGTAAATTTTTTTAGAATAAATTGAAATGCAGTAGTCAGGGTGTAAACGAAGTTATAGGATAATTTGTAGTTTACGTAAAAATAGTGTGCTTAATGCGTTTATTTGTACGATCATTAAAAAGTTTATTTTCAAGTTTGTGTAGTCTGCAAACTTGTTGAATCACGGCAAAGCAGAATAGCGTCAAAAACTCGCGAGCGAATCGAGCAAGAAGCTACGACAAATTTCAAAACTTCGACGGGTTTTGCAACCGGTTGGGATGGGGGCGCCTCTGGGGTGTCGCTGTCCGTCACCGTGCGTCATCGTTAGTCACCATGAGGTATCGTACATGCGTATTCCCCGCACGATACCGCACAGGACGCAACGGCACCGAAATGGGTGACGGACGGCGTCGGACGTCAACCACAGATAATGTATTTATTTCGTTAATGGGATTATATTCCAGACCGGCACACAAAGCTTGTTCTTGTAGACGCCATGGCTGTTATTCAGCAAGAAACTTGTGTAAAATTTCTCGGACGCAAACGACGCGACCGGCATTCGGTAATATTTGTACCTGGTGGTCCCAGGTCAGAAGGGTAAGTTTCAATATCAAACCCGTAAATTGAACAATCTATCGAACAGGGCCGTTACAGTAGTACAAACATATTCCTAAACCGAAGCGTAAGAATAAGTGTATACCTAAGACTAAGTCAAAGCGTATTCCTACACAAAAAATTAGTCTAAAGCTTAAGCTTACTCTGCTGCAGTCCACAGAAAAACCTTACACCCCTGATGTTATCATGTACACCTACACTCTAATTTCATATGATTCGGTCAATCTGTTTGAGTCAAAAACATTATTGTTTGGTTGAATCTGTAGCATATGGGTTAATATTTATGAATCGGTTGAGAAGTTTAATTTGAACAATTTTGACAGATTTTAAAATTTGAGACAAAAATTTAAAATTTTTGTAACCCGTCTCTATATGATTTTTTCATTTGCAAACGCAGATATTTGACGTCGGTGCGTTTTTGACCTACCCCCCTTGTTTAAAGGGGTCTGTATGCAGTTTTCTATCTTAGTAAAATTATTGTGTTAATATAGTCATACACACAATTGTGATTAAACAACATAGTTGACCCCCCTTATAAATGAGGGGCTGGTTGGTGTACTGAAGCATACTTTATTGCTAATCTCTTGCTTAAACCTCCCCCCTGATTGAGGGGGGGTCGAACAAAAATGCAACGCGTGCTGGTACATTTAGTACCATGCACAGCCCAAGCAGTTGCACACTCTTCTGCAAGGTGGACATTATGCACTCTTGTTTAAAGTAAGGGTCGCGCTATACTTTTGTTGACGTTCCGCACCGTCCGTCACCTGTCCGGCCCCGTCTGTCACCGTCCGTCACCGTGCGGTGACGTACGCAATTAACTCACGTACGATACCGCGTAGAGACGGACGGTGACACGCGGCTCCGAACGATAACGGACGGCTCCGGACGATGACGGATGGCTCCGGACGATAGCGGACGGATCCGCGTGAGATGGCGCACGGCGACGGACGGCGCCGTACGGGTGACGGACAGTGACCGACTGTGCCACACGACAAATATAGCGCAACCCTAACTCTTATAGTGATAGGTATCCTGGTACGAAACTGTAAGCATGTGAGAAATGCATTGTCCATTATGTGCACATGCAATATATTGCAGTGCGCTGTTGTATGCAAGGCGGCAGCATACGTGTCGACAAATATAGTCGACCATAAAAGTAGTTGAAGAGGCACGCTACGTAGCGCAGTGAAAGAGCGTTCGGTTATGATTCACAAGCTTGAAGCTTGATCCGCGCTCTGTAGGCCCACTTTTCCAAATGCTTAGTAAAAACATATGAAGGTCCGGTTCCTACCTAGACTGACACGAAACAGTTTATATCTCCGGATTGTGTCCGAAATCGACGGATATATTTCCTTTAATGCGACGCAGATATTTGTCCCACGATTTACTTCGGCACTCGAGAAGAACACGGATATCATATCTTGTGTTGCCGAATTAAGTGTCGGTTTCACTAACTATGGTGTTTGGCAAAGTTTTACTTAATTTTAAGCAAACACAAAATTCTTAGCTTTACATTTACTTCATTAATTAGGAAACGACAGCAGTAGTTTTACTTATTTACATGATTTAAGCAAATATTTACTCAATATTTAGTGACATATACTAAAAAAGTTAGTAAAATAAAAGTAAAATATTTTAAACAGAGTGTTTTTACAGAGTACTGTTTCAGCTGTAGTTCTTTTATCGGACGACAAAGCGGATCCAGCCAAGAAGTTACACTTGGTCCAGGATGTTCCGGAAAAGGTGTCATATTGCATACGTTGATGCATTTGTTGGGTTTTTTTCACGAACATTCTCGCAATGACCGTGATCAATTTATCAGGATTAACAACAATAACATAAATTCAGGTATCATGATTTACCCTCGAACATGTTGCTTGGGTGAACGGGTGTCCGCACGGGGGGGCATTGAGGGACCGTGCACCCCCTAAATTTGTCTCATTTCCCTTTCGAATTGACTCGGTCTAAAAGTAAGCGGTATTGAGTTGCAATTGTAGGGGCATCTCAAAATTGTTTCGTGCCCCCCAAAACGTAATTTTCTGCGGACGCCCCTGCTTCTGTAACATTTAAGAATTGAAACTATCAGAAAACAGTGTTCTTAAATTATTCCATCGTTTTATTATTAAAACTGGAACGCCCCGCATACGTTTTTTGAGCAACTTTCCAGCAATATTACAATATTTTCTCAGAATGGAAATGTGACTGTTTTGTGAAAAGAATATTTGCACGCGGAATGTTGTGGGTTCGCTAATTTTTGCGCGTTGCGTAAAACAGGCCGACTAGTTTTAGTTATAACTGATCTACGCCAGCATGTTTTACAATTTAGGATGGCTCATGATGGTTCGCTTTATAAGCTGTCTTCAACCAAGTACTGAAATATTTGTCTTCATAATTGCACAAACATTTCTCAATCTCTCACGGTTTTCTTAAAGTTAAATTTACTAAGGTTCACGACTTTCTGAATGGTAAGCGGGATTTGTAAAAGTCAAATAATTTAAATTCACTCCATTGTGTGCGTTGAATCAAGGGTTTAAGGCAGGTCCTTAGGGCGAATAAAATTACGACTGTACTATTCGTTCACAATAACAATTGTGTGTGTTGAGCAAGTTTGAATGTAGGCCCATGTAAAGATCAGCGGTGGAACGTTTTTCTGCAGGTGTGCAATAGAATAAGCTGTATCTTGTAACAAACATTTTTGCATTGACTTAGGCTTAGGCGTAGAGTTAGGAATATGCTTATACTACTGTTTCGGCCGTCTTCTATATTTACACTGGCCTGAGAGATATTTTAACGCCATATTGAAATGATGCAAAACGATGTGTTCGACTAAAAAAACTCAAGTTTGTGTGAGGCTGAAACAACCAAAAATAATCACTCAAAACTTCGCGAGCCAAGCGAACGAGAAACCAGACGCAACTTTAGTATTAAATCCAGTTGCAACAGTTGCAAAACGTTTCTTGGTTCATAGATTGAACTGTGTAGCTAAAGGTAATATTGTTTTCAAACGCTTATGTTTATTTTACTTTAAGATGATCGGCCAAACTTTCTAAAGTACACTTCGAAAGATAGAAACTTCGCCGGTGAACCGTTTGACTATGATTCTATCATGCACATGTCTCCAACTGCGTATTCGAAGGTGATCAAATATCATTGTTTAGGATTGCGCTATACTTGACGTCCAGTGCCGTCCGTCAGCGTGCGTCACCCGTACGGCGACATCTGTCACCGTGCGTTACCCGTACGGCGACATCTGTCACCGTGCGTTACCCGTACGGCGACATCCGTTACCGTGCGTCACCCGTACGGCGACATCTGTCACCGTGCGTTACCCGTACGGCGACATCTGTCACCGTGCGTCACCCGTACGGCGACATCCGTCACCGTGCGTCACCCGTACGGCGACATCTGTCACCGTGCGTTACCCGTACGGCGACATCCGTCACCGTGCGTTACTCGTACGGCGACACCCGTTACCGTGCGTCACCCGTACGGCGACATCTGTCACCGTGCGTTACCCGTACGGCGACATCTGTCACCGTGCGTTACCCGTACGGCGACATCTGTCACCGTGCGTTACCCGTACGGCGACATCTGTCACCGTGCGTTACCCGTACGGCGACATCTGTCACCGTGCGTTACCCGTACGGCGACATCTGTCACCGTGCGTTACCCGTACGGCGACATCCGTCACCGTGCGTTACTCGTACGGCGACACCCGTTACCGTGCGTCACCCGTACGGCGACATCTGTCACCGTGCGTTACCCGTACGGCGACATCTGTCACCGTGCTTACCCGTACGGCGACATCTGTCACCGTGCGTTACCCGTACGGCGACATCCGTCACCGTGCGTTACTCGTACGGCGACACCCGTTACCGTGCGTCACCCGTACGGCGACATCTGTCACCGTGCGTTACCCGTACGGCGACATCTGTCACCGTGCGTTACCCGTACGGCGACATCTGTCACCGTGCGTTACCCGTACGGCGACATCTGTCACCGTGCGTTACCCGTACGGCGACATCCGTCACCGTGCGTTACTCGACGGCACACCCGTTACCGTGCGTCACCCGTACGGCCATCTGTCACCGTGCGTTACTCGACGGCGACACCCGTGACCGTGCGTCACCCGTACGGCGACATCTGTCACCGTGCGTTACCCGTACGGCGACATCTGTCACCGTGCGTTACCCGTACGGCGACATCTGTCACCGTGCGTTACCCGTACGGCGACATCTGTCACCGTGCGTTACCCGTACGGCGACATCTGTCACCGTGCGTTACCCGTACGGCGACATCTGTCACCGTGCGTTACCCGTACGGCGACATCTGTCACCGTGCGTCACCCGTACGGCGACATCTGTCACCGTGCGTTACCCGTACGGCGACATCTGTCACCGTGCGTCACCCGTACGGCGACATCTGTCACCGTGCGTCACCCGTACGGCGACATCTGTCACCGTGCGTCACCCGTACGGCGCCCGCGTAGAGCTTCACGGTACGACACCACACGTGACCGGTCACCATCATTCGTTGCCGTGCAACGCGAATTTTAGTTCCGCCACGCGGAATCGTCCAGTGTTGCGAACCACCGTGTGCTTTATGTACGGAGCCGCGCGGCGAGCATAATGCCGCCCCCCCACACTGTGGAATACTTTTTACTTGCATCTTAGACCAAGTTTTAGCCTTAGGCACTAGCATACGCCAGATGAAGCAATATACCTAGCTTCTACAGTTGCCCTCGTATACGTATGTAATTTGTCTTAGCTTAATCTAAAATTTGTGTTAATAGATGCGATGCTAAATATGGTTAGCCTATTATAATCAGTGTTTCAAAGTGGAAAATGTGTACGTGCGTTTTTGGTGTAATCGCAATCACAGCGTTTGTTTATGTTTTCAGAACGATTCGCCAACAATCAGTTCAAAACAAGAAAACGAGAATGAAATTGGCCAACGAGACGAGCTGAGCGCTGGAGATATCGACAAAATCAAACGAACGTATTGTTCAGCCTGGTCATCTTAAAATGTATTATTCATAAACTGATAAAGTAAATGTAAAGAACAGTAGCGGAACAGTTTATAAGCATATTCCTAAGCCTAAACCTTAGTCTAAATTCAGAAATAACGAACTTTCTGTCTGAAATGATTAATTTATTCATTGGAATTTTCGGAGTGAAACTTACCAAACACTTGATATTGGTCTCAGAGGTGGGGACAATGCTGCCACACCTGAATTCTCTCAGCGGCACCAAGCAGCATAGAAAGCTGTCGCGAACTAGCGTCCACCCATAAATTCCTTCTGTTTGTGAGTTAAATATAAAACATACGGCTATATTCATTTTCTGGGCCAAAGTAAAGAACAGGGACGGATCGGTATTATAAGCATATTCCTAAGCCTAAACCTACGCATAATCGTAAAAATGAGTTTATTCCTAAGCCTAAGCTTAAGCCTAAACCTAAGCAAAAAATCGTCTTAAGCTTAAGCTTACTCTATTCTAGTCCACAGGAAAACGTTCCACCCCTGATCTTTACATGGACCACTGTTAAATAAGCATTGTATGTCAATAAAATTCATACTTCACACCATTTTAATGCAGTTTATATTCTAATTGCTTCAATATAGAACAAGGCACACTGCAGGCTCAACATACTAGGAAGAAGCCAATAATATTGCGAGAGCCATCCTGGGAAATTACACGGTTAACATTTTTTCTTGGTGCCAAAATTTTTGCAATGGCGGTCTGAGCTGCCGCTAACTCTCTTTGGCTACGAATCCATAAAGAAATTCGAGCCCCATTTCGTACTGCTTTTGAACATATTGTTATGCGATATCTTCTTAAATTTATTATTAATATAAAATATGATCATTTGGATCTATGGCGTCATTGCCTTTGGAAATTATATACCAAACTGTCCTATATTTTTTGGAGTTTGTCATGCGCTAAGGGCCATGTAAAGATCCGCGGTGAAACGTTTTTCTGGGGAACTAGAATAGAATAAGTGTAAGCTTTAGACAATTTTTTTGTTTGGCTTAAGCTTAGGCTTAGGGGCTTAGAATTAGTAATAAACTCATTCTTAGGCTTAGGCTTAGAATTAGGCTTAGGAATACGCTTATAATACTTGTTTCGCCCCTGTTCTTTTAGCCTGCGCTATCAAGCTCCTGTAAAAATATTTAAACAATACATAAAGTACTTCAAATTTTTTATAGTTTGCTGTATGATTCAGTAAAATATAATAAACAATAATTTAAAAGCAACCGTCTGTATGTCTGACACACAAACGCCAAATCCCCAAAACCCCATAAATGTAGTGCCTTTTGGACATAACCCTCGCAACTCATTATAGGATGTTTTTCTATTTAGTATTGTAATGTTTGGTGTAAAGTTGTCGGTGAAAATCAAATCATACACGCTGCGGCCGATGTATAGGCGGAACGGTTTTGAGTACGACCAGAATAGAGTAAGCTTAAGCTTTATACTAATTTTTTGCTTAGCTAAGGCTTGGGCTTAGGCTCAGGTTTAAGAATATGCTTATTCTTACGGCTTGACGTAGGCTTAATCTTACGCTTAGGCTCAGGCTTAGGCTTAGGCTTAGGAATATGCTTATAATGCTGTTCCGCCCCTGTTCGTTTAGGCCTACGCTGTTGGCCTGATCTATAATGCCTGACTGTTGTCAACGTTACATTGGTTTACACAGTTCAATTTTAGTTTGCATTCAATCATCATTAATAAAATGTCTATCAATTAAAACAGGCTGTATTGACAAGTACCCAAACTGCAGTTGTTCATACTTGAAACCTATAGAATAAAGCGGATCATGATAAAAGCCAGTTGGATGAAAGGGACAGTTGGGACAGTTTGAACAGATGGGACATTTGGGACAGATGGGATACGAGTGTTTTAAAAATGAAAAATTCTAATGAACCAACTATATTTTGACCCATGTGTTTTAATGAATATTTTTACCACCCAGCAGGATTAATCGGCCCCGGGACCGGTAGCTTTTTTCCACTATTTCAATCCAAGCGGCGTTTGCCAAACTCGGCCAACGGTCTGTGAAGGCACCAAAACTTTTATTTTAGCCTAAAAATAGAATTGTATTCACGATAAAGCTAATACAATTCGACAGAGCGCCAATCAGCCTCGAATACGAGGACCTCAGAACCCAAAAAATGATATTCTTAAAATTAAAATGTACTCGATGAACAGGAGTTGTAGGTTTTGAGAAGCACAAATATGCAAAAATTTATGAAATCATTCTTTTTTGGGTAAACGCCGGCTTTGATTTTATATGCAGGAAGTGTGCAACTTTGCTTGAAAATATAAAGCCTTTTCGGGACTACACACTGCAAAAAATGATGAGCCAAATTGACTCTCTTCGAAATAGGCTTTTCGGGACTGCACCACCTGAGTCAAATTCGACGGTGCAAGTGACAAACGTACGACTCAGTGAATCGAATTTGACTGTGGCGGAGTCGAATTTTCACTCAATTTGTGGAGTTAGGAAAAGCCTATTTCGGAGAGAGTCCATTGGACTCACCATTTTTTGCAGTGTATTCGGGTATGGGTATATTTTCACGCCGTTTATTTTCCGAAATTCTTGTTTATGTATTTGTCCGAATGCACCACTATAGACAGCTGAAATTAAATTTTTTTATTTCAATAGTATAAGTATTAGAAAGATTCAAGAAATATTGTCTGAAATGTAAGACAATTGTGTTTTGATACGGTCTCCAGACACACACATATGTATATATACATATATATAAATATATATATATATAAATATATATGCCTTGAATTCCAGACCTTTATTTTTCAAGTTGTTCAGAAATATGGGTCTGAAATATTTTAAACTTAAAAGACAAAATTTAATACTCTGTTCCATGAATGATTAAGACCAATATTTCTGAAATAAACAATTTAGTCTGAAATGCAAGACAAAGATTTTCCAGGAAAGCAACTCAAAAATTCGGGCCAAATATAAGAAATTTATTTTGTGTGTAGACATAAAGATGTATTATTTTTGTCGCAATTAAAAAATCTAAAAGTGATATATACATTCATTTTGAATTTGTGACGTCATATCCAAGCACCAGGGTACAATCGGAGGTCTGCCTTCGACTCCGGCAGAAAATCGGCCTCCGGCACCGGCTCCGGCTCCGGTGCAATTTTTACCGGAGGTTCGGGCTATTTCGGAGCGTAAAACCAAACAACTTAACAACATATTACAGATATTGGCTAAAATTAACAAATTAACCATTATTTTTAATGCCTAATTTCGCCTGACCTCCGGCTCCTGCTCCGGCTCCGGCAAGTTCCGTTGACCTCCGGCTCCGGTATTTTTCACCTCCGGTTGCACCCTGCCAAGCACACACAAATGTAAATTATACTGCGGTCGGTCCGATTTAAAGAAATCGTTTTAGTCTCGTCTTTTTATTACCATACAAAAATACTAATTGAAGTTTAACGCTCAAATTTGTTTGCCCATGCATCAACTACAGGTATACAGAGTACCAAATCACTTCTAACTTCGTAGAGAGTTGTCAACGCCCAAAAATAGGAAAAAACACTTTTATCGGTGTTTACCAGTCTCAGGTACTCTGATGTTTTCACGACTCCTCTTTGTGAACAAGCGAGACGAAAAAGACTAACAACACTGTGCTGCTATTATATATCAATGTTATTTAGTTACCATAGATAATGACTAAAACAATTCTAGCTTTTTTTGTTGCTTTACAAGCTCTAATCTTTCTGGTACACTTAGCTTCAATTTCGGTTCCTGTATGCTTTGTTCTGATCGGGAACTATAAGACTTTTAGATACCTGTACTAATCGTGAGATATCAACTGAGATAGAGAAAGCTGACAAGAAACCGTTAGCAATTTTCAGTGAACGCTTTGTGAGTTGCAGCATTTGGCGACTGATAATTGCTGTTTTGGTGCAGTTTTAGCTGAAATTGAGAGTACAGTTTCGATTCTTTTGGCAGTATGGTCGCCAGGTGCTGCAGCGAGTAAAAAGTAGTATATTCTCAACTGAATACTAAATACATTCATTTTAATATTTAGGTTAAACACCCTAACATTTTAAAATTTTCAATTTTGCATATAATTGTGTAATGTTCGTGTTTAAGTAATTAAAATATTGCAGATTCTCTTTTATTATTCTACATAAAAAAGCTACAAGTGCGTTTGAGATAACTTAGATCGACACAGTCAACATACATAACTATGCCGCGTCGAAGGTGAGAAAATTTTGTTAATATTGATGGCCAATGTAAAGAACAGGGGCGAAAAGTATTATAAGCATATATAAGCCTAAGCCTAAGCCTAAGCCTAGACGTAAGAATGAGCATATTCGTAAGCCAAAGCCTAATCCTAAGCGTAATCCAACGAAAAAATTAGTCTAAAGCTTAAGGGTACTCTTTTCTAGTTCAAAAGAAAAACGTTCCGACCCTGATCTTTACATGGGCCATATTTATTTTATAAATAAGTTGAGTTTAACTAAACCGTGTTTGATTGTAAACGTTCGCGGTAGGTTAAATAAAATATGTCGTAGATGGTATTTAAATAGATTTGGAATGCCAACATTGATTCAGCTTTATTTCTGCACCTTAGTTTTTTCGTAAGACAAATTAATGTTGAACAAAAATTTGCTTTTGGCTCTTAAGTTTTGAAAGTACATTCCTAAGTATAAAACATTGCTTTATCCTCAAGCTTTTGATAGCAGATAAATAAACGTTTAATTGACCGGATAATTGCAATACGAATATTTGCTTTTGGCTCTTAAGTTTTGAAAGTACATTCCTAAGTATAAAACATTACCTTATCGTAGATAAATAAACTGAACGGATAGTTGCAATACCGAATATATATCAGTAAACCGCGGCGGAGGGCGGAATAAAAATAAATAACAGTCCGTAATTGAATAACATGGCGGTACCCTCTGAAGAGGCTAAATAAATATCAGTCGCTAACAACCTGTTATTCGGGTCACAATAGTTGTTGGTCCGCTTCGAGTTCTTTCGAGATGTGAACGCACGCTGCAGTGATGCGGCAAATATACGACTCGACCCGAACACAGTTAATAGGCGCGTTCTCACTCGAGCTGATCAGTGCACGCACAAGTCTTCAATCACGTGTTCGTGCGAGTTCTTGAGTCGTGCGCTCAGCAATAGCCGCGATTTTCGTGTACACAACGCGCTTGAAGCATCCATTTACGCTGTAAATTCCAATGAGTTAATTTTAATCAACTCAGACGGAAAGTTAGTTTTTTAGCTAACAACAGTAAACTTCAAACTTTTTCTGAGTTCAGTTGACTCTCATTCTGAGTTGAGTTAATTCCGGGATAGTTAATTAATTAAATCAGAATAAGTTGAATCAACTCATAATTCTGAGTTCTGATAGCCCTAACTCCGACTGAGTGATTCAACTAATTCTGAGTTAAAATCGGCTCACTGGAATACAGTGTAGTAATGTGTATTTGTGCATCCAAATTAAATCTTGTGTGTCGTGTGCTGTTGTGTTGCCATTTATAATAAATTGCCGTATACCGCAAAAACCAATTAATGCTAGAACAGTAGGAAACTGATTGGCCAACTTCAGTACAACAACTAAATATGATTGGCCAACTTTAGTACAACAACTAAATATGATTGGCCAACTTTAGTCCAACAACTAAATATGATTGGCCAAATCTCGTTGTTAATACTCGTAGCTCTAAGGCTCAGCGGTTTCCAAAAAATCATATAATCTGCTAATGAGTACTAAAACGTAATATTTAAATTCGACATTCGATGTGGCCACAGTTGATTATTAGTTGAATGGGCCCATGTAACGATCAGGGGCGGAACGTTTTTCTGTGTGACTGCAATAGAGTAAGCTTAAAAACTTTACACTGATTTTTTGCTTGGCTTAGGCTTAGGCTTAGGCTTAGGCTTAGCAATATGCTCATTGTTACGCTTAGGCTTAGGCTTAAACTTTAGGCTTAAGCTTAGAAATATGCTTATAAATGCTGTTCCGCCCCTGTTCGTTACATTGGCCGTTGAGTACAGTTAAAGGTTCAATGTTTAAGTAAACAGGCTGAGTTGTTACAAAATAAACAATTAAATAACGTTGTCGAAACACTGGGTTTGTTTGTAACCTGAAATTGTTGCTATTATTAGCCTGTTTGGTTTTGGTTCATGCTTAGAAAGATTTAAAGTGATTTGTTGTTGTTTTTTGGAGAAACTTATCGTAAATACTTGTGTCGATGATTGATAAAATTCGAAAATACTTGTAAGTATAAGCATAACTCGGACAACTAATAATCAACTTTTTAGCTAAAATATACTATAGAGCAATAAAGTCGCAGTGTTGACCGTTTTTTAAACCTATTCAACCTATAAATTATTAAAGAAAACGAACCAGCTTAACTATTGCACTACCTCGCGTTTTCTCTAAGGTTTTTCTAGCTGTGGTGATGTAAATAATAACCAACTACACGGAATAAATGGCCAATGTTAATTTTAGTGGCGTAACAGTAGATTAAACTTGTGTTCCTAAACCTAAACCAAACCTATGCGTCGCAAAAACAAATTCGTAAGCCTAAGCCGAAGCATAAGCACAAAATGTAATCTAGAATCTAAACCTACTTTTTTATAGGCCCACCCGAAACTCGATTTTGCGTTTTTCTGAGTTTGCAAACGTCAATTTTCATTTCTCAAGCTCTTATTTTAACTTGTTGCTCAAAGAGAAGTACCCTGACCCACAAGCTTAATGCCACAATCCGCAAAATTTTGATGCTATCTGCATTGGCGTCAGACAGCGCTTTTAAACACGTGCCAATATTCCCAAAAGCGTACAGCATTTATTACAAGTTAGCGACAGGTCGGCAAATTGATGAACTACAATAGCGAATTACAAAATTGGTGCATAAAAAGGGCAAATCCAATGCGATAAATGTGCTGAATTTCGAACTTCACCATTCCGATTCAGTGGTTGAAAGGTGGCTTCAAACCTGTCACTGACTGGCGATAGCTGTTAGACGATCCATTCGAGAATGCGGGCTATAGCCAGAGATGGTTTAATTTTAGCTTGAGTCGTGGTCGAGGAAGACGCAGCAGCAGCAGCGAACGCGACGACAGTGACCATGGAAGCTGTCGGAACAGCGTAAGTGGTAGAATTACACTTTTTTTGCTTGGGACTCGACCGTTCATTAAATCACGAATCTCAGAGGTAAAGCACAGTATGCGCTTTATTGGGCCAGTCACTTTGCCCATGTATGGGACATTGTTCATGCATTATTTTGTTTATGCTTGTATATTTATGAAATAAACAATATCGTTCGGTTCAGTACAAAAAACATTGAAAAGTGTTTGTAACTATACACTGTACAAAAATGGGCAGTCAAATTGGCTCTCTCGGAAATAGGTTTTTCATGCCTACACAAACGGAGTTCAATTTGACTCCGCCAGAGACAAATTCGATTCACTGAATCACTCAGTGAGTCCAATTTGACTCCACCGGCGGAGTTAAATTTTGACTTTGTTTGTCTAGTCAAGAAAAGCCTATTTCCGAGAGATTCAATTTGACTCCCCATTTTTTCAGTGTAAAAAAGCCGGTTAAACTCAAATGTTCATTTCAGCCGTCGCCGAATCGTAAAAGAGATGACGTCGATGAAGAAGAACGCCGCAGACGATGGGGAAATAAAATCTATCGACGGGAAGATCAAATGAAAAAAGACACCATAGTTTTGTAGTGAGTTTACGGTATTGTCAGGGCCGTGATTCAGGTTTCCAGCGCGCCGGTAGCCAAGGGGAGGCTAGCGGTGTTCAGTTCCCCTCTGAGAAATTTTGCCCCCCCCCCCCTAAAAAATTTGCAACCTTGTTTATAAAACTCATTGAAAACCCTTGAATGCCCCCTCTTAAAATTTTTTAGCCCCACTAGCAAGGAGAGCTGGTTATGGGCCTGGTTCCCAGTGCCCGAGCATGAACCATTTTTTCCAAGCATTGGTTTATCTTTTCAACATCAAATCTGCTGAACTGCGCCCCATACCAAAGAACGTGCGACGCAGTGAGTTAAATTTGACTAGGGTGGAGACAAATTCCATTCACTTTGCGTAAGTAGTCCCGTAGAGCCTATTTCGGAGAGAGTCTACTTGACTCACCATTTTTTGCAGTGATATGAGCTTGCAGATATATTTTACAAGAAGATGAAACATTACCATCGTCAAGTTAAATAATGCAAATAATCGATTTAAAACAGTCTAAAGCTGTGGCAACATTTTTAGCGGCTACCGAAACGGACGTGGAAATTTTGATGAACGTCACAAGTTTACATTCAGCAAGCGACAAATGCAAAAAGCTGAAGACAAATTGCAGTTTGTGATTGACGAAATGGCAAAATATTTTGGTATTCGAGCACACAGAAGGTACTACTAATGTAAACGAATCAGTCTGAATTAGGACTATCAGAACTCAGAATTTTTAGTTTATTCAAATCTTGCTTTAGTTAATTCATCAACTCACTCAGAGTGAACTCAACTCAGATTGAGTTAATGTTTACAGATTTTGATTCTGAAAAAAACTAACTCACTAGCTGCATTGATTAATCAACTCATTGGAATTTACACTGTGCAAAACAATATATAAATTTTACTTATGTATACTGGTAATTTTAATTCAAACCTACTTTAAACAGTGAATGACACAACTCGGACTGTCTCTGTCACAGTCTTGAAATAATTGCTGGTTTCAATTCTGTTTCCTGTTTAGTTCTGCCGGATATTTCTTCATTTGTATCCGCCGGGACGGAAACAAAGACGGCAGGCAGATTTAAATATATTTGGTAACTTTGAACAAAAACTTTGTATAAACAATAACTGCACTGCAAAAAATAGTGAGTCAAATTGACTCTACCCGAAATACGCTTTTCCGATCAAATCAAACAGTGTCAAAATTCGACTCCACCAGAGTCAAATTCGACTCAATGAGAGTCAATTTGACTCACCATTATTTGCAGTGTGCGAATATGTTATGTTTGCAAAATCAACCGTATGAAAAATATAGGTTTGTTCAAACTGAATTTGTCTTGTAAAGCCTTTATGATCTTTTGGCGAAATCTGGTCTATTTCAAATTTTAGCAAAATGTACACAGTCGACGGTATGATAATTACGGATTTTGATATTTTGGTCAATAAAGGTGTTTACGTAGTGGGCGAACGGCACGAACGCTACAAAGAAACTTACTACGAAATTCCAAACAATGGAATTGATACATCGTAAGTGTAACAATTTTTCAACAACTGACAGATTTTAGACAGATAGAGGACTCTATTTTACATTTTTTTGTATTTTAAAACATTTTGTCGGAGAGTCAATTTTAGTTTCACTTTTTGGTTTGGAATTTTGGCCGGAAATTTTAATAAAGAATAAGATTAGAATGTGAAACAATTGAATGGAATTGGCCCATGTATAGAACAGGGGCGGAACAGTATTATGGGAATATTCCTAAGCCTAAGCCTAAGCTTAAGCGGAAGAATGAGCATGACGCTAAGCCTAAGCATAGCGTAAACCTAAGCGTAAGCGTAAGAATAAGCATATTCCTAAGCCTAAGCCTATGCCTAAGCCTAAGCCTAAGCCTAAGCGTAAGAATGAGCCTATTCCTAAGCCTAAGCCTATGCCTAAGCCTAAGCCTAAGCCTAAGCCTAAGCGTAAGAATGAGCATATTCCTAAGCCTAAACTGACTCTGTTACAGGCCGTCCAGAAAACGATCCGGTCCTGTTCTATCAATAGGCCCTTGATGATATTAATGGAGACTGTTAATTATTAATTTTTAGTGTTTATTTGACAATTGTTTTAGGGCCGATCAAGACTAGAAAATCATGCCTTGAACAGAACAATTCATTTATAGATTAAATAATCCACACCACAATCTGAACGTTCAACATTGAAATTATACGTAGTTCTGAATGTTTTTGACATTTAACTCATGATGGTTTCTGCTCAAAGTGGAAATTACTATTTTTAAGTAATCTGTACATTTGAATTTAATCGTTTAGGCTGAAAACTATTTCCAGCATTTGATTCGGTTTTGAGTCTAAGAAATAGTTTTTATATCGAATACATCGAACATTGAATATATGTGACATGTATCGGCCAATGTTACTTTTAGGGGCGCAACTATAGATTAAGCGTATTCCTAAGCCTAAGGCTTAGCTTATACGCGTTACAAAAATGTGTTCCTAAGCCTAAGCCTAAGCGAAATTAAATGTAATCTAGAATCTAAACCTACTCTTTTATCGACCAACCAGAAACCTGGACGCCTCCTAAAGTAACATGGCCGTCACTGATGTGCAATTTTGAGCTTTTCGTTATTTCCTTGTTTTTATATGAACTACGAGACAAATTAAACTTTGGCGTTTACACATTTGGAAAATATTCGAAAAAATGTAGTTAGGATTTAGTCGGTTACGTTGCAAAAAATGGTGAGTCAAATTGACTCTCTTCGAAATAGGATCTACGGGACTACACAAACTGAGCGTCAAATTCGTCTCCGTCAGAGTCAAATTCAGCTGACTCTGACTTAGTCACACGTTTGACTCTGTCGGGGTCGAATTTTACTCATTTAGTGTAGTCTCGCAGAGCCTATTTAAGAGGGATTCAATTTTACTGGTACCATTTTTGCAGTGTAGCATGCAGACAAGATGACATACAATCGGTAAACATATATGTGTCTAAGCTAAAAATTGCAGTTTTAAACTCGTTGTACACTCGCATCGGAAGAGACAATCTTTTTTACTCTGTCTACAAAAATAGTTTTTGAATCGCAAAGATTTCAACTTATTTGCTGCGCAAAATAATAAATTTTGTAAAAATTGAAACATTTTTTCTATAAAAAATATACAAGAAGAAAAAAATATGAATGCCATGAAGTGGCGCCGCGAATGACGAAGGAAGGTTTTCGGGGATATTTAAAAAAACGGCTATTCTGCGTAAAAAAGCCAGCACCAGGTGAATACGGAGCGGATCCACACTGCCAAAAAATTGTGAGTCAAATTGACTCTCTCCGAAATAGGCTTTTCCTCACTATACAAACTGAGTCAAAATTTCGACTCCAACAGAGTCAAATGTGCGACTCGTTGAGTCAAATTTGACTCTGGCGCAGTTAGTTGAATTTGATTCATTTTGTGTAGTCCCGTAGTGCCTATTTCGGAGAGAGTCAATTTGATTCACCATTTTTTTGCAGTGTGCTGAAGCATAAATCAGTGCGATACTGTTTAAATTGTTCCAAAAATGTTATGAAAATTCAAATGGCCCATTGCGACGGCTTTCCGGGAAAACCTATTTCGAAGAGACTCAATTTGACTCACAATTTTTGCAGTGCACTTTACATTGTTGATGGAACGTGCATATTGTAACGCTGTTATGATAACCGTATACGAAAATGTAAGATTTGAAAAAAAAAGAATCAACTTTGCAAGCAAATAAGAGTAATATTTAAGTTTTATTGAAGTTAATTGGTTTGGTTTGAAAATAAACCTAAATTCGGTGTTAAACGTTATATTTTTAACAACTTCAATATTTTAACTCGCAGTAGCACGCATCCAACGGTCACATCCACGTGTGCATGCGGAAACTTAAGGGCAACCGTGGACCGGGTAAGGTGTTTTTCACACTTGTACTATACCCTCGGGAAAACATTTGCAAAACGCGGGTAAAACTTTGTGATTTTTTACTTACCTAAAATTTAGGTAATAAACGATATACCAGGTTTAAGTATTAACCCTTTCTCACATGAATACTTTCTATTTCCATTGAGATCTACTTTTATGCTAGGATTCGAACTCCAGTGACTGGAGTGGGAGGCGTATACCATCACCACTCAGCTATAGGAGCTTGACGCTCGAGCCCGAGTAGGCTCTCACGTCTTGTGGTGATTTAGTACTATGTATACGTGTTGCAATTGTTAAACACTGTACGATATATATTAATTAACGTATATACACTGCGCTTAGTTGCCTATAGGCAACTCAATTTGAAAAGGGGTTAAATTAGCCCTGTGTTTTACATTATATGTTGCTTATAAAACAACAATTTGGTTTTCCACACGTACCTGGGTACAATCGAAGTTCTGCCTATGACATGTCAAAAAACCAAAATTCCTTCTCATGTAAAACATTTTTGCTACTGAAAATTTTTTCTCAAATATGAGACAATTTTTTTAAAATGTCACAAAAAACGTTTAGTTTTGATTTTATGATACAATGACTTGTCGGCTTCATATGAAAACGGTTTCCGAAAAACTTTCCTGTTGCAAAACACAAATATTAATTTTGACAAGCGTTTTTCTAATCATATTTCTTAAACGTCAGAACATGCCTGCGTATTAAAGTATTCAATTTTGGCGACACGAAATTCTTCGAATAGGACTTAATGATTGAATATACCCACGGTGCATTCGGGCCCCAATTTAAAAAAACCGTGACTGTTTCACTTACAGGTGTACGTATCCAGACTCCTAAAAGTGTACGGGTTATATCCTGTGAAACATTTGAAGGAACAAAAGGCTTTATTTTGTTACAATCTAAAAAGAATCTACACTGCAAAAAAGGTGAGTCAAATTGACTCTCTCCGGGATACGCTCTACGGGACTACACAAACTGAGTCAAATTCGACTCCACCAGAGTCAAATTCGACTCACTGAGTCGTACCTGGCGGAGTCGAATTTGACTCGCGGAGTCGAATTGTTGGCGCAGTGGGTAGCGAAGTACCGTGTAGGTGAATGTTCACCGGAGTGGAACAACTGATTGGTTACTTACACGAATCATAATCCACCAATGTTACTTTACTTTTAGCATGCAATAATACTCAATTTAGCTTAACGGTGACGAATAATCTTGTGAATTTTTCAGGCGGTAAACATAAGGAAATGCAAAATATCAAAGGTGGATTGGAGAAAATGTGAACTTGGTTACTGCTAAGCACTATTTACACGTGCAAATTTTTGCAGCAAAAATTTGCAAATGCAGCTTGCATGTGCAACATTGGTCAAAAAGCTTGAAGTTCTTGCATAGTTGTAAATTATTCATTGGAAATTGTGTATTTAATTTAATTCGCACACGTGAATGCAGTTGCAAATCGCTTGAAGTTTTTGCACCTGCAGTTTGATTGGTCAATCGGAATGTTTCTACGAAGATCCTTGCAGCAGCCAGTATTTCGTACAAGTTGCAGCTGCGAGTTCTCGTTGCAAAGACTTGCACGTGTGAATGGGGCTTTAAGCTAAATTTGAAATTTTGTGTTCATTTATATGTAACATAACAACGTTTATAAAATGAAATTGTATTGCTTGTGCGAAAAATTTCAGTTTGGAATTTTACAAATTTAGTAATACATTTTGGATGAAACATTCTAATGTATTCATAAATGTATCTTTCTATGAAAATGCCGAACAAAGACAGAAAAACAAGTTATTTTTGTCAGAATACAAAAAATAGTCACCCACGACATTGCCAAACCTTTCGGATATTTGAACCGAATTTCGAATCAGGTCTTTCTCAAAAACTTGTTATCGAACTGGCAGTTTCAATAATCGACTATAAATTCTTATTTCCAACCCATTATAGACTTTGGTCATTTTTGTGTGCTCAGATAACTACAAATTTTTCCACCTTCCGGTTTGAAAACTGGCCATTGGTGCGGCTTATAGCGAAGCTATAACGCTTCAATAGACGGCGAAAGCTGCAGTCTTACTCTGTGGGGGGGGGTAGCGAGTAGCAAAGTGCTGTTGGGCTAAGTTTACCGGCGCAGAGCTGTTAATTGGTTGCACAAATGTGCTGCGACAGTACTTACACTTCATTCTGGTTTGATAGCACTTAAGTCTGTTTGCTAAAGTATGCAAAAATTATAAAGTATAGTTGCTATGGCTGATCTTGTGTTGCGTACACACACTCGGCTGCTTTTGTATGACTGCTTCCAGCGTCCAATGGGAATAAAAACAGACCGGAACCGGATATCAACAAAATTTGTAGGAACCAAAGCGGTAGGTGAAACGAAATTTACGTGGTTAGAATAGCGTTTTAATTTGGTAATTATTTTAGGAAATATTTGTAAAACTGTTTAGTTGTGGTTTATTTTAAAAAAATCAAGGCAAGTAATTTAAAATTGTAGCTTACGCTTTAGACTAATTTTTTGTTTGGCCTAATAGGCTTAGACTTAGTCTTAGGAATAGGCTCATTCTTGCGCTTAGGCTTAGGTTTTAGGCTTAGGCTTAGAAATATGCTCATTCTTACGCTTAGGCTTAGACGTAGGTTTAGGCTTAGGAATATGCTTATAATACTGTTACGCCCTTGTTACATTGGCCATAATTGGCGATGTGCTGCAAACGCGATACAGCGGCATGCTGTATTTGGAAAAAATTGCACCTTACAACACATGAGTTGTGCAAAACCATGCACTTCTCAGCGTGAGTTGGGCGAAGATATTTCCATCTTTTGGAAAAATGCGTTCGAATAAATTTTTTCGGTTTGAATATAAGAACCGTTTCAGATTTTAAAAATGTGGTCATTCTCGTTCTTAAGTGAAAGGTTTTTACGCCAACTTTTAAATCAAATGGCCATGAAATGGCGAATCCAATTTGTTAAAGTAAGTGGATTCAAGCATGCCTTTAAGCAATTCTTATTATGGTCATCACAGCGGATATAATCGTTATTTTGGTTAACCACGGGTTTTGAAATGACACACAGCGCTGGTATAATTTAGCAGAAAATAGGTTTGGTTAGTTTTACGGGGCACAAGCATTATTTTTGCCAGCGCATTTGTGTGCATATTTTATTTCGCGAGATTTTTTTAAGTAGATGTCTTGGCAAAGCGACCGTTAAAGCGAGCGAGAAAATTTTTTGTAATATTGTAGCCAATCTGCTGTTTGGCTGTCGAGTTTCTGAAGAAATTACAAGGATTCTGAGATGAAGACAGACAAGCGACCAAGCAAACAGAAGCGTTTCAAAACTGCGACAGTGTATCTTTAACCCCTTTTCACATTGAGTTGTCTATAGGCAACTCAGCGCAGTGTATATACGTTAAATGATATATATCGCACCGTGTTAAACAATTGCAACACGTATACATAGTACTAAATCACCACAAGACGTGAGAGCCCCCTCGGGCTCCAGCGTCAAGCTCCTATAGCTTAGTGGTGATGGAATACGCCTCCCACTTCAGTCACTGGAGTTCGAATCCTAGCATAAAAGTATGTCTCAGGGGAAATAGAAAATATTCATGTGAGAAAGGGTTAATACACTTGCTAGGATGGGGCACGTATTAGGATTGCGCTTCCCCCTCAAGTCAAAGGTTTGGAGTGTGCCTGTTCTGACCCTATCGCTGTACTCATTGACATGTCTGATTGCAGCGAGCAGGAAGCAAAACGTGTCTACATGAGGGAACAAAAAATTCTGGCAGTGCACTTGAAAATTCATAAGATATAAACCAATTGGGTTTAGGTTATGTGGGAAGGGCTGCAAGCTCTCGGGACTTTTCGGTTACCCCGCACCTGGCGTATGCCCAAAAATAGTTGTGACTTCATCTGATCATGCCGCACCCATAATTGAAATTTTTTAAAAATTCGAAATTTAAGATCCTAACTCTAAGGTTCCCTCTAGGGACCCAAAAAGTTATTTATTACAAATTAGCCAGATAAACGTATCATCTGACCCAGCTTGCGGAATAGAATCGAATGGTGTTTAAATTTGCCGCAATCACATCGCTGGAACAGTTTTATGACTGTAACTCGTTAGCCAGACGTCTGATTGTGGAAACCACCGTTCGACTCAGCTCCGCAAGCTGCGTCAAACGGTATCTGTGTAACTTTTTGACAAAAAATTTTGGCCCATGACACTTTTACAGCCGTCCCGGTTTCTGATGGCTATAAAAGTGTAGGCTTATATTTTACACTGCATTTTTGCTCAGGCTTAAAATGAATACAGTTTTTTAATGCTTTAGGCTTAGGCTAGGAATATGCTTAATCTGCTGTTACGGCTTGAAAACTATTAACATTGACCCTAAACCTAAACGCAAAGTCTTTATACGCGTAATTCTAAGCCTCTTAAAAGCCTAAGCATAATGACGGGCAGTTAACCCTTTATCAAATGAATATTTTCTATTCCCCCTGAGAACTACTTTTATGCTAGGATGCGAACTCCAGTGACTGAAATGGGAGGCGTATACCATCACCACTCAGCTATAGGAGCTTGACGCTCGAGCCCGAGGGGGCTCTCACGTCTTGTGGTGATTTAGTACTACGTATACGTGTTGCAATTGTTAAACACGGTGCGATATATATTAATTAACGCATATACACTGCGCTGAGTTGCCTATGGGCAACTCAATGTCAGAAGGGGTTAATTACCGCATCGATGAAATTTCGGCTTGCAAGTTATCGGTCGGCCAATTGTCCGGGCTACTAAATGATAAGCCATCAAAGTTATATCATGAGCTTTCACAAAGTCGTTTCTATAAACATTCGTTCCATTTTATTCATTTTAACCCAGCGGTCCATACCTTCGTTCGCCCACGTTCAGATCAAGACCGGAACAGTAGTATACGCATATTCCTAAGCCTAAAGCCTAAGCCTGAGCCTAAGCCTAAAGCCAAAACCTAAGCCTAAAGCCTAAGCCTAAAGCCTAAGCCTAGCCTAAAACCTAAGCATAAGCATAAGCCTAAGCCTAAGCCTTAGCCTAAGCCTAAGTCTAAGCCTAAGCCTAAGCCTAAGCCTAAGCCTAAGCCTAAGCCTAAAAGCCTAAGCCTAAGCCTAAGCCTAAAACCTGAAACCAATCCGGCCCAGTTCTATACATGAGCCCCTTATTTTAATGCCTGCTGGCGTGTGTGTACATACCTTAAAACATATTGTGAGAGCTGAGACGGGTTTTGTGTATGTTTATATGTTGTGTATTGTGTTTACGTATCAAAACGTCAACAAAATAGCTGCTACAACTTTTAGCGTTCAGGCTTTTTGTTGTGTTTGCGTTTGATGTTTGAGGGGCGGGGGGGGCGATATGTGTTCGCGCAGCGGACCCGTAGTCAAGTCAGGCCAGGCGGGTTCAGCTCCCTCCTGGAAATTTCTTGAATGCCCCGCCTGAAAAATTTAAACCCCCCTAGTCCGGCGAGCAGGCTACGGGCCTGGTGCGCACGAGGTGTCCAATAATTATTATGTGGGGGGCACAACGCTCGCAGTTTGAGATGAAATGCTCAAAATTGCGCTGTCTGTTTGGCTCGAGTTGTTTGATTTGGATCCGCAACTGTGACCCAAGTCAAGTGTCGTCTACGTGTGAAATTTGCGCGATATTTGTCGCCTGACAACTTGTCAGCATCCGGCAGTATCGTAAGCCTAAACCTAATGATGGTCAACAGTCGAGTCGGTGTCTGTCAATAATTGTTCCTACAAGTCTGGTTTGTCGTATGAACCTGTTGTATGCACCCATTACCGGATTCGGGTTTGTGACCCCTATGCAGGCACTACCTATGTGCCCCAACAACATGCTCCTCGAAGCCAGCTCGCCTTGGTTGGGGGGTTAGAATGTAGTAGGAGGGGCTACAGTTAACGTTGAAACTGTTCCGGGGGGTGGCAAAGTTTAGCTTAGAGGTTGAACCTTATGACTTCCATTTCGTTGTTAAGTTACGTTTGGCTTCACACTCGCTTCGCTTTTGAGCTTTTTCGCATACCGCGGGGTTCCCCGTTTTAGAAAGTTTTGAATTGGTTAATATTTGCAGCAAGAGGGGTCACGAGCGTACAAGGTGTTGATCGAGAATGCGATACCTACCTCACGAATTTTCTGACAGTCAAGAAAACCGGCCCATAGCCAAAGAGGGGCCAGGGTGACTTATTTTCCCTGGAAAATTTTGGTCCGTCTCCCTAGAAAGTGTTCAACCTTGCTTGTAACTCATTGAAAACCTTTGAATGCCCCTCTTGAAAGATTTTTAGCCCCCCCCCCCAGGAAGATGAGCTGGCTACGGGCCAACAAGAAAACCAGCCACTTAGGAGACAAAGGCAGTGATATTTTACGGTTCGCAACGTTCGATTGAAGTAAACTTTGAACTTCCAATTCAACTCCCAGTGGTGCCTCTGTATTGCAATATTATTGTTGTTCATTAATTAAATTTTTACCTTTATTCACGCCCGTAGCTAGCTCACCTTGCTAGGAGGGGGGGGGGCTAAAAATCTCTCAAGAGGGGCATTCAAAGGTTTTCAATGAGTTACAAGCAAGATTGAAAAGTTTCTAGGGGGGGGGCAAAATTGTCCAGGGGAGCTGAGCCACCCTGGTTCTCTTCTTGACTACGGGCCCGCCTTTATTAGGTATTACAATCGTCGGATAATCAACTCTGGCGATAAATCGACATCTGCCTTCGGAATTCAACATTGCCGAATATTTATTGCTGAAAAGTATAACATAACTCTATCTTGTACTATTAATTATGGCCCAAAAATCACATTATTTCCGTGTGTATAAAGTATTTACGTCAGTAAGCCGTTGTAAATACTAAAGTCTTTTGTGAAAACAAAGTAATAACATATAGCAAGTGGTAAGTATGTACTAAATTACCACGAGTAAGTTGAAATTTTTTGTAATACCAGCAACGGAAGGAGACGGATATTGAAGTATCCGGTTCTGTTATTTTTTCTGTTTCCTGTTGAACTTTGGATCCGCTACTGTCTAATTTAGTTGAGGAAAGTGTGAAATTTGCTATCATATTTCACTCGACATTGTATTGCATTTATAGAACAATCAGATCACAAATACCACACGGTCTGACGGTGTCTTTTCCGTTATGCCCCCAGCCCCCGTTTGCCAAATTCGGCGCGCTGCCAGAGATTTATGTCGGTGCCAAATCTGCCAGAGATTTATGTCGGCGCCAAATCAGTTATTTGACCATTAATCGTTAACCGATCTTCTGATTGGAACGGCTGACGAAAAAAATGCAAGTTCTGTGTGCAATTTGCAGCTGCAAGTTCTCACAGCGAAAACTTGCAGGTTTGAATAGGGCTTTATAGAAGGTATTGAGTTTGGAAACATTTCAGCCTTGGCATCAGTTTATCGCTGTCTACGTGCAGGACGACGCCGGACGAAAATTCGAACTTTTTCAGAGGACCATTCTTCTCTGGTTTGGTGGGCCCTAAATCATCTAGCCACAGTCCTGGTTAAGGTGACGCTCGGGTCCGTAGCTAAGCAAGGGTGCAGGGGGGGGTCAGGTCTTCTGGAAAAATTTTCGCCCCTTTAGACAATTTTCAACCTTCCTTGGAAGTCATTGAAAACCCTTGTATGCCCATCCTACAAAAATTTTAGCCCCCCCTAGCATGGTGAGCTGGCTACGGGCCTCGTGGCGTTACATTGGTCCTGCTCGTCACCGTTCGTCACCATCGTGTGGTATCGTACTCAAGTATCTAATTTGCGTACCATACCGCATGGTGACGACGGACGGCTCAGGTTGGCCATTAAAATTTAAATGGTTTCCGCGCCCCCCTTATGCGGGAACAACTCCAACGAATTTGTAAAAACGTCCTCTGCCATCCTGTAATTTGTTTATTCCACTTCTGTGCCGCATGTCTACGTCTATTGAAGGGCTCAACTATCAGTGCTTCCTAAAGTACGTATATATACATGATATATAATATAAACATAATATATATATGTATGTGTATTTATAATGTGTAACATATATATATGTGTATATATTATATACTACGCTTACGTCAGCCATTTTCTATCCGCCATCATAGCAGTGAGCAATGGCGGATCCAGAACGCAGTGCGGCGATGGGTCGAAAAGCATACAAATACGACTGGAAAAAATTCTATTGAACGAGTTCCATTCTCACGTGCAGAATTTTTGCTACGAAAACTGACAGACGCAAATTGCACGCAGAACTTGCATTTTTTTATTAGCCAATGAGAAACCGGCTGCAATAATGTCAGTGAACTTTTGATGGTTATTGACACATGTATAAAGCTAAATTCCTAGCTATGATTTTTAATGAATTATTTATATTTGCAGGCTGCAAGTTTTTCTCGAACGGGAGATTTTGGACAAAACTTGCAAGTGCAAGTTGTAGCTGCGAGTCGTCGCAGCAAAAACTTGCACATGTGAATACGGATTGTAATGTCGTATAAATTTCAACCAGATAAAGTATTTTGGGTCAGCGCTAAATTTTCGATCTGCCTGTGCCAAAAACGTGAGACAGAGAAAGAAATGAAACCGACTTTAAAATTCATATGGGGCTATTTGGTTAGATTGTATAGGGTCCATCTTATATATTGAATGGAAGTATCACGGTCTAGATGGCGCTCTATATACGTACCATTTGTATCAGTTTCTGGCCGGCACGCATCCCTTGTGGGTCATAGTATATATATACCCGCACTAAGGCATTGCTAAGTTCCACTGTTGGAATGAGTAATATGTATATAGCGGCAATGCCTTCGCATAGTATGCGATACATATTTGATACCAAATGGAAACGAACCAAACGGAACCAAAAAAGCTTTCATGATTTGGATTTTATACGCTACTTTCGATAGGTTTCGAAATTTTCAAATTTTGGTAAACTTAGGCTTAGGATTTAGGCTCAGGTTAGCCTTATAACGTTTTTTTAGTTCAGTTTCTGGTGGCATCCGTATTGGTATTATAAAGTAAAATCTTTAGAGCATTTTAGAATAGAAATAGTCCGTGTATCTAGAAATTATTTTGCCCCCGCCCCAGATAATTTTCAACCTTGCTTGTAAGTCATTAAAAACCTTTGAATGCCTCTTCTGAAAATTTTTTAGCCTCCATAACCAGGTGAGCTGGATACGGGTCTGGTAGAGAATGGTGTCGTATGGGCAGTGTTTTTCCTACTTTTCGTTCAGGGTTTAAATTAAACGTAATTGGTTTGAAAAAATTTCGCTGAAAATTTCACAAGTCGAAAAGGTATGAATTTGTTGCGTATTGGCGATTAGCAGTTTTTTTGAGAATAGCAGAGACGTCGTTATTATGTTGTACCAAGAGTGGATGATTTTCACAAGAGTGAGCAACTGGGTACATGCTGTGCACAAAACAATGTACCCAGCGCACGTTGCGTTTTTGGCCTATACTCCCCCCATATTTGAAAATTTGGAAGGGGGGGTCAATGGAATCAATATTTTGAATTTTAAGTCGCACCGATTGTATTTTAACTCCTATGTTTATTATGTAGCTCACGTGGTGACTATCCCCCCAAATCAGGGGGGGGGGCTCGAGCAAAAATGCAACGAGTGCTGGTACACTTTGTGCCATGGACAACCCATCAGTTGCACACTCTTTTGCAAGTGGACATCATCCACTCTTGGTTGCGGTGCCGATAGAGTCGATGATAAGTTATTTACAAGAGTATGTAACAGGCAGCGCCGAAGCAGTCACTTTCATACCCCCCATTTGTGGGGCCTTACAAGAGTGTGCAACTCTTGGGGTTTCGCATGGTACAAAATGTACCACCGGGCGTTGCGTTTTTGGCCGACCCGTCTTGTTTAGAGGGGGGTCGCTGTCACATGCAATAACGCTAAATCAAACTCTAAGTGGATCATTTTTATTCGCGGATACATAAAATGTCATGGTGTGTACAGGTTGTACCCCTTCTAAATAAAGGGGGTTGGCCAAAAACGCAACGCGTGCCGGATACATTCTTTTCTACACACAATATACTCGGTTGCATACTCTTGTTGAAGTATGTATCATCCACTCTTGATTATACAGATTTGAATTCCGTGTAACAAACTCAACTGTAAAGTTGTTAAGGTATTTTGTAATCTTGAGATGCAGTAGGTTAGTAATTTTTCAATATTTTTGCAAATTCTAATTTCCGGTTTTAGCTTTTTAATTAAGTCGTTATATCCGGGATGTTTGGTTTGCTTGTGGCTTGTTTTAAGTACTGGTGTTGATTTTATTCTGTATGCAAGCGTTAGGGGCGTATTTGATAAGATATGGTTTCATTTTGAAACGTAATCTAATCAACTTCACGATATCTGTTAGTATGTATTTGTCGTGTCTTAAACACTGGCTAACCAGCTGGAAAAAGTTGGTTACGGGTGGTTGCGAACTACCGACTTGCTGTGTGTCAGGCAGACGCTGTTATTACTGCGCCACATAACCCGCGTGCCCAACTGTTTCTATAGTTGACTATATGTCGACTGTATGTTGCCGGCAAGCATACGTACTATACAATCACAATTTGCGTTGGATATATTGCATATGCACTAGGACAAACATGTCTCACATGCTTACATGCACGTTTATTCCAGTTTAAAGAAATGAATATTTCTGAATGTATCCAATTGTCAAAAAATGATAAAGGCTTAGGCAAAGGTTTAGCCTTAGGCATACTTTTTTCGAAACCTAAGTGCCTAAGCCTGTTTGGGGTAAAGATACAGACGAGGCTGAGTTTTTGGCAATTATTATGTTTTCGTTGTAGGATTGGCACCTGTCTTAGCTATACTGCAACGTAATCAATCAAAGCTATCAACCGTTGAACTGAATCGTTAGGCATCACTGGTTTGATTATATAGTCAGGTTAATTTACATATATGACCTTCTGTTGTACCTGAACCTAATTATTTTTCAACCAAAGCCAAAAATTGACAATTAGCATCGATTTGCAATTATATTGTGGTTCGGGTTAAAATGTTTTGGTTGATTTAATGGTGCCAATTCAGCAATGAGTTTGTGTTTTCCGAACAAAATGAGTTCGCCGAGTCGTTGTTATGGTAAGACAGGTGCAGGCAAAGTTCAATTGGATGCGGTTGAATATATTTTTTTGGTTTAATTGAATTTTAGGCTTAAGTTCACGCATGCGTTCGTAATTGGTTTCAGCTACGCAGGGCCGGAGCAGCCACTCCCCATACACCCCATATGAGGGCCCACATCTAAAGGGGCCCCACCCTAACCGGTTGAAACAAAAACCGTCCAAGTTTTAAAATACGTCTGGATTCTCGTTCGCTTCGCTCGCGAGTTTGGAGCCCCCCACCCTGGAATTTGGGGGAAGCCCCTGCGCCTGCCTGCTCTGGCACTGCAACTACGGTTTAGTTTATTGGAATATGTTCATTTTGAAGTACGTGAGGTGAGTAGTTTTTTTTCGCATGAGTGCAAGTGAATGCGAGTTAAAATACTTTTGAAGGCAACAGCCTGAGTTGAACCGGAATTTGTGTTTCGGCCGGAATTCCTGCAAAAATTCAATTCCTGTTCCTGTTCCGGTTCCTGCGTTCAAAGATGCAGTAATCGGAAAGTTTACGATTTTGTGACAAATTAAGCCTAATCATTTAAATACAGGGAAAACTTTGTCGTTAAAAAATTGTTATTTCGACATGAGAGTTTTTCTAATTACTTCAATTGTCTTAATAAAACTGTGTCTGTTGTGTTTTCTCAGAACTTGTTGATGAAATAGCTGATAATTCGCTTAAGTCATTTTTCGGCAGGTTCTCTAAAAAGTCCAACAGTAATCCGGTAATGAAAACTATTTCAGATTCCGCTTCCTGACCCGGTTCCTGTAATATTTGGCAGGTCTTTGTTTCAGTTTTTTTTGAGTCTCGGAGGGTATGGAAACGAGATCAGAAGCCGAAACTGCATCAGTTGTATAACTGTATTGTTGAAGTAAAACTGATGGCTGATGAATAAACTTTGTCTGTAAAATTATGAAATTTCATAGTTCGCAACAATTATATACAAGCAGATATTGTAAAAAAAGCACAAAAAACTACGAAAAAAGCATTAGAAATAATTGATTTTGAAAATTTTAATTTTTTTGCCGGTGATAATGACCAAAAATTGACCGAGACGGAGACTTTACTGGACCGGCCTTTGGTATCGGTCTCGGTATTTCACCGACACCGCCCATCTCTGCTTGTGCCAGCGATGCGAACCCACAAGCCAGACACATTTGTATTAAGTGAGCGGAACGCTGTTGCAAATTTCGGCCCATGTAAAGATAAGGGGCGGAACGTTTTTCTATGGGACTATAAAAATAGTAAGCTTTAGCTTTAGCCTAAATTTTTTTGCTTGGCTTAGGATTGGGTTTAGGCTTCGGAATGTGCTCATTCTTACGCTTAGGCTTAGGCTTAGGTTTTGGCTTTAGGATATGCTTATAATACTGTTCCGCAATTGTTCTTTACATTGGCCCTAATTTCTTACGAAAAACTTTAAACTCAACTCAAACGTTTATGGCAGCGGGCATCATTTGACTGGACTGTATTTTGGTATTTTAATCTGCGTTTAGCAGCAGATAATTTTGTAAATTTATTTGCATACCCGGCTTCAAAACCAGTGAAATATGATCGCTGTTTACCTGCCGGAAAAACCAGCTGTCTGTACTGTTTGCTACCAGGTATACATAGTTCAAATATTTACAAAATATTTTTTACTTTAGATTTAAACACGAGTTGGGTTCGTTCAGTGCTTAGACGAATGTAAATTTTAGGATCCTTATTTGTTGTTTGCTCTTTTCTGTAATGTATAATACTGAAATTTACCATATCGCTTGTTTTATATAATATCCACTATTCTCAAATTTCTGCCGCATTAATTGTTTGTTAATACAGAAGGTAAACTGTAGAAAATTAGTGAAATGGTTTTGTTACCTCCATCTTGCAACCAGAGTCTGCCCGGACGCTCATACTACATTCACCCGACAGAGGTCTAGGCTTAGGTGTAGCTTCAAGTTTAGGTTTAGGTTTTTAAAAATGCTTGCATGAGCCTATTTACCGAAACGCACTGCCCCGGAGCCTGAGACAGTTTCGGTTGCAGATATTTTTGAAACACTGTTCGGTCAGGGTACTTTGCGTTTAACCCAGTGGCGGATTCAGAATCTCAAAAGGGGGGGGGGGCAAAATTTCACAGGTAATAAACTTATTTTTGACCCACACACAAACCACGAACTATTGTCACAAAATTGCTATATAATTTTTGTCGAGATGCTGTTGGGGGGGCCACGGCCGGGGTGCCCCCCCATGGATCCGCCATTGGTTGATTCCTACAGTTACCGAAGCGTTAACTTTAATTTTCGGGGAAATGTACAAGAACGTTGACGCTTTGAGAAATTTTTAGATCCGCCACTGTGTTAGTGGCCCATGCAACTCGTACCTTAAGTACTGATTCGTATTTTGTTTCCGTATTGTAAACCATAAAAAACACATTTCTGCGGTTTATACTCCTGTAAAAACACTCTACTTAAAATATTTTAGTTATATTTTACTAACTATTTGATGTATAAGTGTACTAAATATTGAGTAAATCTTTGCTTAAATATAATGCAAATAAGTAAAACGACTGCTGTCATTTTCTGATTAAGTAAATGTAAAGCTAACAATTTTGTGTTTGCTTAAAATTAAGTAAAACTTTGCCAAGCACCATAGTAAGTAAAACCGACACTTAATTCGGCAACAGTTTTACTTAATTTTAAGTATATTTTTAGTGAGTAGGGAAACCTTATTGTTGACGACTGCACTGTTACTAAGGTAATCTAGTCAAGGCCAAATGATTTTAATTTGTTATACGCTAGTAACCGTTTGAACTCGAAGCCTATTCGGAGCAGAAAATTAATTAATACTACTACATTTTGAATCTGGTCATTTTTAATATATTTCTAACCAATGCACTCCTATATATCAATTTGAATTTCAATTCAACTGATAGGATTTTTGCGTATTTTTTGCTTAGGCTTAGGCTTAGGCTTAGACTTAGGAACTCATTTTTGCAACGCTTAGGCTTAGGCATAGGCTTAGGCTTAGGAACTCATTTTTGCAACACTTAGGCTTAGGCTTATGCTTAGGAATACGCTTAAAGTACTGTTACACCCCTTAAAGTAACATTGGCCGCTTGTTTGATGAGCTATAGGCATGCTATCGATTTAGTTTTATAAGTTTATTTTCTACCTGCGTTGTATAACTCTGCAACAATAGATTAGTAACATTTGCAACGGTATGTACCTTATTTACGGTTAGAAATAAGGCTTAGAAGAAAGTTTACGTATTTCGTAGTTGAAGTCGTTTGTTAAACCTTTTTCCTAATACGAAAACCTCAATTGTGCTATAATAGTGAACAAGCGCCCGGCTTAGGCTTTGTTTTAAGCGCCCGGCTTAGGCTTTGTTTTAAGCGCCCGGCTTAGGCTTTGTTTTAAGCGCCCGGCTTAGGCTTTGTTTTAAGCGCCCGGCTTAGGCTTTGTTTTAAGCGCCCGGCTTAGGCTTTGTTTTAAGCGCCCGGCTTAGGCTTTGTTTCAAGCGCCCGGCTTAGGCTTTGTTTTAGTGGGCCACCTAAAAGTGACATTGATCTTGATAGTGTCACTTTCTATGTAATAATAGTCTCAATGAATATATGGTTCCCGATTTCATGTTGGATTTGTTATATATGTCGTAGCCCAAATCGTAATTTAACACAATTCCGAATGAGGCTAGTCCAGGGCGTAATTACGACTTGGGCTAGCTCACGGCGCAATTATTTCTATGCGACAAGTGCACGCCTTGTGATGGGTTACTGCCATACTCAAATACGATTGGCTGTTGCGAATACTCTTTTCTGATTGGCTAAGTAATCGCCATCTGTTGGCTACCAGTTTGTCTTACTGAGCAAAGTGGAATCAAACAGGATTACGACTATCAAGTAACCAATCAGAAAACGCAAAGCTTTATCAGACATGATTCCGCCTTAGGCTAGGCCAAGTCATAATTCCATTTTGAACTGGTCCAATTCGAAATTGGGCTAAGTTACGACTTGGGCTACAACATATAGATTAATTTAGTTAAATAATCACTGAAATTTAGCGTGTGTTGCGCTGTTCTGTAAACACCGAGTTAGACTTGCGACAGCAGGTCAGCGGCAAAAGGATTGGTTTAGAATGTAAACTGGCTGTATGATTTAAACCAAATTGCATACTTTAGTATTCAGTGTACCATCAGATAATAGGTATTCGAAAATTACTGTGGAAGGTATGCTTTTATTCGCTAATGTCTTGCTCGCTGGTTGGTCATTCGGATTCAATTTTATTACGTGGTTTTAACATAAGTTTTTCTCAAAATCCTTAAAGCCGTATTCACACGTGCAAGTTTTTGTTGCGAGAACTTGCAGCTGCAAATTACACGCAGAACTTGCATTTTTTGATCAGTCAATGAGAAGAAAGCGGCTGCAATAAATTCAGTGAATGTACATGGTTATTCACACTTGTGAACTAAATTCCTAGCTATGATTTTTAATATATTACATATTTGCAGCTGCAAGTTTTTCGAACGGGATGTTGGACAAAACTAGCAAGTGCAAGTTGCAGCCGCAAGTTCGCGCAGCAAAAACTTGCACGTGTGAATAGGGCTTAACAGTGGATGATGCATACTTCAACATAACAAGAGCAAACAACTGGGTACGTTCTGTATAGAAAACAATGTGCCCGGTACGCGTTGCGGTTTTGACCTACACCCTTTCATTCAGAGGGGGGTGCAACCTGTGCGAACCATGACACTTTATGTATCCGGTATCAAAAATTGTTCAGCTTATAGTTTAATTTAGGGTTATTGCATGTGACAGCGACTCCCCTCTAAACAAGGGTGGTCGGCCGAAAATGCAACGCCCGGTGCTACATTTTGTACCATGCATAACCACAAGAGTTGCACACTCCTGTATCATGCACTCTTGGTTTTAGTAACTACTATTTTATCTCTTTGTGAATGAGTATGAGTATTGTGCTCAGATTGACCAATCGCTGCGTCAATGAAATATTCGTATGGGTTAAGCATCAAAAAAATTCAGATGATCTTTTATTTTAATAGCAGTCGTATCGGCTCGCATTTAACTATTGTGGTTTCGACCCATGTATAGAACAGGGCCGGAACGTTTTCGGGAGGGGCTTTAACAGAGTCCGTTTAAGCTTTAGACAATTTTTGTTTGCTTAGGCTTAAGCTTAGGCTTAGGCTTAGGAATAGGCGGAATTATCTGAGGTCATTAAATAGAAATTTATGGTGTTATCCGCGTAAAAGTTTACTCCAAATAGCAGGTCAGGTACAGGCGGACTGTGGTCTATAAGACTGGAAGGCAGGGTGGCATCGAATCCACAATTTGACCGAATCCGTTGCTAATTTGCCGAATACGAATTCGAATGTTGTTTTTTGCAAAATGGTGACGTATCAGTAAAATTTGTTTCAGAATAACAACGTAGTAAAATTTGAACATTGGTATTCGACCTATAAAAGTAATAATATTTATTATCTCAGTAAGTCTCTACGTTTTTCGCAAACGCAATTATTTCGTACCCGACCTTAGTTCTGAGACTTTTGGCCTGAAACAAAAAAATATTGATTTATATTCCAAACTAATAAAAATTCATATTCTTTAAAAACGGAAAAAATATTACCGAACATTGTTGGATTCAGCTTATGGATTCGGCTTTTTCACAATCGAATCCGAATTTGGAATCCGCAAAATTAACCGAATCTGAACAACGTTTGTTGCGACCCTTCTAGAAGTGGATGCTTAAGCTTAGGATTAGGCTTGTGTTTAGATTCATGCTTACGGTGGGTGGACAATTTTCTACAACTATGCGCGCATTATTACGTGGTTGATCCATAGTATTATTTTCAGTTGCATTGCCAGGCTTTTTCCGGGGTTCACGTTATAACCGGGGCAGCTTGGGACACGTTTTAGGCTTAGGTTTAGGCTTATCGTTAGTATTCAGGGCCCTGTAGTTAGCATGTTCCAAACTGGCAATGCTTAAACGAAGTAGTAGCCATTTGGCAATGCTTTGCCCGAACCTGGTGATTTGCACGACTGTACAAAAAATTGTTATTTTAATAATTTTCAAAGCCTTTTTTATAATTTTGTTATTCTCAATGTACAAAGCCCCTTAAGGTTTAAAATGTACCAAAACGTTGCGTTGTGTAGAATAGGAAACGTAGAGAATGAAGCGAAAATAGTCGTTTGTTCAATGCTGCCTTACCGCCATCATATTTCAATTTCGGTAGCATTTATAAAATAGCATTCAAAGAACGCAAAAGTAATATTATTATGTATAAGCTAGCATACATATGTATGTTTCACGTCTCAACTCTCTTATGGACCTTTAAAATAACGTCTGCAAGAGTTTTAGAACCCATATAACTTGAAGGTCAAATTGGATCGTGTGCACACGAAACAATCAAGATTAAGCCGCAATTTTGATATGATAATTTAAAATGTATTTCGGTTTTAAGACCTGTAGCCAGCTTTAGCAGGCTTGGGGTGGAAGCAAAAAATACTACGCGGCATATATGCCGCTTTCATGTAGCTTACAAACGGTGCTTATATTTTCGGCTGTTTTTGTTTGGTTAACTGCGTGCTTGCTCGCGTTTGGTCAATGATGAAATGTTATTTTTTTGAAAATTTCAATACGTTTCAGTCAAAAGCTTACACTTGGGATGAAAAAAATATACTGTGTCGGTGGTGAGTTAAACAAATGTTATATCATTCGACGCAGCTTGCAGAGCTGACTGGAACGGTGGATAAAATTGTCACGACCAGAGTATAATAATGGTGTATCAGATTATGAGCAAATTACTGATCAGATGATATGCTAATGGCAAATCGTCTAATCAGTTATTTGACGATAACTATTGAAACATCATTACGCTGCTCGTGACAAATTTGACACCAATCGAGTCAGCTCTGCAAACTGTGTCAAATAATATGTTACGGGACCGAAAAAAGTCGGATTTTTTGGAAATTCAAGTGTCAATACGCGGACTGTGATTAGGGAGGTGACGAAAAGCTCAAATATGCAAAAAATTTCGAAGTTTGACCATTATTGGCCAAACACAGTCTACTGACACTTAACGGAAACGACCAATTTTTTGCGCAGGAATTTTTCCGTCGTTGAGGTTGAGCCATCTCAACCGGATACGGACCCGGTTTAAGTTTGTTGGGTTCATTTGGGAGCGATCCGCATTTTTTTTGCTTCGTTGTTCAGGGGATCAGTATAAGTCAAATTAGATTCAATGCAGGCCACAAACTTGTAATAAAACAACGTACTCAATTATATTATTCTTGAGTGACTGAGCTATACTGTAATGACCCGAAAAAGAGGGGAGTGATATTTATTTGGACTCTGCAGAGGGTACCACCATGTTATTCGGTTATGGACTGCTATTTATTTTTAACACGCCCTCCGCAACTCTTCGGTACAGATATATACGGTTTTGCAACTATCCGTTGAATTCAACGTTTATTTGTCTTGTATCAAAAGCTTAACCGATAATACAAGGTGATATTTAGGAATGTACTTTCAAAACTTAAGTATGCTTCAATGTGTCGAACTCAACTTTATTTGGTCCTCGACTCATTCAAGCACTACAGTCAGGGATGACATTTATGGACTCGAATTAGGGTTTAGGGACTCTATCCGCTTACTGACTCTTATAAGGGATACGGACTCGTATTGATCGAGAATCAAAATGGGGACATCCTCTTATTACCCCACTCTTATTCATCGCACTTAGCCGTTGTGACTGCGGGTTAGGAGCTGTTGCTGACTCGACGTATCGACACTACTGTATTGACAATTGTTGATAATTCTTTACGCAACTCAGCTGTAGGCAGGCGACGCTGTAACTTTGACTAAATATTTATTGTAAAAGTTAGAATTTTTTGTCGTTGTCCCAACCACATGAGATTTATTTTGGATGCAACGCTTTTTTTGTACTGCATTTAATTGTATATATACTTCATAACCGTATTTATTTAAAAAAATATATATAGGAGCTTGCAGGTGCAAATGTTGAAATATCTAAAATTGATACCCGAGCAAGATATTTAAATGGCGAATACACTCGCAGAGCGGTAGCGAACTCGAAGCTGAACGCCATTTAAATTGTAAACTCATTTGAGTTAGCTTGATCTCTGTGTTGGTAGAGTGGTTTGGCTCGGGCGGCTAACATTGACTGGCCCTATTGGATCCAGGAAGTGGTTTTTGCAGCCCCATTTAAGCTGGCCACAGCCTGTCCTGAGAGGAGATAATGTATTTCAATGAAGTAACGAACGAAGGTACTATAGATACGAGTTAGGAATACTTTTGGGTTGCCTTCCCAAGCTGTGTTTGCCCAAAAATGCGCTCAAATACAGATTCCAACATTTATGCTTAAGCTTGAACCTTAGGCTTAAGTAAAGACTTGGACAAAAGCTTAAGCTTACGCATAGCAAATTACTTTCCTAAGCTTAAGCTTAAGCATAGCAAATTGCTTTCCTAAGCTTAAGCTTAAGCATAGCTAATTGCTTTCCTAAGCTTAAGCTTAAGCATAGCTAATTGCTTTCCTAAGCTTAAGCTTAAGCATAGCTAATTGCTTTCCTAAGATTAAGCTTAAGCATAGCTAATTGCTTTCCTAAGCTTAAGCTTAAGCATAGTAAATTGCTTTCCTAAGCTTAAGCTTAAGCATAGCTAATTGCTTTCCTAAGCTTAAGCTTAAGCATAGCTGATTGCTTTCCTAAGCTTAAGCTTAAGCATAGCTAATTGCTTTCCTAAGCTTAAGCTTAAGCATAGCTAATTGCTTTCCTAAGCTTAAGCTTAAGCATAGCTAATTGATTTCCTAAGCTTAAGCTTAAGCATAGCTAATTGCTTTCCTAAGATTAAGCTTAAGCATAGCTAATTGCTTTCCTAAGCTTAAGAATAGTAAATTGCTTTCCTAAGCTTAAGCTTAAGCATAGCTAATTGATTTCCTAAGCTTAAGCTTAAGCATAGCTAATTGCTTTCCTAAGCTTAAGCTTAAGCATAGCTAATTGCTTTCCTAAGCTTAAGCTTAAGCATAGCTAATTGCTTCCCTAAGCTTAAGCTTAAGCATAGCTAATTGCTTTCCTAAGCTTAAGCTTAAGCATGGCTAATTGCTTTCCTAAGCTTAAGCTTAAGCACAGCTAATTGCTTTCCTAAGCTTAAGCTTAAGCATAGCTAATTGCTTTCCTAAGCTTAAGCGTAAGCATAGTAAATTGCTTTCCTAAGCTTAAGCTTAAGCATAGCTAATTGTTTTCCTAAGCTTAAGCTTAAGCATAGCTAATTGCTTTCCTAAGCTTAAGTTTAAGCTTAGCTAATTGCTTTCCTAAGCTTAAGCTTAAGCATAGCTAATTGCTTTCCTAAGCTTAAGTTTAAGCATAGCTAATTGCTTTCCTAAGCTTAAGTTTAAGCATAGCAAATTGCTTTCCTAAGCCTAAGCCCAAGCCTACGCGTAAATGTAGGAATAATGTATTCAAGAGCCGGGTCTGTATATGAAAGTTTTTTGCTGATTTAAGCTTTAAATGGTACAAATTCAGATGAGATAAGATTAATGATTTGCAAGCTACGTTGAATGATTAATGGTAAATAAATTGTTGGACCTTTGGAGGATTTATATAGAACTTTAAGAGTAGAATTTGGCCAGAAATTATCATTTTTAAGCAAACGTCGGTCGGCGATGGAGATAACCAAGAATTGCCTAAATTATATATTAATACGTATATGAGCGGTAGGCAGGTTGTCTGTAGTCGCAGCGGTTTTGTTCAAGTTTATGACGCTTATAAGTGCAAATTATAATTTATAAGCTTACATAGAAAACGAGCTGGTCTCGGTAGCGACTGTCAGATTTATGGATTTGTGTTCGGGTGTTTTCACGATTTATTTGACTCGTGTTTTGTATGGGCATACGGGTTTTATACGTTCCTGGTGTATTTTTCGCTCGATTTGGGGGTTCATATCGTCATATTTGGTGCTGTTGTACACTTGTTACATTTGCAATTTAGGCTCTGGTTTAGGTTTAGGGTTAGGCTTTAGGTGAAGGTCAGGGATGGACCGCGTATTGATTTAGTCCGATATTGGAACCGGAGTTGGATTGCAATTTTTTATACCGGAACCGTATATTAACCTGGATATTGCATTGAAATTGACGTATTGCTGGCGGCATTTGAGTCGTGCAAAAGTATTTGCTAAATGCAAAATAATTTTTAGTTTGCAGTTTTTACTTTGTTTTAGTGTCAAAAATTTAAGCTCGTTTGACTTGCCGGGAAATACAGTCGCAGGAAATTTTCTAGTTTTGAAGTACTTTATCAACGATTCTAGCTGTCTGAATATTGAACAGGCAAAGATTAATGTAATATGTTATTTGGAACCACAACCGCTAATATCTCGGTAGGTTTATACCGGATCTCCGGATACGGATGTTGGTTTTTTGCCAGAATTTAAACTGGAATCGGGTATTCTGTCGATCCCTAATAAATTGGCAATAGCAGTAGAACAAATTCAATGCAAAAAAATGTGCTGAATTATGAACCTAAATTATCACTTGAACCTAAATTATCACTGGTTCGAAAGCTACAAGACCTATCACCATCGCAGCTAGTGATTGGTGCTGCATGCATTTGAGATTACGTATAAATTTTTTATACATAATAAGCGAGGGCGTAGGCAGGGAGGTTTCAGGTGTCAACTGCGCTGGCGCAAGCCCCCCATCCTGCTTGGATCCCTTGAAATAGCAGGCGTTTAGGGGGCGGTAGCCATCACAAACAAACAAAACTTCTTAAACCTAAAGTAACTTGATGATGAACCTAGCTACAAAATTTTTTACTTATCATAATCCTCATTGATCGGTGAGGAAATCTGAAATTTTACCCGATTACATTATTATTTCTTTTTTATTGTCAAAAAATATTCATATATATACTCTAGTGAAAGAATTCACTGTATTTTTCTAAAACGCATTGGAATCCAGATCATCTGAAGCGCTTTATCTCAGTACAGAAGCTGTTTATAATACACAGATCATCTGAAGCGTCTTATCTCACCACGCGAGCTGTCTAGAATACCACTGCAACCAAAATAGTTTCAACTAGTAATTCAATCTCAATATTGATCATAATGATAACAGTAAGCAACATTTCAGATTTCAACTAAAAGTTTTAGCATTGAAATCTAAATATGATTAAAAATGTTAAATTGAAATTGTCACAATGGCTTTAGCTTTTTCTGTGATAAGCAATTACTGCCCGGTGTACGCGACTACTATGGGGCGTGTTCGATCTCTAAATCATCGCTAGATTTGTCGTTCGACTGCTGAAATACAGGTACTTTAGGATACGTTTTTTAACCACTGTTTTCAGATATTAATAGAAAATGTTTCAACTTTCTGCTAAATGCGTTTTATTGGCAGTTTTGGTTACATTTATTGTGCCATTTTATCGGTATTTTTGATCATAATTGGAGTGTAAATTTCAAAGCTGAAATATTTTTAATTTTTTAAACACGACGACGAACAGCGGGTATAAGTGATATTGGCTGGGTTTCTAAAATCTTACTAATGTGTTTACTCAACGTATGCTTAAGTAATTACTTAAGTCACTTAATTTAAGTAAATACTTAACTTTACTAACAAAACAGCAGGTAAACGCCAAATGTAAGCCATTGGCATAACAAAAAAGTAATAGGTTTAATTTATATTAAGGAGGCACCACGAATCTGCAGTTTCAGTTGGACTAAGGTTTGTGTATACCTAAACGGATAATTTGTAATCTATCAGATTTATTCGGTAGCTTAAGTATTTACTTAAATTAAGTGCGCTTTTAAAAATGACAAAATGGCAAACTAATTACTTTGCACGTACTTAAGTACCAGTACCAAGTGATACTTAAGTAGGGTTTCAGAAACCCAGCCAATGAAAAAACTCGAGTCTGTTAAAAAGTGGTCAAGGTTTTGCTTGTTTATCCATTTTGTTAATGGTCACCCCTACTGTGTTTGGAATACGTATTGTTGTAGTGATTTTTATCGAAACACAGCTTTGATGGCTTGCTTAAAGAAATAAGAATAGTCAACGTTTACGTGTAAATATTTCGAACGCAGGAACTAAAATTGGAAAAATGGTGCCAAACCCGGAAGTTGGATTGAGCATTCTTCGAGTAGACATCAGAATTAAAGGTACTTTGGCAAATTGCCACAGATTCCAGTATTGTATAATAGCGTAGGTGAAAACCTCGTAAGCCAAGCGGTCCAGAAATCAAACGTAAATTTAGCATTAAATACATAAAGGTTTAAATTCGAAAATTTAGCAGGGGAATCTACCGTCAACATTTTGCTCCGTCCCCTGGTGACTGCTGAACTTCCATTAACGAATTATCAACTGAACGGACTCTCGTTCAATCTCAGCCTACAGAAGAGGGGCGGATCAGAGTGCAATCGGAATTCCGATTCCGATGAGAATTCCGATTCAAAACGAGTTTTTCATTTTAGGCCTAGTTGTCTATGGAATTGTTTTCGATAAGTTAACTTATTAATAATTGATTGTAGTTTAGTTTGAACAAAAAATGATCGCCAATTTGGTCATGCGATGTTTTTGAGAATTGTTGCTAGACAAACGACACCCTAAATGAATATTACACTTGTTAATACAAATTATCCGTAAAGTCACAAATTTTGTAATTCTGATTCCAATGCCGATTACGCGTTCGGTATAAATTTGCTGTTCTGATTCCGATTCCGATTCCGGTATAATCCAGTTCCGCTTTGCACCCTGGGGCGGATGTAGGATTTTTAAAAAGTGACAGCTTAAATTTACAGACAAGCTGTATACATTGTAGGCTGAAATCAGAGTGTGACCGGATATTAAATTACCGGATACCGGAACGAGATATTGAATTTGTACCTTAATCGGATATTAACCGGATATATAGCATATAAATATGAGCAGTTGAAAGTGATTTAGTCGCATAAAAGTATATGTTTACTGAATTAAGTTAGTTAGTTAGGATTTTTCATTCTATTTCAGTTAGTGAAAATCGTAACAGGTTTACTTGACCAGAAACGTACTCGCAAGACATTAAATATGCGATCTTTTCAAAAGCAGTTTTATGGTATTCGAGACCACAGCCGTAAATATCCGATATCCGATAGGTTTATACCGGGATACCGAAACAGAATACGGATATCCATTTTTGACGGATGTTAAATCGGAACCGGATAACCGGTCACGCCGTGGGAAGCACATATGGTATTAACTAATGGTATAGTATGAACGGCTACACAGGGTATTAAAAACCGAAATAAATGCTTTGGCTATTTTTTCGAAATTTTGGGTAACGCCGGTATCTATCCAGTGCCCCCCTTCAAAAAATTAAATCGCGTCAAATTTTACTGTTTGAACAGTATGTGGTACCGTTAATCTACGTATGTATACCTGAAGGCCTGGGCACCAGGATCACATGAACGGCTACTGAAGCTTCAACTGGCACAAGCCCCAAAATCTGACGATGTCGGATCTGGCTTACTTATTAAACATTGATCTTCTAACGTTAAGGTTGTTGCGGTCTGCAATATCATCAGCTACCAGGGTGTAACCGGATATCCGTTTCTGTTTCCGGTTCCGGTAAAAATTGATGTCCTTTTCCGTTTTAGTTTCCGTTATACAAATAATGGAAACTTGTATACGTAGTTGCACACATGTGTAACTAGACTACAACTTCCCCGGCCCTAGGTTTAATTGTTGCCTGCCCGATCCGGTAATATTTAGGTGGACGAAATAAAAAGACTGGTTTTTAAAAGCTGTAGTGCTTTGCAGATATATATAACATCCGAAACAATAGATATTCTCAATGCATACTGTCTTAATTTGCATACGTAACGTAAACAAATATTGTTGGAACGCTGCCCAAATACGTATGTGGGGCGTTCCAGCTTTAATATATAGATTACGTTATTTTCACGTTCAAAATCAGTTATAAATAACGCATATATCCCGCATTTTTTGTTACAGATACGCTGCAAATGTTCGAAATGAAATAAGAATTACGAAATTCATCCAAAATCTTATAAATACGATCTATCCACAATTTTTTCTTTGAAATGTTTGAAATACCGGTGAATTTATATACGCTTCAAGTGCATTGGCAGAAAAATAAAACATTTGTGAAACTTTTCTACTTCAATATCCGTTTTCGTTGTTTTTACTATCAGTTTACACCCTGTCAGCTACGCTTGTTCTATTGTATCACATTAATGCGATGCCTGAAAAGATTGGTCAATAATATGAATACCAGACTGTATCTCAATATCCGTTCCGTGTCCTGAAATAAGCCGGTATCAGATTCCGCTTCCGCTATAGAAATACGGAAATTTCTGTTATGTTTCCGCTTACTGTTAAATTGTAGCTCACTGAAAAGTCCTGTGTGTTTCATTAAAATATACTTGAAAGTGAAATTGTTTCATTTGAAATAAAAGTAACAAAATTCTACAACAGTTTTTTTTTTCATTTCAAGTTTGGTTCAGTTCGCTATTTTTTTCTGTAAGTTAACCAGTTTAATAATTGCAGCATCTTAATTGTTTTGACAGAAAAAAACATATTTAAAGCTTTGGCCAATGTTACTTTAAAGGGCGTAACAGTAGATTAAGCGTATTCGTATTCCTAAGCCTAAGCCTAAGCCTAAGCGTTGCAAAAATGTGTTCCTAAGCCTAAGCGTTGCAAAAATGTGTTCCTAAGCCTAAGCGTTGCAAAAATGTGTTCCTAAGCCTAAGCGTTGCAAAAATGTGTTCCTAAGCCTAAGCGTTGCAAAAATGTGTTCCTAAGCCTAAGCGTTGCAAAAATGTGTTCCTAAGCCTAAGCGTTGCAAAAATGTGTTCCTAAGCCTAAGCGTTGCAAAAATGTGTTCCTAAGCCTAAGCGTTGCAAAAATGTGTTCCTAAGCCTAAGCGTTGCAAAAATGTGTTCCTAATCCTAAGCGTTGCAAAAAATGTAATCTAGAATCGAAACCTACTCTTTTATGGACCCACCAGAAACCTGGACGCCCCTTTAGTAAAATGGGCCAAAACTTTTATGATAAATTTTCATGTCAGATTTTGGTTTAAACCCCTGTCGTTAGCGCTTGGTCAGGGTTCCCACTTGATCCGTCAGTGAGAACGGCTGTTTCCAGGACGATATGAAGCATTATTTTTGCTGTTAATATATACTAGCGTAGCTTAGTTAAGCTTAGGTATGTGTGTTTGTTTTGTACTTTGCTTTGTCACAAAATAATCGCTATCAACGGCGTTATACAAACGGAGAAATAGACCGGACATATTACCTCATGACATTGCTTTAGAGACTAAAAAAATCGTTTTACAAGCTTTAGAATAATATTTTGGATGTTAAAAATCAAAAATTTTTAAAGCTAAGCTTATACCTGGCGCAAACTGAATACTTACTACGCCTCTGAGATACGTAGTAGTTATATGTGGTCGGCAACCATCGCTAAAATCAAAATACTTATCTGTCTCACTTTTATTGCCTAGTTTGTCTAAAGTTAACGCTATCTGCTACAGTATAATGTGTTTGTTCAACCGAACTGGCGTTTATAATAGCGTATGGCATACGGAAATGTTTCACATTTTGCTTAGAAGTAGTTAGAATTTAGCTTAACGAGATTTTCATAGAAATGACGATATGTATAGTATGTTACACTGATGGCTCTGTAGGTAAAGATGAAACAGGAAAATTAGCGGGTGTTGCGATTTTCTCGTAGGTTTTTATGGTCAGACGATCATCATGGGTGTACCGAGAGGAGGGGACTGGGTGGGCCGCGCCGTACCCCCCAGTCGGAATCAGTATTTGCGTCATAATTTACACTAGATACAAAAATTACGTATGGTTTCTCGCTCGCTTCGCTCGCGATATTTTTTCACTGATCAATTTTCAAAACATTTTGCCTGCGGCGCTGTTCAAAGGTAGACATTAAAGTTAAATTTCCCAACCTAACCAGCTCAAAACTAAAGATAGTAATAAAAATTGTGCAAAGGTTCACTACATAACCCCTAGACCAGGTTTGGTTCGGTATGGCGGTGTAGACCCCGCCCTAGACCAGGTTTGGTTCGGTATGGCGGTGTAGACCCCGCGGTACACGTCTCAGATCGTTGCGGTTCAAATATGCGCTGATGAGCTAACAGAACGGAACAGTATAAAAATTAGGTCGAAATCTGTAAATGAGTGACGATTAGCAATTAAACAACGGTCACAATTCAATGAGGTTTTATTAGCGTGGCTACCGGGTTATTCTAACATAACCGGTAATGGTTTCGCGGATGAATAAGCAACACGTGGATCATGCAGAAGATTTATAGGGCCAGAACCGGCACTGCCAATATATAAGTGTGACGTTCAGTTAAGAGTAACATCATGGATGCACAGAAAATATACATACGGATTGGATAAATTCAGAAAATTTGTGTAAATTTACAAGATGCAAAAAATGGTGAGTCAAATTGACTCTCTCCGAAATAGGCTTTGCCTGACTACACAAACTGAGTCAAAATTCAATTTCGACGGAGTAAAATTCGACTCAATTTGACTCTGGCGGAGTCGAATTTTGACTCAGTTTGTGTGGTCAGGAAAAGCCTATCTCGGAGAGAGTCAATTTGACTCACCGTTTTTGCAGTGCAGTCATGATGTAGTGTGACGTTTTGTAGATAAAAATGACGGATTAATAAATTTCCCAGAATTTTGTCTGGTTATTAGACCCAGTGGTCCGTTTTTACCTCAGGCGTCCATATTGTCAAATGTGTATTGCAACTATCATCAGGTAGTAATAGATTTTCAAACTCACTAAAGATTGCAGTTGTTGAACGCAAAGGAGTAGAGCAAATCATATGCGAAAAATGTACTGCATCTTGAGCCTCAGCGTTCACAAGTTCGAAAGTTACAAAACTTATCGCCAACTGGCAGGGCCAGAGCAGCCACTTCCCATACCCTCCATTTGCGGGCCCCCCCACCCCTAAAGGGGCCCCTTCCCTTACCGGTTGAAACAAAAACCGCTTAAGTTTTAAAATGCGTCTGGCTTGTCGCTCGCGACTTGGGAGCCAAACCCTGGAATTTGGGGGCAGCCTTCACCCCTGCCTGCACTGCCAACAGGTGATACGTACTACACACATTTGAAAGTTTGAGCTCATATCTCAGTTGTCAACTGGGCCAACGTAAAGAACGCGGGCGGAACAGTATTATAACCGTATTCCTAAGCCTAAGCGTAAGTATAAGCATTTTCCTAAGCGTAAGTCTAAGCCTAAGTCAAGCGAAAAAATTAGTCCAACGCTTAAGCTTACTCTATTGCAGTCCCATAGAAAAACGTTCCACCCCTGATCTTTGCATGGGTCGCCAACTGGAACAAATAGTTGTTCAGGGTACGCACGACATAAGAATGCTATAACTCTGTATTTCCGTTCAATTTGACGTGATTGGTTCAACGTGTCTGAATGGTTTCTGACGCTGGTTGTGTGATTTCTTTGTTGTTTACCGGTTCGTTTTTTGCAATTTAAATCACAACAGCTCGCATTATTCAACAATAGCTGGTTGAAATGTATTTTGCAAACAAATAACGTTTAGTTTTATTATGAATAAATAAATATTTTTTTGCCGTTGCGAACGTTGGTTTTTAGTTGGAGTCGATTTTTGTTGTTGTTGTTGTTGTTGTTGTTGTTTTTTGCAGGCGAAATTTTTTTCATTGCAAATTTCTTTACTGTTCTGTGTATTGCCTGGTGTGTCTGGGTTAAGCGTTGCTTGCAGCGGTAATTACGATTTTGCAAAAGGTCGCGGTATCGTATGCAAATCATGTACGATAACGTATGGTACGAACGGTGTCGGACGGCGCCGTACGTCAAGTATACCGCAACCCTAAATCATTGCTTGCAACGCTAATTAGGATTTTACAAAAGGCCAGCAGCTAATCCAATGCTCTTATTTCCTATCTGTAACTATTTTGGACATACAGACGCAAAAAAAGGGTCAGTTTTAAACGCGAGGGATTAATTTAAAGCATTCTAAACGTCAAAAACAGTGTATTTTTTGGCAAATTGGGCTCGCAGAAATACTTTTACATGAGGGGTATACTTGACGTCATTCGAAAGTTAAATAGTCGATGCTGATACTAAGGCGGTGTTTTTGAATTTGTGACAGTTTGCAGGAAATATTTGTGCTGAGAAATGTAACAAACGATATATATGGCGTTTTATATAACTCTGGCAAGTTGTTGTTGTTGGTGTCAGATGATAGGAAGAGTCGTCCCCGTGTCGGTTTCGCTACTGGTGGGTTTATAAAAGAGTAGGTTTAGATTCTAGATTACATTTTTGCGTAGGCTTAGGCGTAGGCTTAGGCTTAGGCTTAGGCTTATGCTTAGGCTTAGGCTTAGGCTTAGGATTAGGAACACACTTTTGCAACGCTTAGGCTTAGGCTTAGGCTTAGAAACACACTTTTGCAACGCTTAGGCTTAGGAATACGCTTAATGTACTGTTATTACCCTAAAGGTAACATTGGCCAAATAGTTCATGGTTGTATTTCATGCAGTGATACCACGGTCTCAGGAGTATCACAAGACAATACCAGACCAGGTTGTATATAGAAGTAAATCGCAAGTAACCATTACGCCAGATTCGTTGATTATCTCAGCAAAAAATGGAATGGCAGATTTCTATCAATGCATAGGACAGATGACGTTCTTGTGTAGTATGCGTTTGACAACCGTTTGCTTGATTTGTGCTATATTTTGACGCACAGCGAAACATGTCTTGGCGGATAATACCGTGGATTATTAAGCTAGCGTGGTGTTAGCTACATTTTTTCCGCGGCTGCAGATAAATATGTATATATATTTATTTATTTATTTATATATCTATATTTATATTTACATATAAATATATATATATTTATTTATTTATATATATATTTATATTTATATATAAATATAAATATATATTATTTATATATATAAATAATGTTTTATCGTTTTATTCGTTGCTTTTTATATAATTCAATCTGATACTGGAGTCCTATTTTTAAGTTATACATTCGTTCAGCTGATTTAATTACTTGGGCCGATTTCGTCAACGAGGAAGCGCGTTAATGCTGATGTGGTTGGTGTTTTTATTTAATTGGGTTTAAAGTTTATTAACTTGAAATGTAACGCGTGCTGAGTACAGTTGAAATGATGAACGTGCAAATTTGGCCAATGAAAAGGAAGTAATTTGCACGCTTAATAAATGAAGTGTGAAAATTGGTAGCTTTTGCGTTTTGGCATATTGGTGGCATTATACAAAGATCAAGGGCGGAACGTTTTTTTGTGCGATAAACGAGTTTTTTGCTTGGGTTTACGCTTAGGTGTAACCTCATGCTTACGTTTATGCGTATGCTTAGGCTTAGGAAAGGCCCAGGGCGGACCTTCCTTTCGTACCCCCCCACCCGGAAGAAACACCAAAAATCCCGCCCCCAAAAAAAAAAAAAAAAAATAAAAAAATATAAAAAAAACAAAAAAAAAAAAAAAAAAAAAAAAAAAAAAAACCACCGGGGAAAAAACAAAAACAAAAAAAAAAACAAAAACCAAAAAAAAAACACCAATGGTGGCACAAACGCAACGTTGCGCAAATATGAAAATGAATTTAAGCTGATTATGCGCTACCGTTAGCGCAAATATTAATGAAAACATTACTTGGTGATCAACTCAGCATAAAGCTCAGTCACTTTGCTTGTGTTGTGCAATTTGTTAACTTCCCCACGTCCATGCATAAGCTGAAGCCAGGGTACAACCGGAATTCCGGTTCCGGTAAAATTTTCAAATTCCGGTTCCGGTTACAGTAAATTGTAAATCCGGTTGCACCCTGACTGAAGCGTATATAAACCTAAGCCTGAGACCATCCATGTCATAGTGTAATGGAGCGAAGCGAAACTCCGAGTGAAGTTCGGAGTTTCGCGAAGCGTTTTATATATATTTTGTAATCGGGGGTCCAAAGGCGGATGTCCGTCTGTCTGTCCGAAAAGAATCTCAGGAACCGCTGAACCGATTTTGATAACCTTTTTTTGTTTGAAAGCCAATTATCTTGAGGGTTAACTTCTCATTGTGGTCTTAAAATTTAAGTCGTTTATTAGCTACAGCCTAATTAGTATAACTGGTTAAGCCTAAATTAGGACATTTTACTGTATTTCACTTATTATTAGGGTTACAAGCAATCTAAATTCAGCACTTTGGGGTACGAGAAATCTGAATGAATTGTTTAAAAACCTCCAAAATCGATAATTGAAAACTTAGCTAAGAGCGAATTTGCATATTAGCTTAATTAGATAAGCTTAAATTAAGACGTTTAAAAAATTAATTCACTGTTTATTATGGATACAAGCGACCAAATTCAGTACTAAAGTGTTTTTGGGCGCGAGAAATCTGAATAAATTGTTTACAACCCTCCAAAAGCGATCAATACATAGTTAGCTAATAACTAAGTTGCATATTAGATTAATTGGAAAGTAAGTGTGTCATGCTATCCGTTTGCGGTTTATAAGTTTGGAATGCTTGACAAATTGATTAAAAATTAGGTATGTCCAAGCATTGCTCCATAAATATAGCTCTACTACGACTGGTAGAATTATCACTGGGAAACTGTACCCAATTTAAAGTGATTCGCTAAATATACATTTAGTCCAAAACCCTAGCAACACATTGCTACGTCCTTTCATCAACTAAAACTAGCTCAGCTAATAGCAATTGTCTTGCGCTTTCTCGCCTCTTTGACCTCGATTTGCAAACCACCGAGACTCAGAAGACGCGAAACCGAGACCAGCGAAATCCCGAGCCTTGCCGAGACCGAAACCGAGTCCGAATCCGAGACCGTCCAATCATGTTCCCCACAGGTAATTTGTGTGAAATTCTAATTGTTAGCTAACGGTTCTCCTGTATGAAAGTTTGTCAAATATAAGCTTGCTTCTATGATCGTGTACGAAAATAGTAAAATTTTATTATACCAGGTAGTAGTAGTAGTAGTAGTAGTAGTAGTAGTACTTACCTGTGAAATTTTTTCTTAGCTAAGCCAGTGGTAGTTTGTGGAGATTAAATATTAAGAATGACGGAAATAGCAATCGCCCCTATGTTTACGGTTCAGTCACTTTCATGGTAATGAATAATTAGATCTTTTTTGCAGTTCACAGTCGAACCATAATTTATTGCCCTGGGTCATCAACCAGGACCCCAGAGGCCGACAGGGCGCGCTTGGTTCTCATCAGCAAAGTCTCATTCTGCCTCTCTTGAAGCTTTTGGTCCCATCTTGACTGTTGACCTCTACCATACTTTTCTTTTATACGTTGACAGGCACGCCTGTAGTTAGCCCATCCACTAGCGGATCCAGAGGGGAGCGGGGTGGGCGTACGCCCCCCCCCCGTCAGAAGTTTTTTGTGATAAAATTCTAAGGTTCTTACCGTACAATTTTTTCTTCTTAGAAAAATGTTCTTGTAAAAAATGAAATGTTTCCATCTGAATTTTTTGTGATGAAATGGTAAAGTCCCTTGCCGTATAATGTTCCCCTCAGAAAACTTTTTGGTGATAAAATGATAATGTCCCTACCTTATAATTTTTGTGTTTCATAACCTTCGCCAAGTCGCCCCGCCCCTGGCAGAAGTACTTGGATCCGCATCTGATCCGATCACATAATTTACTAGCGATGTCGAAGCTTCTCCATAAGAAGCGAAACAGCATGGTGCTTATGTACTTTTACAATCAAAAATCCCATTAAATATAACGACTGCGGCGTAATAAAATAAGCTAAAATTCGGGAAGCATATGCTTAACTTTTGCCCAGGATGGGACCGGATATTCCGGTTAATATCCGGCAAAAACAATATCCGTATCCGCTTTACTGGATACCGGATATTTACGGTTGTAATTCCGAATGGCCATATAACTGCTTTTGACAAGCTTGCATAATTACTAGCTTGCTCCGATTACCTTTCTGGGCAAGTAGTGCTGTTAAGATTTTCACTAACTGAAATAGAATGAAAAAATGCTAACGAACAATACTTAATTCAGTAAACATATACTTTTGGGCTGCTCAATTCCTTTCAACAGTGTGCTCTTATTTCATTGCCATATCCGGTTAATATCCGGTTCCGGTAATAAGTTAATCCGAAGCCATTGCTAATTAGCCGAATCTGAATTTGAATTCGAATTTTGATGTTGCAAATTTCAGCTATATCTATAATTTGTTTCAGAATATCAACACATTGACAGCCGTATAACATTTAAACGGTATAATAGATTTCGTACCCGACCTCAGTTGTAAAATTGGTGACGTGAACCAAAAAATTTTTGATTTATATAACAAGTTATTTGAAATTTTTCTTGTTTGAAATTTGAACATTTTTGTGAACATTTTTACAACGGAATCCAAACAGCAAATTTTTGCCGAATCCGAACCTGAGCCTTTGTTGCCGCCGTGGGTCGCATCCTGCAGTTTTGTACACGAGTACCAGCAGGATAGCAACAAAACTTCGGACTCTGTTTCACATTCGGCAAAAATTTGAATGTCCTGGATAGGATTACGTTGCGATTGTTTGTCTACTGTCCACGTGACTGAGATAACTGCTACATCGAAACTATATATATATTGTTCGATCATTGCATACCTTATATTGTTGTATTTGTTGCAGATAAACACTATGGCTGCAATATTTCGTCGACGACTGTTATTATTACTAATTGGAATAAGTTCATTATGGACAATGATACTGTTTAAACGGCGTGAATCGAACGCGTATTTTGCGAGACCGTTCACAGAAAGTTATACGAATTTAATGCAAAATGTAATTATTATTAATAGTCGCTATAATTTAGCCAATTTACCTTCCAGTTATCATCATTCTGATACTACTGGTTCAATGCAAAATTCAGACGCTCAAAATGCCGAAATCAAACCAACATCAAACGGTGCCGCTAGTAGTATTAGTAGTAGTAGTAGTAGTAGTAGTAGTAGTTCTTTAGCAAGTAATCAACCACATTTGTTAACGCAACAAGAATGTGTATTTCCACAGTTCGATTTAAACGATCCGGATTTGGCAAAATTTTTTGTTCAGTCGTATCCGTTGCCTTGTGGACGTAATGTGACGCTGCCTTCTGGTTCGTCAACCAGTAGCGGTCCTGTGCCTGAAATCCCATGGATTGAAATCAATAATGGAAGCCTGACGATTACACAAGAAGCGATCCGCCGGTATGGGTCAAATATTGTTTGTGATTGTACGTTCTGGTGGCGTGCAACTGATTATACTTCAACAACACGAGAAGTATCGAACTGTGGCAAGAATAATTCACTTTTGGTGTCAGATTTTGTCAAAGTCAACTGCAAAGCACCGTCGATCGAGGGGGCAGTGTATTTCAATACCTTGGCAGGAATTAAAGTGAACCCGGAAGTAATTAGCCGTGACCGTCTGTATACTGCGGGTCTCAAAACTGTTCGCCAGACAACTGCGGACACTTCCGCATCACCGGATGTCTCTCAAGCATCGGTTAATCCATCATTGCCAACAAATACAGCTCCTGCAACTGGTCATACATTTCCGTACGGTGAACGCCTAAACGTGTATATGCTTGGGTTAGATTCAGTGTCACGTATTACGTTTATGCGAAAATTACCAAAAACCTACAAATATTTGACCGAAACACTGGGTGCATTGGTGCTAAAAGGTTATAATATCGTTGGCGACGGTACGCCACAAGCGTTAATCCCAATTTTAACCGGAAAAACTGAACCGGAACTGCCGTTGACTCGAAAACGGTACAAAGACGCGAATTATGTTAATGTTTATCCGTTTGTATGGAACGACTACAAATCAGCGGGTTATGCAACGTTGTATGGTGAAGATGCGTCGAGCGTCGGAACTTTTACGTACAGACTGAAAGGATTTCAACAACAACCAACGGATCATTACATGCGATCGTTCTATACGTATGCTGAAGAGTATTTTCAACGTTTTGGCCGATTTTGCATTGGACTTGAATCGCATATCGCCGTACATTTGAAATATGTCGAACAGTTTTGGCTTGCGTATCCGACGATCCCAAAATTTGCATTTCAATTTCATTCGGTGCTATCGCATGACGACATTAATTTAGTTGGCACGGCTGATGACGACATTTTAGCACATTTAAAACGCGCTCACACCGCTGGATGGTTTGACAATACTGTATTCATTATGATGGCTGATCATGGCCACCGATTTGCAAAACTGCGTGAAACACAACAGGGCAAACTTGAAGAGCGAATGCCATTTTTTGCCGTGTCAATGCCGTCAAAGTTTCGCACGCAACAGTCGATTGCGTTTCAAAATTTACAAACAAACACCGACCGACTGACGACACCGTTCGATATTTATTCAACGCTAAGATCGCTTATTTATTGGCAGTCACCGTCGCCGGATCCCGTTGGATATAAAAATGCAGCAACAGATAAACAACATTCCGGATCAGATCTTCCACGATCAATTTCGCTATTCAGCCCAATTCCAGCGAGTCGAACGTGTTCCGCCGCTGATATTGAACCGCATTGGTGCGCTTGCCTTTCATGGGAAACCATTAGCAATCGTGATATTCTGGCGAATCATTTAACTGATCTCGTCATCGCTGTGATTAACCGTGAAACATTGGTTAATCGTACCAAATGTGCTCATTTATCATTGGATAAAATTGATTCAATTTTTCGCTACTCACCACATAATTCGGTGTTGTTGTATAAAAAAGCCAAAGACGCCGATGGATTTGTTCCCGATTTGTCCGATCGAACACCGACGTCGGTTGTCCATTATCAGCTGAGATTTTGGACTCGACCTGGCGGTGCACATTACGAAGTGTCAGTTAAATATGATACACGAACGCAAACGTCGACCATTGATATGGGGCTGATAAGCCATATTAATCGGTATGGCGATATGCCTCATTGTGTGATTGATTTTGATTATTTTCTCGCGAAATGGTGCGTTTGTTATGATAAAATATGACACCTATAGGGTCTAAGCCTAAGCCTAAGCTTGAGCCTAAGCCTAAGCCTAAACCTGAGCCTAAGCCTAAGCCTAAGCGTAAAGCTTAAGCCTAAGCCTAAGCCTAAGCCTGAGCCTAAGCCTAAGCCTAAGCGTAAAGCTTAAGCATAAGCCTAAGCCTAAGCCTAAGCCTAAGCCTAAGGCTAAGGCTAAGCCTAACCCCTAAGCCTAACTGTGAAGCTTAAGCCTAAGCCTAACTGTAAAGCTTAAGCCTAAGCCTAAGCCTAAGCCTAAGTCTAAGCCTAAGCCTAAGCCTAAGCCTAAGCCTAAGCCTAAGCCTGAGCCTAAGCCTGAGCCTAAGCCTAAGCCTAAGCCTAAGCGAAAAGCTTAATCCTAAGCCTATGTCTAAGCCTAAGCCTAAGTCTATGTCTAAGTCTAAGCCTAAGCCTAAGTCCAAGCCTAAGCCTAAGCCTAAGTCCAAGCCTAAGCCTAAGCCTAAGTCTAAGCCTAAGCCTAAGGCTAAGGCTAAATCTAAGCCGAAGCCTAAGCCAAAGCCTAAGCCTAACACCGTGGAGGTTTGAAGTATATATTCTTGTTGATTAAGGGGTCTGCCTATTAAGTCTAACCATACACCTACGCCTAATCCTTAGCCTATGTCTAAGAGTCCGCGAGTCTCTAAGTCCACCAGTTCCCGTGTCTCTCAGTGGGCAGATACCAATTATTAACTTGTGCCACATATGGATCATACACGGGTAATGTTAATGTGATGTGTTTATTCCGTTATAACCGAATGGAAATTTGACGGTGGCAGGATCAGATTTTGATGCTGTTATGACATTCATTTGCATACGTAAGAACCAGAGCCCGATACCAAAACAGGCTCTGAAAAAAAATCGGCATAATTTAGTTTATACACAGGTTTTAGCATTAAGTTTGTTTCATGATATACATATTTTATATAAGTATTTATTTCTGGCATTTCGAACAAACGTCACTGCCGAATAATGTGATTTTTGTCATAAAAATATACAACTTTTCAGCGATAAAGATCTTGCAATTATCGCTTTTTTTGCCTGAGTCTTGTTATTTTCGGTCATACCACCCTAATAACAAATGCGCAAAGTTTCCTGTAACGAATTGTCCCAGGCAGGGTTCCAACAGGAGCGTAATTTTGCCGGAACAGGAACAGGAATTGAATTTCCTTGCGGGAACCGGAACCGGGACAAGAACCGGAATTTGAAGTAATTTTCATTACCGAATTGCTGTTGGTGGTCTTTTAGAAAACTTATCAGAAATGTCTTAAGCGAATTTTCAACTACCTCAACATCAAGCTTTGTGAAAACAAATCAGAAACAGTTTATTAACAAACCAAAAGGTAATGGCGAAGCACTCATTTCAAAATACGTAACAATTTTTCAAAAACAAAGTTTCCCATACTCAAATGATTAGCAATAATTTGCCACAAAACCGTAAAAATTCCCGTTCCTGCATCGTTGAATGCAGGAAACAGGAACAGGAATTGAGTTTGTGCAGCAATTCCGGCCGGAACAGGAATTCCGGGTGAACCCTGTTTTACGGTTTTTAACTACACGTCGTCGTTATTTGTAGAAACCAGTTGTTACAGTTGTTAGCAAAATCATCTTAACCAGCTTTACTATTCTTGTTAGCTGTTTGGGCCAATGTAAAGAACAGGGGCGGAACAGTATTATAAGCATATTTCTAAGCCTAAGCATAAGTCGCCAAGCAAAAAAATAAGTCTAAAACTTAAGCTTACTCATTTCTAGTCCCCCAGAAAACCGGTCAGCCCCTGATCTTTACATGGGCCGCTATTTGTAATGTATATATTGAAGTGTGCTATATGTATGCGTTCAACTGTCAATTAAGGTTGAATTTTTAAGTTTTTATTTAGTCAACGAAAAGTATTATTGTTTCAAAGACTCGAAAGTACAAATTTATGGAAAGTTTAAATTTAACCACTGTCAAGACTGTAGCCAACTCAAAATGACGGGGGCTTTAATTGGCTAAAAATAAATACGCAAAAATATCACAAGTTTTAAAAGCGAGACTAAACCATTTATTGGGATAAGGTTAACACTTTCTAAGGCTGCTGACAACCATCTGGCTTTACGTGTTCAATTCACGCCATTTAAACAGTATCATTGTCGATAATGAACTTATCCCAATTAACATTAACCCATTTCACTCATAGTGTATACTATGAGCAACTAAATACAATAATATACGAGCAATATAGACACTGCGAGCAGTGTTTAACAATTGTAACATATATGCGCAGAGCAAAATCTCCACAAGACGTGGGAACTCCCTCGGCTCGAGCGTCCAGCTCTTACAGCTCAGTGGTCATCGTAAACGCATCCCACCCGTGAGACTGAGGTTCGAATCTTAACTTGAAACCACGTCTCGTTTGAAATTGAAAATATTCATGTGAGAAATGGTTAATAAAAGTTGTCGGTGGAATATTGCAGATGATAATAATTCTTATGAGTGCAAAGCTTGGAATTATTAAATCCATCACAATCAGGTTTGATTTGTTTGATTTTACTGTTCAAATTCTGTATTTCGATATACACTACACTACGATGATTAGAACTTAGGGCCAATGTTACTTTTAGGGGCGTAACAGTAGATTATGCGTTTTCCAAAGCCAATCCCTAAACATAAGGGTTGCAAAAATCTGTTCCTAAGCATAAGCCTAAGTCTGAACAAAAAATTGTAATCTAAAATATAAACACACTCTTTTATAGACCTACCTGAAACATGTAAACCCCTTAAAGCAACATGGGCCGAAGTTAGAATATCAATATAGTTTTGTTTCAGTTTTCGTTTGCCTACAAACAGGCAGGATGTAACTGGATATTCGTTTCCGGTAAAAATCTGTGTCCGTTCGCTTTTCCGTTATAGAAATAACGGACATTCGTGCGTTCAAAATTGGTTATAATTCGCTCGCAATGCTTCATTACAGATATGCTGAAATTGTTCGAAATCAAATATATGAAATTCTTCCAAAATTATTAAAAATTTTGTTGCAATCGCCGTTTTTTCTTCAAAAATTTTACAAAGTTTGGTGAATATTTGCAAGCCACAATTATGTTGGCAGAAAAATAAAACATCTTTAAAACTTTAAACTTCAATATTCGTTTTTCGTTTCTGTTATTTTTACTATCCGTTTACACTCTGCCTGCTAGACTTGCTGTGTCTTTTATATGCAAACACTTAATAAAGTAAGTCAAATATTTTATATAAAATGATGGTGAAAATGTGTCATGAATTTGTTGAATAAAGTCTCCATTCCTTTGATTTCCTGGTATTAAAGTTTGATTTGTATTGTTTTAAAAAGAGCAAGTTTAGATTCTAGATTCCATTTTTTTGATTAGGCTTAGGCTTAGGAATACGCTTAATCTACTGTTACACCCCTTAAAGTAACATTGGCCGTATGTTCAGTGGTAAAAATGCCGTAACCGGAGGTCAACAAAATTTGCCACACCCTTTTAGGGGAAGCCGGACGTGAGGCAATATTATGTTGCTAAAATGATGTTTAATTTGCTATTTAGTAAATATCTGTAAGGCGTTGCTCAACCTGTTTTACACAAATGTTTTGCTATATCTCTGCAATTTTTTCCTCAACATTGTACCAAAACTTAAGAAGGAACGCACCAAACATACAAAGTTTGCAAAATTACATTTCAAAAATTGCCGCTGCCAGGGCCGGAGGCAGACTTCCGGTTGTACCCTGCTATCCAGCCCACTGCAGCCAAAAGCTTCAGTGTTTCGGACATTGAAGGTGTTTAGCTTCAATGTGCTTGATTTCAAGCTAGTATTCGTCGCACTGAAGCTATTTTGGCTTCGAAAAATTTCAACTGTACCATCAAAACCTATTAAAGCCCAATTCACACGTGCAAGTTTTTACTGCGAGAAGTTGCAGCTGCAACTTGCACTTGCAAGTTTTGTCCAAAATCCTATTGGAAAAACTTGCAGCTGCATATAATTTATGAAAAATCATAGGAATTTAGTTCACATGTGTGAATGACCATGCAAGTTCATTGAACTTATTGCAGCCCATTTCTTATTGGCTGATGAAAAATGTAAGTTCTGCGTGCAATTTACAGCTCCAAGTTCTCGCAAGAAAAACTTGCACGTGTGAATAGGGCTTTAAGGAATTTGAAAAAACATGTTAAAATTACGTAATAAAAAGTTTGAAAACTTATCTCTATCTGGTGATAAATGCTAGCCAGCTATATGCATTTGATATGGTCCTAGGACAAATATTCTCAAACGCGTACTTATACCGCCTGTCACCAGTAGAGATACGTTATCAAACTGACTAATTTCTGCAATACTAGTCCCAAAATTGGTGAAAATGTAAGGCAAATTAAATGCAAAAATGCAGAATTTCGGACCCCGCTATTAACTGTTTCGGCCAATGTCACACGTTATGCGTGCACTACGCACGTGTAATGACCCTACCGTTTTAAACAGACAGTATATATATGTCCAGACTGTTACTAAAATCCACGAACAGTGTTCAGGTTCCTCACATTTTGCGGAAAATGCAAACTGTAAGGGTTAACTTATCTAACTTGGTAGGAAATAACAATTTTAACGCGAAATTGCAATTTGTGGCGGGAAAAATCAAATTTTGACGGAAAATTCAAATTTTGGCGGGAAATTAAAATTATTTGGGCAAATTCAAATTTTATCGAGAAAATTCAAATTTCAGCGGGAAATGTGAATTTTGGCGAGATTCTCATTCGCCAGACAACCGTTTGATAAAGTTAAAGTCTCAAAAGTTTCCGTCAAAAAAGAATGGACCAACGGTGCTTTGTGAACAAATTCCGGCCCAGACACAGACTCCAGGGGCGTTGACCTCTTTGTTAGTCGTGACATGTGGATTGTCTTCAGACCAATAAACACAATTATGGCGATTAACATGACCATTGAGCTTGAAAACCGCCTCGTCGGCCCACAAAATGCGATGAAGGTCCAACGCACTGCTTTCCACCATGTCTATAAATGTCTGACAAAACTGGACTCTGCGATCGAAATCATCATCAGAGAGTCTATGGATAAGACGGGGACGAAATGGCTTCAAGTTAAGCTCCTTGTAAAGGCGCCAAACGGAAGTATGAGGAATACCCAGTTGGAGGAAAGCACTTCAAGTTGACTTCTGGGGGCTCATGTATACCGCAGCGCTTAATGCAGCTTTCTGGTCCCCACTTGTGGCAGACTTTGGACGACAAGACATCAGCCGTTCCGCTACACTAACAGTGTCCTCGAATCGGGAAATAATATCAGCCATCGCTTGCGAGTAGGAGGTATTCAGTCGAAATGATTTTCCACTGGCTTTAGACTTCGGCATAATTTCCGTATTTATAGTAAAGTTTTACAACACAGATTTTTTCAGGGAGAGATCGTCGTGGGAAATCCATGGTATAAACAGTATATGTTTATAATAACCTGAAATATTAAAACAGCGATAAACAACCATTGCGGAATATTACGCCAGAAGATATTGATTGACAAAGTATGGGTAGTTGCTTCTGAAACACCTTGTATTATCGCATTGCGTCTTTTTGAAATACTCAATTGCTCCTAGAGTGTTTCAGTGGATATGATAAACCGAAATAACTAGGAGTCGTAAAATTTGTGTATTGACTGAGGTGCTTTGTGTAGCTAGCTAAAATTTTGGACATTATTTTCAGAAAGCGTTCGTAAATTAGCTAGATATTGAAATGGTAGGACTTTTTTGACATTTGCGAGCTCAGTATAAATTAGACTCGTCAAAATCGATGCATTCCTTTTTATTACTTTTTTCTTGATTTGGGTTACTACAGGATGTGTAATAGGTGGGGGAGACTGATATTCATCTGGCCTCTCTAGAGGATACCCCATGTTATTCGTTTTACGGACTGTTCTTTGTTGTTAACCTGCACTCCGCCACCCTTGTTGCAACTATCCGTTGAATTAAACATTTATTTGTCTTGTATCAAACACATGAGCGGTAATGCAACGTTTTATTTAGGAATGTACTTTGAAAACATAAGTATGCTTTGAAGTTTCGGCCCATGTATAGAACAAGGCCAGATCGTTTTCCGGAAGGGCTATAATAGAGTCAGTTTCAGCTTTATGCTTATACTACTGTTCCTGCCCTGTTCTATACATGGGCCGAAGTTTCGAACTCAACTTTATTTCGTCCTGGAGTCATTTATGCACTACATGTAGGGATAATTAACATTTATGCACTCTAATTAGTGTTTATGGACTCGATCCACTCACGGCCTCATATTAGGGATACGGACTCCTGTTGATTGGGACTCAAAATGGGAACCCCCTCCTTATTACACCGTTATTTGGGTCACTACAGTTAAAATTATTAGGCAATGTTTTTATTCAATAAGCAAAGGTAACGCTACAATATTACTTCTTTTCCGTTCTCGACACAGTTTATAGTATCATATTCAGGCTTCACTATTAGTGCCGTAGTTTCCGTATCCACATCAGTTCCAGCGATTCGTTTGTGGATTTTGACACCGTCATCAATATCATCATCATCATCATTGTCATCATTGTTGTCGTTGTTGTTGTGGCTGTTATTATTATTATTATTATTACTATTATTATTACTATTATTATTATTATTATTATTACTATTATTATTATTATTATTATTACTATTATTATTATTATTATAATTATTATTATTATTATTATTATTATTACTATTATTACTATTATTACTATTATTATTATTATTATTATTATTATTATTATTATTATTATTATTATTATTATTGGTGTTGTTCTCGTTGTTGTTGAGGTTAGTTTCGTTCGTTGATGAGAGAGGCAGCAGAAGTTGGTGTAATTCACATTTTTGATGCGGAGAGATCAGCAGATCAAAGTCGCCAGTTATTCGGTTTCCGCCACAAGAATTTGGCCGTCCATCGTTGTAGACTGTACGATAATCATTGTCAGTTAACGCATTTTGTTGGCTTCGGTCCTCTGCGTCGTTGCAAACACGTGGTACAACGCTGGCGGCGCAATTGGATCCTCGTCGACAACAGACGTCTTGTTGGTGAACCGATTGCGGTGGAGTTGTTCGCTGTTGAGTTTTCGGTTTAATCTCGATTCCAGATTGAGGTGATTTCGGAGATATGCCTCGACGGATTCTGACTATCAACGCGGAACATCGATGTGGCAACAGCCGGCGAAACGCAGCGCGGAACGAATCGTTCATCCACGTGTAGACTACTGGATTCCAAATTGTTGACGTCATCGCAAGCGAGTGCGCAATGAGAAAATATAAATACTTTTGTCGTTGTATGAACGCAGGTACAGCACCGCAGTCGAGTAAAATGTTGAGAAGGACCTGTAAAAATTCATGGACGTGTGGCAGAAAAAATAAATGGAATAAAACTACTTTCAAAATTTGTAAAAAGACAAAAAAAACAAATTTAACATTATTTATAAGAAACTTCTTGATTCTTGGGATCAAAAAATTTGTCTTATATAGCAATGTATACTTGTGTTTGTACTCGTTTCCTGAAAGTTATTTTGATAAGGCACACATTTTCCTAATACGGACTAGACTCATTATTTTATATATATGTATACATATATATACAAATAAATAAATATATACATTTATATATATATAAATATATAAATTTATAGTCTTAAAATATCAAACTGTTCCTGCATTTAGCGGTCTCAAAACGATTTAGTACGGCGTATTTGAAGTTCTTGACAATTTTCAAACTGATATTTGTCCCGCACCAGTTCTGAACTAAAATGTTTTAACATTTGATACTAAAATTGCATGATTCTTAAATTTCTATTTTGACGCTGAGTGAGTCATGCAATCAATATACTGTCTCTTTGCCAATATCGAGCGTTTAATGCAAAATAATTGCAAATATTAGTGATCACCCGAGCGCTTTGTGGACACGTTAGTCAATGCAAAGACGGATCAACCAAAAGATTTCAGAAAAGTTGCCTCAGGGATATTTCAAAATGGGCGAACAGGGGTAAGCCTGGTAAGAATTAGTCAAAGTTAAAAAGGTTCTACTTGGATAGTTGGTTGAACTCAAGACGATTGCAAAGAAGAATCTGGAGAAATGAAGGCAACTAAACAATAAACATTTGCTGATTTAAGTGTCACGTTTTTTGTTCTGTTTTTGTGTTCATACCGCTGCAACATTTCACCACACAACTGACGTGTATGGATTCAGTATTTTTTTTGCAAATATACTCTAAAAATCTTCAATATATCGTCAAGTGTGATGCGCGATTGTGTGAAACAAAAAAATTTCAGAGTATTTTTGAGTGAAAAAATAATAATAATAATAATAATAATAATACACAAATAGTTTCACTTTTTAAATGCCTAAACACTTCGCTAAATTTTAGCCAATTTTACATTTCAACACCAGCAACAACAATTCAGCGTATTTGAGCGGTGTAGTGCGTGCATTGTGTAACGGTTTTTATATGGACATATCAAAAAAACGTATTCCCTGTTAATCTTTAACAATTTTCAAGGATTTCTTGACCCTATTCAATGTGCCAAGTAGTTGTGACCAACACCTTAACGACTTTACGTTAGTATATTGGATTATCCATATCAGTTCCCATCATGAGTTGGTGGGACGAGTCAGGATGCGTAACCAACGTGCTCCCACGCAGTAGTGGTGAGTAGGCGGCGTCTCCAAACACCATAGATACCGACCAACCATTGCGAAGTTTAAACACGTGCGCTCTCACCTTACATACAGTTTAGAAATGTGTGTGTTTCAAGACTAATTTCTTTCTATGGAGCTAAAAAAATTGCGTAAATATTGTATTTAAAATCGCTTAGGGCGTTCAAAAAACTACTATATGAGCTCGTTTAGTTTCTTTTTCAAATATATGTTGTACACCGTCATATTATGCATCACACACACACACGTGTAAGGGCAATAATAATCGCTGCTCAACTCGTGTTGCTTCGGTTCACTTCAGAACTCAAAGTCGGCAATAGTGAGCAAGAATGAATACGTTTTTTATTGTGAACAATCAGCGCGCGTAGTTGTAGAATTTGATTTTCAGGACGATGTGTAGGAAACGCTTTTTGACCTTTGGGATTTAAAAAGGGGTTTTAAGCCAGATAACGGTGCTTTTTCGGTCTTGGGTACCTAAATATTTCATGACAAGATATGTATGGCCGTCTGTCCTTAATAGCCGTGTATACACTTCAGCGGTAATGGAGTACAGCTGTTTCAGAATGCTCAAAAGTCTGGTTATACAGCTGGTTAAAGGTTTTTCAAAAATTTGAATTTTTCGTCGTCGAATGGTACGTTGTTTATTAAGTTAATTGGTAAAATTTGAAATATCCAAGGTTTAATAAAAACCAGCACAACCGTTTCATGCTGTTTGAAGGATAGTAATTTCGTTTCAATGCTGACTAGCCTTAAAATAGTAAATGAAAAATTTCGTTCATCAACGTGCGCTATTCGTACGGCGCCGTTGACGAACGGCTCCGTACGGGTGACACACGGTAACGGACGGCGCCGTACGAATCAAGGACGGTGACGAACGCCGCCGGACGGTGCTGGATGTTGACTATAGCGCAACCCTAATTCGATACCCCTACACTCCTAATAAAATCTACACGAAATTTTTCCAAATATATTTCTAGCAATCTAATTATGCGCATATACCAAACAAGTCAAACATCCGTATCGGTGCAAGCGCAAGCTATTAATTTTTGCAATACCTAAATAACAAAGTCATCCGTAGAAGCGACACCAAATCTGTTCATTAGCCTGGTCTAACGGGTTATAAATTAAAATGACGTATGCCTAACTGTAAGCTTAATTTGTAGTGCAACGATAAGATTATAAAAATTTAGCGTAAATCTAAGAAAAAATTAGTATCAAGCACCTATAGCTGACTGTATTGATATCCCGAGGCGAAACAGGACTCTCTGAAAGTGTTGACCAGCGAATATATGTTCGTATATTTTTGTAACGCTAAAACCTGAGAAAAATTAGTCTAAAGCCAAAGTCTTGAACACTGGACACCCGCAAAAGTAATATGGTTGCACAGTGCCTAATTCTTGGTGCATACTCTCAATACAAAGTTTGCTTTGTGCCAGTTTTTTAGCTATGCGGTATAAAATATTTGTTAAAATTTATTTAAAATATTTGTTAAAATTGTTTAAAATATTGGTTAAAATTTATTTAAAATGTTTGTTAAAATTTATTTAAAATATTTGTTAAAATTTATTTAATATATTTGTTAAAATTTATTTAAAATATTTGTTGAAATTTATTTAAAATATTTGTTAAAATTTATTTATAATATATATTTGTTAAAATTTATTTAAAATATTTGTTAAAATTTATTTAAAATATTTGTTAAAATTTATTTAAAATATTTGTTAAAATTTATTTAAAATATTTGTTAAAATTTATTTAAAATATTTGTTAAAATTTATTTAAAATATTTGTTAAAATTTATTTAAAACATTTGTTAAAATATATTTAAAATATTTGCTAAACTTTATTTGTTGTGTTGCGAGACATTTTTAATAGTATTGTATCGACGGATGGGCGAAGCCCCTGCATTCGGAATGAGTACGTGTGTCACAATTTAAATTAGATACAAAAATTAAGTCTAACTTTTCGGTCGCTTCGCTCGCGATGTTTTCCACTGGTAACTTTTCGAACAGTTCTGGCTGTGGTGCTGTTCAATGGAAGACATCGATTTCAAATTCCTCAACATGACCAGCTCAAAAATAAAAATGGCTATTAAAATTGTGCCAAGCTTCACAGTTACACAAGCGCTAGACCGGGGCGAAATGTTTCGGTTGGAGGTTTAGACCCAGCAGTTTATGAATAAAGAAATGTTTTAAGATTGTTACATAGTAAATAAAACAATGTACTGCTTCTCGCTCACTTCCAGCGAATTTGTTAAAACCGGGCCTACAGCCTGATTACGAGCCTTTGCTCACTGTAATACGCCCAAAAAGACTCGAAACTGACGTTCTGTACTTGAGTTAAAGACAACATGGTGTAGCTTTTCGTTCGCTTCGCTCGCGATATTTTCTTCAATTTGTGCTCACACGACACAAAATGCGGTTTGATTCAGTTACTGAACCTGCCAAACAATTAGTGGACCTAAAAAGAGAACTCTGAAATCGGCATCGGAGCCAACTGGGACAGCGTGGTCAACCTCATATATCGCACGACCAAATATGATCCGTCACTGCTAAAGGTTTTTAGGTTTATTTTAAGTAGAAACGCAAAACACGGACCTCACAGGATGCGGTTCCCGAATCAAAATTTCTCAGTACACCCCTGGTATTTAAATGTACTATATTGCATAAGCAGAAAACAGCGGTAATGCAATAATATGTTAAATTCTAAGCACATGAAGATTCAGGTGATTTTACAAAATTCTAGGTACCGAAACAGAACCTGATTATCCATGGGAGTTGCCAGATAATTTGGGTTGGTATCTGTATTAATCAGGGTTGATTGGACGAAAATACAAAAATCGCAATATCCTGGGTAAAATCCTAATTTTCCAAAGTAGCAACGTCTCAGATAATATATCAATTTGTTAAAATTGCAAAATCCCTGCATATATTATTGCAATAGGCCGGTGAGCTATATGGACCAATCCGTTTTCCTGCGAAAAACTAAATAGTCATTAAAGTTAAAACTTAATTTACATTTCAGACATATACAAATATGGGCCAATGTTACTTTTAGGGCCGTAACAGTAAATTTAGCGTATTCCTAAAACCTAAGGCTAAGCCTTTACAAAAAATGTATTCTAGAATGTAAGCCTACTCTTTTTAGAGACACACCAGAAACCGGGACAGCCCTTAAAGTAACTTGGGCCCAATTATGAATGTCTTTGAAAAAACTTTCCTAGAAAAGTATATATATTTGCTACAGTGAAGTTAGAAATCGGGCCTGATTGCCGAACAAAATGTAACATTTTTTTTGCTATTTTCAGAAAATATTTTGTTAAACGTTAGGTATTAGCAAAATGTTTTGTAAAAATTATTCTTTGTAAAAAATGTCAAAAAGCTGCAAACACTAAGGTTGATGTGTGTTATTAACAAACTGTCATGGTATATGGCCGTTGTTCGTGGAACGGTTTCCGAGTACTTGGTGGTGCTACCACGTTATTTTTATTATGTGTCTACACATGCGGTTTCAAAAATTTTTGAAGGAAGGAAGGCTGGCTGGCAAATATTATGAAACGCAAAAATTGTAAGGTGGGCCTTACCATTTTATCACAAAAACAATTTCTGACGAGGGAGCGTACGCCACCCGCTTCCATCTCTGGATCTGCTAGTGTGGGCATAGGCAAGCGCCTGCCATGGAAAAGCACCAGTGTGCAGATAGTCGGTTTCGTTACTTTTACTATCCATTTACAGTCTGGTAAATACCAGGTACATACTTAACCATGATTTGCGCTCGGATGAAAGTAACCGATTTACAGAGACGCATTTATGTCTTACAACCATTTCAAAATTATGTGATAGTTGTCTATTTCAAATCGACCGTGTTCAAGATGTGTCATTTGATATGAATGAGTTTTCTTAAATTGCAGGATGTAATTTTTTAAACTAAAAGTCTTTAAACAAGATTTTATAAAACTATAATTTCCACGTAGTCTTCACTTAAACCGTTTACGTGTTCATGATTTCTGGAACACGTCTGGTATAATTGTTGCGTGTCCTGGAGTCGTGTTGTAGTAAACTTGAACTTTGTATCATCAGTAATATTTTGCAAAATTGTAAAATGCGCTGTTGCAAACTACGTTAGTTTACGTACTCCAGCACTATTAGGATTGGTCTAGGGTTTAGCTTGTGTGTATTGGAATTGTATAAAATTTCGAAATGAACGGTTTGGAATGGGTACCAATTTTCTCCACACATCCACATTCTTTATTGTGGCTGATGCATAACGTCAAGTAAATTTTTTTGACCTCTGCAATTCTGAAAGTCATAAAACTGTTGAATGTTCCATTGCGAAATCCTCGTTCGGTTCAATATTTCATCGCAATTCTCACAGCACCATATTGCGTTCGCTCTCAGGACGAAGTAATGGTTAAACAGCGTTGTGTGTTGTAGTGCGCGCGAACCCGTAGCCAAGGGGATGGGCCAGGGGCACTCAGTCCCCCCCCCGAAAAAATTTTAGTTCCCTAGAAAATTTTCAACCTTGCTTGTAAGTCATTGAAAACCATTGTATGCCCCTCCTGAAAATTTTTAGTCCCCCACCCCCAGCAAGGTGAGCTGTCTACGGGCCTGAGTGCGCCCGATTCGGTAGTCACCTATGGTGGTGGCTGGCTACACTGACAAAATGATACACCGTGTTAGCTTGATTGTTGTATACCACACCATGTTCGGTGTGAGTGGCTATTGAACCTTGGTTGTCTCCGGTACAAAGGCCGAACAGTGCACGTGAAATCGTATCTGTAACGCACAGTCGTTGTGTCTTTGAGGTGGGACTTGCATGTGTTTATCCCGTGACACCCTGTTTCTGAGGACATATCCTTATGGTATATATCCCCTCTATACATCCCCTTATATATATGACCCGGGTAAGCACTTTAAACAGATTGCTAGTACATCCGCATTTTCAGGTTTGCATGACAGTAATGTTAGCAATAGTAAAGCTTAAACATTATTTAACTGCGACTCATATTAACGTTACAATTATATGTTTAGCATTAACAGCGGCGTTAACTATCGCAATTCCGGACAAATACAATTTTGAGGATCGTCTAAAAATTGAAAGATGTAAGGAAAAACGTAGAGAAGACGGGCGGAAACTAAACAAATTTTATTTGATCAAAAGAGGACCAGTTCAGGACTGCTATGACGGTATGTTCCATTGATGCTGTTCATTACAACGGCTGACGTAAATCACAGCGTCCTGTCTACATAGCATAAGCTGAGTCGCAACCCATAAGCCGCTACGCCTAACACTAAACCTAGACCTAAATATAAACCTAATCCTGACCTTAGACTAAGTTTCTTGGACTTTAACTGATCCAGTTCTTCTTTTAGCCAACGGACAGGCTCTTATACATTTACTCGAACTCGGCAATTAAAACTTTAGTCAAAATTTCACAACTATCGTACGTTGTATAGTCGTTACAGATTCGTTGAAAAAGACATTTTAATCTCAATTATTAGCAATATCAGCAAAAAATGGTGGATCCATATTCTGCTGAGTTGATCCAGGTGACCGGGTTCATGAGTTCAATCCTTTGATGTCACCTGCCTTTAAACTACGGTATGCGAAATATTTACAAGGCAAATGTATATATTTTGAATTGTGGATCCATTAAAGTTTTATTTACTGCGCAAAACTTTCAGCAACGCTCAAAACAAGTTCCTCTTTAACACAGATGTCTAGACTGTAAATTAGGCACTTAATTTGAGCATATTTAAAAAGGATTTACCTCACTGAGGAATTTTAATGCTGCGAACATCCACATAACGTGTATGCGTAACTTTCAGGACCTGAAGATGCAAGACTGGTCAATTTTACAGTCACAAAATCGGTGTTTGGGTTTGCGAAGCCTACAGGCGCTGATAGAGACATTTTACAATTTCCTGGATGTTTCGATTTAGATGTAAGAAAGTTTGATATAGGCAAACGTGAAACTGTTGTGCTATGCTACTACACAGTTTTATGTTTCAACATTTTGTATATGAAATTTCAGATATTTTTGTCTTAGTACAGACTCCAGACATATATGCCCTGAATTTCAGAAATTAAATTCTGAAATTTTTCCTAGATATATTATAAATTTTACAAATGAAGATATATTCAATATATTCAGGACGATCAGCCTAATGCAGCAGTTTTGCAACCTAACATACGTCTAAGACGCAAACCACGATTGCGAATACTCGCAGCTCAACTCAAAGAAACCTGAAAGTTTGATTACTTATATACATTCTTAAGAATATAAACAAAGCAACTAATTTGCAACACTTTTAAGAATATAAACGGAGTAACCAATTTGCAACACTCCGAAGAATATAAACGGAGCAACTAATCTGCAACACTCCTAAGAATATAAACGGAGCAACTCATTCGCAATACTCCTAAGAATATAAACGGAACAATTAATTCGCAACACTCCTAAGAATATAAACGGAGTAACCAATTTGCAACACTCCGAAGAATATAAACGGAGCAACTAATCTGCAACACTCCTAAGAATATAAACGGAGTAACCAATTTGCAACACTCCGAAGAATATAAACGGAGCAACTAATCTGCAACACTCCTAAGAATATAAACGGAGCAACTCATTCGCAATACTCCTAAGAATATAAACGGAACAATTAATTCGCAACACTCCTAAGAATATAAACGGAGCAACTAATCTGCAACACTCCTAAGAATATAAACGGAGCAACTAATTAGCAACACTCCTAAGATTAAACGAGCAACTATCTGCAACACTCTAAGAAAAACAGAGACCATAACCAAAATATATAAAAAACACACCCAAGAAATAAAGGAGAACCATTCTCAATCTAAAAAAACGACCAAAGAAACAAAAAAAACAACAAAACACCCCAAAACAATAAAAAAAACACCAAAAAAGACATACATAAAAAAAACAAAAAACAAAACAAAAAACAAACACACCACACAAAAACAACCACACAAAACAGAAACAACAATAACCAAAATAAAAACACACCAACAGTCTTCCCTCTGTTCGGCCTTTTTGCTTCTTAAATAAACGGAGCCACCCCTTCCCACCCCCCCCAACAAAAACGGAACAACTAATTCGCCCTCCTGTTTGGCAATAATTCTCCTCCCCCTGTAACGAAGCCTTTTTGCAACTCCTAAGAATATAAACGGAGTAACCAATTTGCAACACTCCGAAAAAACAAGAATATAAACGGAGCAACTAATCTGCAACACTCCTAAGAATATAAACGGAGTAACCAATTTGCAACACTCCGAAGAATATTAACGGAGCAACTAATCTGCAACACTCCTAAGAATATAAACGGAGCAACTCATTCGCAATACTCCTAAGAATATAAACGGAACAATTAATTCGCAACACTCCTAAGAATATAAACGGAGCAACTAATCTGCAACACTCCTAAGAATATAAACGGAGTAACCAATTTGCAACACTCCGAAGAATATAAACGGAGCAACTAATCTGCAACACTCCTAAGAATATAAACGGAGCAACTCATTCGCAATACTCCTAAGAATATAAACGGAACAATTAATTCGCAACACTCCTAAGAATATAAACGGAGCAACTAATTCGCAATACTTCTAAGAATATAAACGGAGTAACCAATTTGCAACACTCCTAAGATTATAAACGGAGCAACTATTTTGCAATACTCTTAAGAATATAAACGGAGCAACTCATTCGCAATACTTCTAAGAATATAAACGGAACAACTAATCTACAACACTTCTAAGAATATAAACGGAGCAACTAATTAGCAATACTTCTAAGAATATAAACGGAGTAACTACTTCTCAACACTTCTAAGAATATAAACGGAACAACTAATTCGCAACACTCCTAAGAATATAAACGGAACAAATAATTCTCAACTCTCCTAATACTGTAAACGAAGCAACTATTTTGCCATACTCCTAAGAATATAAACAGAGTAACTCATTCGCAATACTCCTAAGAATATAAACGGAGTAACCAATTTGCAACACTCCGAAGAATATAAACGGAGCAACTAATCTGCAACACTTCTAAGAGTATAAACGGAGCAACTATTTTGCATCTTCCAAAACCAGAATGTCAGTTTTTATAAGGTGAATAAATATATCTTAAAAGTGAGCATTTCGTTTTCATAAATTCCTATCAATAGTTTCTTGAACATAAGAAACTTATGTTTGAAATATCTGGGACACTCAAATGTCTTTAGTTCTTTAAAATTATCAGTAGCTGAATTCAAAACTTTTCAGTCTTCTAAATGCGCAAAAATGGCCGTAGCAATCAAAACCAAGAGTCATTGCATTGTTTCAAAATTTTCTGGTTAAGAATGTAATGAAATTTTATTGCATTTACTAAACTCAAATATTGGTTGATTCACATGTCTGACTTCAGGCTGCTATTTCAATATCCAACTCGCTCAAATGGAAATCCGGTGATCCAAACATACTTGTTCACTATCATTGGGAACTCGAGAATTACAAAGATGTCTTTGATGGTCTCGATTGCAAAAATGAAGATTATATTGGATGTGGCGGACAGGGCAACAACTGGTACTCTTTTAGTATAATGAAGAGGTTTTATACTACTGTTACCGCGTTGTTATATAAGAAACAAAGATTTATTTAGTATTCGTGTACTATGCAGTGATTTAGTGTACGAAAAACCAGATCGCTACTCGTACAGCTATTTGCAATGGTCTCGACGAACATGATTCTGTCTTTAAATATTTAGTATTGTTCATCGCACCCCACCGATTGACTCTAGTTTATAGTAGTACAAAAATTAGAAACTGTCCCATTTTAAATATTGTGTAAAAATTGGCGTCCAACTGTTTGCAAGAAATTATATCGAAAATCACACAGAAATGAAACACTTTTCACAGGTTAAACCAACGCTGACAAAATATAAAAAATTAACAATAAAACCCTCAAGTGAGTGTTCATTGTGTAACCCGTAAAACCCGAGAACAAAGCATAAGAGAATATAAAGCGGCAAAACAACACAGATTTCATCCAAAGCAAACATTTGCGTAATTTTTTCAGCTATTACTGTGATTTTTGTGAAACTGTGATAAATCATCATTGGCCCCGAGAACCGGACGGCACTAAAAATGTCAGCTGTCCGTCAACGGATGGTGTCCCAGGCATACAACGAATATATAAGTAAGTTAAAAATCACTAAAAAAATTACAAACTTGGCACAATTTAGTCGCAAATTCACGCGTGCCATGTTCACACGTATATTCAGCAGCATGGTGACACGTTTTCAAACGCTGGTTAATTGCGTAGAATTACGTGAAAGCAATAGGCGTATAAAAAGGCTTATAGAATTTATGCACAGCCTTTACGTTTGCCAAAGTAAAAAACCTAAGTCATTGAGACCACTCGCCAAATGTTTTTACGGCATTACCTTGTGAGTTATATCAAGAGTGCATGAGATACAAGTGTGTGCAACTCTTTCGGTTCCGCATGGAACAAAATGTACCACCGAGCGTTGCGTTTTTGGCCGACAACCCCCCTTGTTGAGAGGGGTGTCGCTGTCACATGCAATAACCCGAAATTAAATTATATGCGGAGCAATTTGTTGCCGGATACATAAAGTGGCATGGTTCGCATAGGTTGCACCCCCTCTAAATACAGGGGGTAGGACAAATTGTTTTCTACACAGAATGTGTCCAGTTGCATACTATTGTTACTATGCATCATCCAATCTTGGTTGTACTAAAATAATCAAATATGCTGTTCTGCAGTAAAATCAACTGCCGTAGATAATTCGTTCAATAATGATTCTCTGCTTAATATTTGTGGCAAAAATAAACTTAATATTAAAAAACTATTTACAACAAATTGCATTATAATTTTAAGAAAAAATGTTTGCATCAATGATTGGGGCGATTTGGACGAAGAAAAAGACGGCGATCCTGATTTTCTATGCTACCCTGAGTTTGAACCGTATCGCGAAGCAATCACTGAAATTGGAGACGATGGTGGATATGTAAGTGAGAATTGTTACACGAAAATGGTCGTACTTTCAAACGTTGTATAGGGATTATTTTACTTAAATTCACTTTAATTTCGTGCATTAAAACAACCTTCGACCTGTTGTGGTTTAAAAAGATGTATCGGCTCTTTAGTGTTCAATTGCTCGTATTTCGCGCTGTCGGAGCACGTTTTGTAATGTTTTGGGGGAACAAAAATTATGTCTGAAAAATTTGGTTCGCTAACTTGAAAAAGAACAGTGTGATATGTAGGACTTGTACCGGGAACGTAGGGGGCGCAGATGGTACTCAGTTCCCCCAAGAAAAATTTTGCCCTCCAGAAACTTTTCAACCTTGCTTGTAAGTTATCGAAAACTCTAGTATGCCCCTCCAGAAAAATTTTTGTACTCACTTAGTAAGGTAAGTTAGCTACGTTCCTGACCACTAGTGTGATTTAGTTTAAATAATAGCTTAAAAACAGTTTTGGCGGAATGTCAAAATTCAACATTTTCATTTTAGGGTGTTGTCAAAATGACCGTTAAAATTGCGACAAATGACACTAAATACTACGCGAAGCTCAAGAAAGACATGGCACCTTCAAAATTTCGTGTTTATCACAGGTTTGTTTAGTTCGATTTTAGGGCGGAGGTACGGAATATGGACCCCATAGAATTTAATAAAAGTTCATTTTATGGATTTCGACGTGCAGAGTTGAACGGTGCCAGTTTTAGCGTTGTAGGGTTCCCGGTTCAAAAGTTATTGCCCGTTAAATTTTAACTTTGTAATATATTAAACATGTACAAACAGCAGTCTAATTTGTGTAAGGAATAAACCTGGTTAAGCTTATATTTTGCGAACATGTGACTGATACATACTTTCTGTTCTAATCTGTGGGTGTTTGCACTATAATTTCGAGGGCCATACCTTATGAACTGTTGGACGTGCAGCCATAAATATGGTACCGTGGAATTCAGCTCGTCGAGATCAATAAGATGGACCACTTTTTATCAAAATCCAACGGGGGTCCAGATTCCATACCTCCGCCCCGTAATTATTAGTATACATTCCTAACAGAACTCCTGACGATATTCCTCAAGTTCACATGCTTTCTTGCTAAAATTGACCTTATAACTAATCCTTTTTCTGTTATTTAAAATTGATTCGGTTGCAAGTTATGCAAGTTTCAAATTCGCGTCTTACCCCAGGAAACTATACCTGTGTCACGGTATGTGGCTGCTTATTTTTAATTTTCAAATTCAAACCGTCTCTTTTGTGTTGAATTTTAATATTTACTAGAATTTACGCCCAAATATTTTGTATAACAATTCGGAATACAAGGACTACGCTGCCTATTACTATGAAATCTACGAAAACCATTGTTGTGTATTTTTAATATTTGCAGGAAATTGCTTCCAAAACTTTTGGAAAAGAATCAAATTGGATGCGGAATGGTACTGTTTGACACATGTACACGACGCCCTGAACGAACAGCACCTGATGTTGATGGCATTCGACACTGGTACTGCCCGGGAAGCTCCAGACGTGATAATGGAAGAAGCTCTGAAGAATTTGACTAAACTATAAGTGCCTTTTATACGCTTAACCTTTTCTCACATGAATATTTTCTATTTTGTATAAGATCTAAAATATCCAACCAGGATTTGAATCGCAGTGTTCGAGTACGGAAGGTGTTTTATCATCATCACTCAGTTATAGAAGCTTGGCGTTCGAGTATAGGGGCTCTCACGTCATGCGGAGATTTTGTATTCCACAAACACGTATTGCTTACACACTGCGTATTGTATATTTTTCATGCATAGCTGTTGGAACAAAAATATTTCTTGGAAGCAACGCTGTAGCCAGAACCCGCATTCTCAAATATGTGTAGCACCTATTACCATTTGCTGATAGGTTTTGTAACCTTCAAACCAGGGAATAGTTTTGAAATTCAGCGCATTTATTGCTTTCGATATTCTCTGGTACCGTGCAAATTTAGAGATCTGCAATTGCCGCAGTTCGTTAGTTTGAAAAGCTATTGCTAACTGGTGATAGGTGCTACATGCATTTGAGAATATGGGCTCAGCTTTCAAACTGTTAAAAGGTCGCAACATTTTAAGACGGACATGCAAGGATTTAACATTTCATTCAACCGAAAATTTTTCAAAAAAACTCAAACTTCCATGGTCCCGAAGGCTACAGGTAGTAGGCTGTTGATAATCATGTTACATTAAAAATCTGCGCATTTGCATGATACATAATGTCAATGATACACAATGCACCGTACAGGTTGATGATTTTGCTTTAATTGCTAATACGATTTTGAATTTATTTCACTGCGTTCATGTGCATAATTCGCAAAAAATACATCAATTCATCATTTTCCAAGTATACATCTGTGTAATTAAAGCTGGAATGCATCACATACGTAGTGTTGGCAACATTTCAGCATTACTTACAATATTTCGTTAAAACATGATTATTCTGTGAAACAAAATTTGCTTGCAGATTGTTGTGCATTCGCTGTCTTTTACACATTGCGCAAAACCGGCTGACTGGTTATTTGCAATATTGATCGGCTAAGAACTCTTGTTTTGCTCATGTTCGTTTTTATTTAAGCATTTGCAAAGCTTAAGCTAAACTTTCAAGCTTCGAATAGTTGTAAACGTTATGTCAAGATTTCAGTTGGTGTATGCAAGTCTATAATCTTAACGAGTTGCAGCATCAACGTTGGATTGATGAACTCGACCCATTTTTTAATTGTGATGGCTAGTATTTCAACTGATTGATATATTCCATGCGTCTAATCCCGGTTTATGAGTAAATAATAGTTCTAATTTGCACGTGTTTCTATATCGTTGTGCAAAAACATTTTATTATATGTTCCGGCCAATGTAAAGAACACGGGCGGAACAGTATTATATGCATGTTCATAAGCCTAAGCCTAAGCCAGGCAAAAAATAGTCCAAAGCTTAAGCTTACTCTATTCTAGTCCGACAGAAAAACTCTCCGCCTCTGATCTTTACATGGGCCAATGTTCCTAACTTTTAGTAGAAGTTCTAAAAAGCCCAAACCAAATATATCTAATTTAGGCTTGAAACTTAAATATATTTTAGTTATATATTTGTTGCAGCATACTGTGTTGTATTCAAATCAAGCAACACTTTTAGCATTTAAAGAACAAAGTCTTACCTGAAATGCCCAAGACGAACCAAACGCGCATACCATTGATATTAGCATTCGGTTTGTTCGTTGTCGTCGTTTCATATTTGCTAATTGACGGTCGGACGCTTTAACTCCTGCTTGACGTGCTTCTTTCATTTTCATTCCACCTTCTAAAACACAAAACAAAACAGTAGACAAATAGCAAATAAAAATGTTCCATAAATATGGTGTACGGGTCCGCAGCCAAGGTTGGCCGGGGTAGCTCAGCGTCACTCCCCCTGAAAAAATGTTGCCTTCGCCTAGAAAATTTTCCACCTTGCTTGTAAGTCAACCCAAAGCTTTGTATGCCCCTCTTGAAATATTTTAGCCCCCTAGGAAGGTGAGTTGGCTACGAGCCTGATGGTGTAGTTTGACACCGTTAGGTATAACTGTCTGAATCATTCAAGCGTGCATTCCTGCCAAACGTTTAGTGACGTGTCAAATATTTTACTCACAAAAAACCTATGGAAGTTTGATGAAAAGTTGGGCCAATGTAAAGAACAGTTGCGGAACAGTATTATAAACAAATTCCTAAACCTAAGCCTAAGCCTAAGCGTAAGAATGAGCACATTCCTAAGCCTAAGCCTAAGCCTAAACCTATGTCAAGCAAAAAATTAGTCTAAAGCTTAAGCTTACTCTTTTGCCGTCCCACAGAAAAACGTTCCGCCCCTGAGATCATTAAATGGGCCAAAAGTTGTACAGTAAATATTTGCGTACAAGTCGGGTAGAGTTGTGGCCATTCACTTGGAAACTGGAACCGGCCTCAGGGTTCACAAGCTATCGCTCGCAAAATCTCAACTGATTAACAAATTCAAGTTGGAGAATTTGACATTTGAAACGGTCCTTTGATCGGTTTAAAGGTATATTATGCATGGTTCTAAAGTATACTAAAAATCCACAAAAATCCTTCTTAAAATGCAAGTGATACAAATAATTGTACCATCATAAAACAACCGTTCCTATGTAATTCGCACAGTCAACATGGTTTATTTGCTAATAAAACCCATGGTTAGGAAAAATGACCAATGTTATTTTTAAAGACCATAACTTTATATTAAAGCATATTTCTAAGCCTAAGCCTAAGCGAAAAAATAAGCGTTAATCCAAAGCGTAAACTAAAGCAAAAAATAGTTTAAAATCTAATCCGACACTATTTATACAGTCGTAAAAGAAAACCGGACGACCCTAAAAGTAACATGTGCCTCAAAACTTAATATTTCGAATGTTCCTATTGTATATTTTGGCCCGTGTAAAAGATCAAGGGCGCAACGTTTTTCTGTGGAACTACAAAACAATAAGCTTAAGCTTTAGACTGATTTTTTGCTTGGCTTAGGCTTAGGCTTAGACTTAGCCTTTTAAATATGCTAATAACACTGTTCCTCCACCCGTGTTGTTTACATCGGTCTATATTTTTCAGGATTATTATGCATCGCTAAAGTTGAATCAATAAAAACTTACTTAAACTAAATATAATTCGTCCGTAACAAAATCCAATAATAGCAAGTGGCACAAAAAACTGTAGCATCATGACGACAGCGCCGTAAATGCGACGAGTTGTTTGACTTTTCCAGCCAACTTCGCTACAGAATTGACCGCACCAATTGGATCCCCAGTAGTCCGCAGTGATCAGTTTGTAGTTGAGTGCGGATGGCAAGCTTACTAGCGCCCCCATACTCCATATTACTTAAATAAAATGGTTTGTTTATATCTCAGGGTGTAGAAAAGTGATACACTGCAGAAAACGGTGAGACAAATTGACTCCCTCTGAAATAGGCTCTACGGGACTACACAAACTGAGTCAAATTCGACTCCGCCAGAGTCAAACGTGCGGCGAAGTGAGTCGAAATTGACTCTGGCGGAGTTGAATTTGACTCAGTTTGGGTAGTTCCGTAGAGCCTATTTCGGAGAGAGTCAATTTGACTCACCATTTTTTGCAGTGTAGCAGCGTTCCAATCAGAAGTACATTTTGTCAAAAGCGGAATCAGAATCATAATCGGATTTATAGATTTTAAAATTTATTGAAATTTTAGCCGGAATCTGAATTCCGTTGGAACCCTGCCTGACAGTAAAAGTAACGCAAACGGAAACGCGATATTTAAGTATGTAGAGCCACCATTTTAGTTACTTGTTATCGGACTATAGTTTAGCGACATTACATTATTCGGCCCATGTAAAGATCAGGGGCGGAACGTTTTTCTGTGGGACTACAATAGAGTAAACTCATTCTTACCCTTAGGTTTAGGCTTAGGCTTAGGCTTAGGTTTAGGAAAATGCTTATAATACTGTTTTGGTCCTGTTCTTTACATTGGCCCATTATTCAATGGTAAAAGAAGGTTCGCCATGGCCATACCATGTTGTACCCGGCGTCGGAACATTATAAACTACGCAGCAAAAAAATGTTTACCAATAATTAGCACTAATGCGACACGTTTTCCAATTGGTTGAGTTGTTGGATGAACAATTAATATATAGCGATCAACGGCAATTGCCAGTAACGTAAAAGTCGATATGATAATGCTCATTCCTGAAATTAGCTGCAATTATCAGTTAGGCCGTATTCACAGGTGCAAGTTTTTGCAGCAAAAACTTGCATGTACAACTTGCATGCGCAAGTTTGGTCACAAAGCAGCTTTGAAGTTGTTGCAGCTGCAAGTTATTCACTGGAATTCATGCTATTGAATCTAATTCGCAGCTGTGAATGCAGTTGCAAGTCACTTTTGAATTTGTTGCATCTGCAGTTTGATTGGTCAATCGGAATGTTCCCTTGAAAAGACTTGCAGCTCCAAGTATTTCGTGCATGTTGCAGCTGCGAGTTCTCGCTGTAAAAACTTGCACGTGTGAAGGAGCTTAATGTAAAGATAAGCTCGAATTTTTTTACTACAAAGTATTTTAAATACCTAAATATACGCCAGCCGACCAAGCTATCAAAGGTTCCAAAAACATCAACAATTCAGAAATAGCCAGGAAATGAAACGTTTATAAAGGAGACGATCTTAAACGCATCTGAAAACTGCAACGTTACCAGCGGTTACTAGCAGTTTTTACAAGATGTACCTTGTATCAGCGGCAAGACAGAACACATAAGTTTGCCAAACACCCATGTTTTGTACTGAAGCGCATAACTTGATACAGGTAATGAGACAAGAACGACAAGTGAATCTATAAATATTTAGGTTTGATTTTATATGCAAAACATGATAACCACATCCCAGGTCTGGGTAAAGACATATGTCATTTTAAAAAACTCTGTCAGAAAGATGTTGATTAGAAATAGTGTCTGCAGAACCCATATGGACAACACAGACGCCTTGCTTACAGCATCTATTATGTCATTTACGGCTACAGTACACAGTGCATAATATCTTCATACTATAAACAAGAAACAGTACAAAAGGACTATTCAGAAGTCCCTACCTAAAAACTCCGTTTTGTCCTATTCCCACTGAACGCTGTCAGGATAAAACCGACTAGGAACATGGTGTGTGTTGTCATCAGACACCGTAGTCATAGCATCTGTTTTGACACTAGTCCAAAGCAGGGGCGTTCGGAGAAAATTATATTTGTGGGCACCGAAAAATTTTGAGCGGATCCTACAATTGCAATTCAAGATTGCTTACTTTTAGACCGAGTCCATTTGGGGCACCACATTGGACCGGACACAGTTTTCCAATGCCGCCCGTGGGGAAGCGGTTGGTCTTCAGGGGGCAAGTGGACAATTAGTTACATCTGTGTCTGTGTTATTACGGGCACGGTCCAAACTGGGTCATTTTGTGATAAGCGATTGCCAAAGTTTGTCTCAACTTGACAACCTGACTATCGCCAAATATTGATAGATGTTATACGCATTTGAGAATATTTGCCTTAGCTAATAACAGGCTTTAACAGTTATTAATAGAAACTACTGCAAATCTGTATGGTTTTCTGGCTTATAATAATGGGCCAATGTTACTTTAAAGGGCGTAACAGTAGATTAATCGTATTCGTAACCTAAGCGTAAGCCTAATCCTACGCGTAAAATTTGTAATATACAATCTAATGCTACACTTTTATAGACCCACCAGAAATCTTGACGCCACTTTTAAAGTAACATGGGCTTAATAATGTAACAAACCTGACACAGATAAGCTTGTAATCAACCAATTTCGTACTGAGTGCAACTTTTCGTCGCGTGCCACTGCTAATATCACCAGCATATTGCCACAAATTCCGAACACAAATATTAAACAGTAAATAATTGTAAACACAAGTCGAGTTGAGAATAAGCTTGTTATATCCGGCGGATACCGGTCATAAAGTAGCGAAACTGTCATCGGAACGCATGTGCTGGAATTATATCCGTTCATGGTCAAAACTGTACCATTGACGGCGGTAGCCGACGGCATTTCGAATACGTTTATGCCTTTGTTGTTCGATTAATATGAAGTTAAGCTCAAACCAGGTAAATGGACGATAGCAAGAATAGTCATTGTCATATATATGAACTATTTCTTGTGTTACCGAAATGCAGCTATACTGTAAATTTCAATGAGTTGATTAATCAATTCAGCTCGCGAGTTGGTTTACTTCTGAATTAATATCAGTCAACATTACCGTCACACCGAGGTGATTTGACTCTGGGTGAGTTGACCTATTAAGTTACAATGAATTGAATCAACTCCTAATTCTGAGTTCTGATAGTCCTGTCTCAGACTGAGTGATTCAACTCATTCTGAGTTAAAATCAACTCACTGAAATTTACAGTGTAATAGTAATGACTTTTATAACATCTTGCAATAACAGTTTGTTCGCGATCACCTCAGCGATATCGTGTTTAGATGGTTGTTCGTACGTTGGCTCATTTGCATACAACCGCACAACTGTGATAAACATTATCACCACGACAGGCATATTCCTATACACCGGAAGCGCTTGTTTATTTACAATTAGGCACCTCGGGTTTAAAGGTTAGACATATTTGCTTGAAAAATTCTGCCGGAGCAAACTTTACATTATCTATTATGTGAGATCTGTCAATTTTTAAACGTTCTGTCACTTATTTTCCTAAATCATTGTTTCTTTAGTTTAAATATGTAGTGTTTAACCGCACCGTAGAATGTTTAAACTAGAAAAAATGCTCAACACTTGAGCAAAAAGGGATATGTTTCATATTCCTATTAAAAGTATGGTAAACTAGATCAGCACATTCGCTTGATGTAACCTGGAAAAGTATTAAGAAACAATAGCGGCCAAAATCATGTTAATTATTAATTTTTCTGAAACATCTTGCGGACAGCAAATCTATTTCTAACATTGAAGTTTTTGACAGGATTTGCTAGGAATTTTCAGAAATTCCTTAGGGTCGCAGAGACATGGCTGAGGTATACCGCTCTTTGATTTTGCAAATTAATCGATGTTGCCAGAATACGGTGCGATTTGTGAGCTTCTATAGTCGTGACTATGCAGTGAAACAGATAAATAACTCGGGTGGGAAATGCGCATTTATATAATTTGTCACAAAGGTAAAAAATGGAGTAAACTCAAAAGTCACTAATAAGTGGAGCCTTTTTAAAGCATCAATTGCGATTCTGTTTTGTGACGTCTGTTTAAGAAAGTATCTAGCAAAATTGGTCATCAAAACTCTAACAGCCATTATGTCGCCACACAATGCTCTTATGAAATTCAATTAACTATGGTAATACAACGCTATAGGTAAATTTAATACGTTTTGTTGAGAACTTCAATATACATTCATGGATTCCAAGCTAAATCTGTCTACATTTCAGATATATTTCGCTTCGCATTCAAGAAAAGCATTTGTTTCTTACAAAAAATATTACAGAAATTTTGCTGTCCGCAATATGTTTCAGAAAAATTAATAATTAACATGATTTTGGCTGCTATTGTTTCTTAATACTTTTCCAGGTTACATCAAGCGAATGTGCTGATCTAGTTTACCATACTTTTAATAGGAATATGAAACATATCCCTTTTTGCTCAAGTGCTGAGCATTTTTTCTAGTTTCAACCGCTTTACCAAGCTGCTGCATTAATCCACCAATCCAGGTTATGAAAAATGAGAGGACTGATTAAACAAAATACTGAGTTTAAATAGATAGCTTGGTTCAAAGAAACTATTGTCATGGCAACAAGCGCCTAATCAAAGTATTTGTATGAAACCAATAGTTGGGACGAAGCAAACGATGGGGGTGACATCGTCAGTTGCGGTGAAGCTAACCGTTTGTGTGAAACCAACCCTTGGGCTGAAACCGACCGTTGAGGTGAAACCAGCCGTGTGGTTGAAACCAACCTCTGTGGCAAAATTAACCGCTGGGGTGAAATTAACCGCTGGGGTGAAACGAGCCCCTGGGGTGAAACGAACCGTTGGGGCAAAACCAACCGTTGAGGTGAAACCAAACGTTGTGGTAAAACCAACCGTTGGGGTGAAACCAATCGTTGGGGTGAAACCAACCGTTGGGGTGAAATCAACCGTTGGGCTGAAACCAACCGTTGGGTTGAAACCAACCGTTAGGGTGAAACCAACCGTTGGGGTGAAACCGACCGTTGGGGTGGAACCAACCGTTGGGGTGAAACCAACCGTTGGGGTGAAACCAACCGTTGGGGTGGAACCAACCGTTGGGGTGAAACCAACCGTTGGGGAGAAACCGACTGTTGGGGTGAAACCAACCGTTGGGGTGAAACCGACTGTTGGGGTGAAACCAACCGTAAACTCTATAAAGTGGTGAAAGTTATAATCGTAAAATTACATAGCTAACGTGTAAAAAGTGTTGAACCAAAATGAAAAATTTCGTGCACTTTCTGTAAGGAGTTTTTTGACCGTAACTATTGAAGACCACACTGGTTTGCAAAATCCTCTGGCACAAATATTCCTTACGTACCAGGATACCAGTGTACAAAATTTAAACGATACAGGTCTGATATTACTAGAGCACCAACATGCGAAGTAAACTGAAAATACGCGCTTGAGATACGCGAATCATATATATGAACACTATCGTGTTCATATGATAAAAGACATCCAAATACGAAACAGTACAAAAAGGCTTCGTAATAAATCTATATAATTAATGCTGGAACGCCCCACATACGTATTTTGAGCAACATTCCAGCTCAATTATATAAACGTATGCAAAATAAATGTATTAATGTTTTTTAATATGAATAGTTCTAACAATATTGTGGTTTTGTTTGTGTTTGTTAAGTATGTTGGCGTCGGTTGCAAATATTGCAACCACGTTGACTAGTTATGACTAAATGAAAAATTTATTGTTATGATTACCGTGTACTTCACATTTGTTCAACGTTCACAGCGTCTTAATTCTCATAGTTATAGTTTTAGACGAAATCCCTTTGACAACGCAACACAGAATCCAATCGATCAGGCACGAGAATCTGACGTATTGTGTCTTTCTTAATACAGGGACAATGTTGTAAATGCTGAGTTTAAAGTTTAAGATATAGGGTTATGTTCGCAATTGGGTACACAAAGCTATAAACGGATATATACAGCGCTTCGAAATTATTAAAAACCATTCCTACACTGCAAAAAATGAGGAGCCAAATTGACTCGCACCCAAATAAGCTCTAAGCGACTACACAAACTGAGTCAAATTCGACTCCGCCAGAGTCAAACGTGCAACTCAATGTGTCAAATTCGACTCCGCCAGAGTCAAACGTGCAACTCAATGAGTCAAATTCGACTCCGCCAGAGTCAAACGTGCAACTCAATGAGTCAAATTTGACTCTGGCGGAGTTGAATTTGATTCATTTTGTGCAGTTCCGTTGAGTCTATTTTGGAGAGAGTCACTTGGACTCACCTTTGCAGTGCAGTATCTTTAGTAATTTTTAATTTGTAATTCATGATTCGTAAACCAAGATTCCGGCTGCCCAACCAAATACGGACCGCAATTGACCAGAAGTAAAACAGACAATAAGTTTTGCTCCTTAAGTTTGGCACAGGTAAATACTGTGAATTTTTTAGCCACGTGATACAAAGGCTTACCCGCGGCTGAAATCGTATACTCAACCCGCGTTTACACGGGGGTAAAGTCCCACTGTCGACATCCTACCCCCCGCATGCGATCACCATTGCAAACTATCGCTCAGGTTGAGTACCAGCATCCAATCCATAAACAAGGGGAGCGGACAAAATATTGTGGTAAAAAGAAATCTCGCAAGCGAAGCGACTGAGGTAGATAAATATTCATCAATAACGAAATGTTGCATTTGAAATCGGCCAAAAATGCAGAAGTTTGGTAAAATCACATGATAAATCCGTTTAGCAGGGACCTCTCGCTAGTGGCCAAATATTTTCTGACAATGATAATAAACCATTAGGCACGTACTACTCAATCCGCATCGTTCCTTTTGGTTTCTAAATGGCAAAACGGCAGATTTTTTTCATGAGAACAGGAGGGTACAGTACACGGTATGCAAAACGACATTTATATACCTTAATATTAATAAGAACCATAATTAGACCATTAGCGTGCATTTAAAGCGTTTCTTGAGCAGTAAAAATCCTGTAACAAGTCGTTATTGTAATAATGATCCATTGTATATGTTTTTTTCTCAATTTATTGCTCGTTTATATTTGGCAAAATAAACCAAAATTACAGTCAGGTCAGGTCAGTAAAATATAACCATTTGGTTTTTAAGTTTTTATCCTTACGTTTGATTTCTACCATTTTTAGCTGTTCGGGGTTCAGTTTGTTTAATAAAATCAGAACCAGTCTAGTAAAACACTAAGCATCGATAGTAAACTGTAACTGAAAACAATAAACCAGGGTGTAACTGGATATCCGATGCCGGTTTAAAATCGTTATCCGTTTCTGTTTCTGTTTCTGTTATAGAATTTACCGGAAATTCGGCTAGTTTTTACGTTCAATATTTAGCTATCAATCACGTATATATCTAGTAAATTTTTCATTACAGATATGCAGCAATTATTCGTAATGAAATAAAAATTACAAAATTCAGCCAAATTCTTATAAATTTCTGTGCATCCACCGTTTGTTTGTAAAAAATTTTGCAAAACCCGGTGAACACCTGCACGACTCAATTGCGGTGGCAGAAATTTTTAAATATCTTTGAAGCTTTTATACCTGAACAACATGCAGTTTTCCGTTTCCGTTATTTCGATTACTATCCGTTTCCGTTATTTTTAACATCCGTTTTACACCATGGGATAAACCTTGTAAATTAGTATCTTAAAAATGCATTACTTCAAGCACGCTTAAGTTTACACAAGATTCACATTATGTCCAGGCAAGGTGGATCACGGTTAGTCCCATGTTGATTAAACGTCACGCTTCAATTCGGAATGTTATGCCGGATGAGTAGAAACACTCGAAGGTCATTTGACAATAACCTACAAACCACCGTTTATTCAATGTGTACAAGAGCCGGTATGTCCGTGATACTGTGAGACGTTTATGCAAATATCATATAACATTTTAAGCTAACAACGAATATTATGTGATATTCAATACCAAATCCACGCCGAATAATTTTTCACAACCATAACGTTATAAATTAAAAAAATTCAAATTTGAAATTCTAGTATCATAAGATTCATTAGGAAAATTTGGTTATGTTACCTCAAGTACCTATGCAGACAATTGAAAACATATCATATGATATTTGCAGACAGTATGTCGAATATCGTATGATATTGAAGAACAAAGCGTGGACTGACCTAGACATGAGAAAACGATAGCAGATAAATACTTTCTGATAACATAAAGTTGAGTGCGAATCTTTTAAGCATACTTAACTTTTGAAAGTACATTCCTTAGTATAACCTTGCATTATCGCTCTAGCTTTTTGATACAAGACAAATAAACCTTTAATTCAACGGATAGTTGCAATACCGTATAAATATCAATTAGTCGTAGTGGGACTACATTTATTGAACGAAGCTCGAACGCACGTAAGCAATTAAGGTAATATGCAAATTAGTTATTAGCTAACTATTCATTTATCGATTTTGGAGGTTTTTAAGCAATTTCCTAAGATTCTTCGCACCCAAAAACCCTTCAGCCACCCTAATAATTATTGAAAAAATTTAAAAAGTCATAATTTTTTCTCGTCAATTAAGCAAATATGGAAATTAGCTATTAGCTAACTATTCGATAATCGCTTTTGAAGGTTTATAGACAATTTATTCAGATTCTTCGCACCCGAAAACCCATTATTGCTAAAATTAGATTGCTTGTAAGCCTAATAATTAGTGAAACATTGTAAAAACGCCTAATTTAGGCTTATCAATTATGCTTATATGCAAATTATCGATTATCTCACTACTGAATTATCGGTTTTAGACGTTTGTAAACAATTTATTCGATTGCTCGCACCAAAAAACCTTCAGTAAACCCTAATAATTATGGAAATAATTTAAAAAGTCCTAGTTTTGTCTTGTCAATTAAGCTAATATGCAAATTAGCTATTAGCTAACTATTCAATTATCCGTTTCGGATGTTTATAAACTATTTATTCAAATTCCTCGCACCAAAAAACCCTTTGGTGCTGAAATTATATTGCTTTCAACCTTAATAATTAGTGTAATATTGTAAAAAGTCCTAATTTAGGCTAATAAACTATGGTAATATGCAAATTATCTATTAGTTAACTGCTCAAGTATCGATTTTGCAGGTTTGTAAACAGTCTAGGTAGATTTCCCGCACCCAAAAACCCTTTAATGCTTAAATTAGATTGCTTCTAACTGTGATTTTTAGCGAAATATTGTGGAAAGTCATAATTTAGGCTTAATTAATCATGCAAATTAGCCTGTAGCTAATAAACGGCTCAAAATTTTCAAACCCCAATGCGAGGTTAACACCCCAGGATAATTGGCTTTCAAACAAAAAAATGTTTATTCCTCAGATTCTTTTCGGACGGACAGACGGACAGACGGACGGACGGACATCCACCTTTCGACCCCCAAGTACAAAACATAAAACGCTTCGGGAAACTCCCAGCTTCGCTCGGAGTTTCGCTTCGCTCAATAACGAAACGCGGCGGAGCGTGGGTTAAAAATCAATAACAGTCCGTAACTGGATAACAGGGAGTACCCTCTTGAGATGCCAAATAAATATCAGTTTTTCCTCTGTTATTCGGGTCACTACAGTAGCGCTAAGATCTGCAATCCTAAGACTATTGTGCTTTTTCTTCCAAATGTGTTTACTGCTCGCAAATGACGTAAAATAATATGTCAAAAATACACTGAATATGATTGATGGTTTCACAAATTTAAAATTATTATGTTTGTTATTTGGCAAAAAAGTTAAAATTTGATCCATGAATGAAAACTGTCTTTCGGCTTGTCAAGTAAGTTGCGAGTTATTGAATGAAACAAACATTTACGTGGTTTATCAGTCATTTATCACGCAATTGTTACCAAATTGAAAACATATTCTCAACCTGCAAGGAATACGAGTAGCATAACATTATAACTAGCGACTAACTTACATGCGTCAAACCATCTTGTTCACGACAAGGTGTCTTGCGCTAGTTTATTCCTGCGTTAAAAATATTTATTTAACCAAAAATATGATATATTAATTTCATTCATTTCTACATGACATTAACTAAAGTATGACGTATAGTAACTGTCGTGCCGATGCCAATTTTATAAATGATGTATGACCATATTTTGCAATAAAAATTAGTAATTTTGGTCCGAATTCATTGTTAAAGTCGACGAAAACCATGTATGCCTCTCATGAAACGTTTTAAGTCCACCTAGCTAAGTGAGCTGGCTACGAGGTGTGTGGTAAATGTCGGACATAGGCGAAATTTTTTGTACTGTTTGAGCGTCGAATACTGAAGATTTAAGTCAATTTGTGTGAATAGCGTAGAAATGGGTACGGTAGGAACGTTAGCAATTTTTCACCACAAATTTTCGTGGTACGCTCCCGTTAAAGATCGGCGCATACGTCAGCATCAACAAGGGTACCCACCCTACAAATTTTAACATATAGGGAGTCATGGTGGCTGGACACAGATATGTTAATTATCGCCGTAATCACGAAAGAAATATGGACCGAAGCTTTGTAACAAAAATAACAACCAACATCGCTTGTAAATCTTGTCAATTGTGTTGTACGCTCCTATTTTGGTTGCGGCTTTGATTTACTCTTAGCTCAACTCAGCTTTAAACTAGCTTAACTCAACTCAGCTCTAAACTAGCTTAGCTCAACTCAGCTCTAAACTAGCTTAGCTCAACTCAGCTCTAAACTAGCTTAGCTCAACTCAGCTCTAAACTAGCTTAGCTCAACTCAGCTTTAAGCTAGCTTAGCTCAACTCAGCTCTAAACTAGCTTAGCTCAACTCAGCTCTAAACTAGCTTAGCTCAACTCAGCTCTAAACTAGCTTAGCTCAACTCAGCTCTAAACTAGCTTAGCTCAACTCAGCTCTAAACTAGCTTAGCTCAACTCAGCTCTAAACTAGCTTAGCTCAACTCAGCTCTAAACTAGCTTAGCTCAACTCAGCTCTAAACTAGCTTATCTAAACTCAGCTCTCTAGCTTCTCCAACAGCCCTAGCTTAGCTCAACTCAGCTCTAAACTACCTAGCTCAACTCAGCTCTAAACTAGCTTAGCTCAACTCAGCTCTAAACTAGCTTAGCTCAACTCAGCTCTAAACTAGCTTAGCTCAACTCAGCTTTAAGCTAGCTTAGCTCAACTCAGCTCTAAACTAGCTTAGCTCAATGCTCAGGGCCTCTTCTAAACTAGCTTAGCTCAACTCAGCTCTAAACTAGCTTAGCTCAACTCAGCTCTAAACTAGCTTAGCTCAACTCAGCTCTAAACTAGCTTAGCTCAACTCAGCTCTAAACTAGCTTAGCTCAACTCAGCTCTAAACTAGCTTAGCTCAACTCAGCTCTAAACTAGCTTAGCTCAACTCAGCTCTAAACTAGCTTAGCTCAACTCAGCTCTAAACTAGCTTAGCTCAACTCAGCTCTAAACTAGCTTAGCTCAACTCAGCTCTAAACTAGCTTAGTCTCAACTCAGCTCTTTAAACTAGCTTAGCCTCAACTCAGCTCTAAACTAGCTTAGCTCAACTCAGCTCTAAACTAGCTTCCCCCACAGCTCAACTCAGCTCTAAACTAGCTTAGCTCAACTCAGCTCTAAACTAGCTTAGCTCAACTCAGCTCTAAACTAGCTTAGCTCAACTCAGCTCTAAACTAGCTTAACTCACTCGCTCTAAACTAGCTAACCAACTCAGCTCTTAACTCTAGCTCAGCCAACCAGCTCTCAAACCCTCAACTCAGCTCTAAACTAGCTGTAGCTCAACTCAGCTACGCGCCACCACCAAACAGCTAGCCACCAGCGAAAACAGCTACCACCACTAAACTAGCTTAGCTTCAACCCACACCCAACTCAGCCATACAATAAACACCCCAACCGCTTCACTCAGCATCTAAACTAGCTTAGCTCAACTCAGCTCTAAACTAGCTTATCTAAACCCATCTATAAACTAGCTTAGCTCCACTCCGCTCTTACGAACCTTAGCTCAACTCAGCTCTAAACTAGCTTAGCCCCACTCAGCTCTAAACTAGCTTAGCTCAACTCAGCTCTAAACTAGCTTAGCTCAACTCAGCTCTAAACTAGCTTAGCTCAACTCAGCTCTAAACTAGCTTAGCTCAACTCAGCTCTAAACTAGCTTAGCTCAACTCAGCTCTAAACTAGCTTAGCTCAACTCAGCTCTAAACTAGCTTAGCTCAACTCAGCTCTAAACTAGCTTAGCTCAACTCAGCTCTAAACTAGCTTAGCTCAACTCAGCTCTAAACTAGCTTAGCTCAACTCAGCTCTAAACTAGCTTAGCTCAACTCAGCTCTAAACTAGCTTAGCTCAACTCAGCTCTAAACTAGCTTAGCTCAACTCAGCTCTAAACTAGCTTAGCTCAACTCAGCTCTAAACTAGCCTAGCTCAACTCAGCTCTAAACTAGAGTTGTTTTTCAATATTAATATCTTACTGTTTAGTGAACATTTTTAATTATTTTTTTACACTTAAACTATAAACCACAACAGTGACTGACTTTAACAATAATAAACCCGTTCAAGTGAATGAGCATTAGAGCAATATCTTATGTGACGACAAACTATGAAAAAGTTCGGTTCAAAGTCTAACGCTAAAGATTGTCTGGTATATTTTTCTGTGTTTGGAAATTGTTAATTAATTTTAATTTGTTAAGAAACATAATGTGTCGGGCCCATTGTGGTTTAAGGGACGTCCACGTTTCTGGTGGATCTATAAAAGACTATAGGTTTAGATTGTAGATTATATTTTTTCGCTTAGGCTTAGGCTTAGGAACACATTTTTACAACGCTTAGTGTGAGCGTTAGGCTTAGGAATACGCTAAATCTACTGTTTTTAAGCACCTAAAAGTAACATTGGCCATATGTCGAATGGCTAATAAAGCGAATTGAAAAACAATCGAGTTGTATACAACTCAACATCCAAGATTAGCTTGCCTGTGAGCAACTGCCACACTCGAAGCCAAAACAACTTTAGTGTCCTGGCGTCCGTCGTCGACCCCGGAATGTGTACCTGGTGTACGAATGATATTGTCGAAGCCTGCGCTTGTCTTAATCTAACAGACCAGCGGCAAAAGTGATAGCGTACGATTACCAGACAGCAGTGCCGGAGCAGGCAAAGGTGGAGACTCAAACCAAATTCCAGGGTGGGGGCTTCCAAACTCGTGAGCGAAACGAGCGAGAAGCCAGACACATTTTAAAACTTAAACGGTTTTTGTTTCAACCGGTTTGGGTGGGTGCCCCTTCAGGGGTGCGGCCCCCCAAATGGGGGATACGCGGATGGCAGTGGCACCTGCCAGATAGAGTGGTTGTTACTTGTTCATTATAAATATTTCATTCATAGCCTATGCAGTTGTTCGCGACTACTGCTCTTGTACATAATCCAAACCGCCATCTTATAATAAATAAATCACAATGGCTGATGATGTTAAAACCAAAACGATATTCTAGCAATATTAATAAAGCATCCATAATTGTGAAAGCGGCGACTTCACAATGCATTGTCCATTTGTTAGCTGTCATGAATATTTTCAATTTCAACTACGAGATCAAATTCCAAGCATGGATCACAATTCCTGACCACTTTTAAGAGATGTTTCGTTTACCATCACTACTCAGCTATAGGAGCACTACTTACAAAGCCTACGGTGTTACGTCATTATGGGCAATAAATTATAACCACAGGGAATCGCTTATGACGATCCGTCTGCACGCTGTCACGCTGGTTTCAAGTTGAAACCTTTCCATTAATCAAATGACATATATTAATTGTAAAACTTTAGTCTGTAATTGCATCTATTTTAATGTTATCATTGAAATTCAATTAAAAAAACGTGTTATGATGAATGGCTTTCGGGTCGATTTTCACTCCACAAGTCTGTAGTTGTGTCTTAGATCCGATATCGACCAAGCACAAACCGTATTTTACGCTTCTACTGTCTGACAACTGAAAATGATTAGTGATATTTATCGAATCATGTTTAAATGATAATCTGAACGTGTCCGCAGTATAGACAACTCGAAATAATATTAAAAAGACATATTTAACAAATGTATCAGGTATATTTAAAAAACGCACCAGAAAGTATAGTTGCCTAAGGCTTTGTGGTAAACGCTTAGGTACGCTTTTACACAGCTATTTGAACGTTCGTTGCGGACTAAAGAGAAGATCAGACTTTAGATATGAGTATATACAATTTATTGTCTACCTTGCGTGGTGCAGAAAGTACCAGCGGGCGTTGCATTTTTGACAACTCCATCCGATCTTCCGGATTGCAGAAGTCACTACACACCGCAATTTCAGTATTTGAACTCGTAAATCTGGGTGCTGACGATGAGTGCAATACATTAAAGCGGAAAAGTTTATAGACTTTCGCCTCGATAAATGTGGTGTGGCAAAAACTGAAATGCTACTCGTGCTGGGTACACTGCAAAAAATGGCGAGTACAATTGACTCTATCCGAAATAGGCTTTATATGACTAGACAAGTTGAGTCAATCTCGATTCGGTCAGAGTCAATTTCGACTCACTGCGTCGCACGTTTGACTCTGGCGAAGTCGAATTTGACTCAGTTTATGCAGTCCCGTAGAGCCTATTTCGGAGAGAGTCAGTTTGACTCACCATTTTTTGCAGTGTATCTTTCGAACTCCAGAATGTACCCAGTTGCATACTCTTGTCCAAAACTGTATCGCTTATCATAGAGTGGTTAAAGGAACTGAATAAGATTAATGAAATTTTAATTGTGTTCGCCGTAAACATCGATACTGAAAAAATTGCACTGCGTTCATCTAAAAAATCCTACCCCTTTCTCCCATGTATATTTTCAATTTCATATGAGATGTAATTTCAAGGTAAGATTCGATCCCCAGTCTCTCGGGTGCGAGGCGTTTACAATGATCATTGCTTGACGCTTAAGCCCGAGTGGGCTCTCACGTCTTGTAGAGATTTTGCACTGCGCATATACGTTACAATTGTTAAACACTGCAGACAGTGTATGTGTTGCAAGTATATTTCTTGTATTTAGTTGCTAATAGTATACTCTATGAGTTAAAGGGTCAATAGTAGCCCAACATCTTTGTTATAATTACTGTCACTTTATTACAATTTGCAACATCTTGGGTCAAGTATAAATCTACTGTCGTATTCGGACGCTGACAATTAATCTTGGTAATAACAGTTAAATTGTGACCGATTGTATCGAAGACAGAAACTAGTAGCATAGCTTATAGGTATAAGATATAGAATGTGTTAAGCTGTAGAAACTTAAACCCGGGGTGCAGAAATGGTCTATTAACCAAAAATTTGTTGAAATATTTGTGAAAATGGTAAAAAAATTTCAAAAGTATAAATAAACAGTTCCTGTGAACAGTTAATAATGGTTCGAAATGCATTTCAGGCAATCCCGTGGCTAATGGTGGAATAGAGTGGTCTCAACTCTTTCCGGACAAATTTTACACCCCCCTAGAAAGTATTCAACGTTGTTAGTAAGTAATTGAAAACCTTTGTATGCCGCTCATGATAAACGTTTAACCCTCCTAACAAAGGTGAGCTGGCTACAGCCTGGTTTTCAGGTATTAATTTGACCAAAGCAATTTTGGTTCAGCATCTGTTGGTGTTTTAAGCTGGAAACAAACGTTTCAAGCATGGGCGGTGTGTCTAAAAGGGTAGCTTAGAAGTCAAACCAGCTTAGAAAATTTTGTTTAGGGTTTCAGAACTTCAATCATTTCGAAATTGGGCCCATGTAAAGATCCGATTCGGAACGTTTTTCTGTGGGACTAGAAAATAGTAAGGTTAAGCTCTATTTTTTTGCTTGGCTTAGGCTTGGGCTTAGGCTTAGGAATAAACTCATTCTTGGGACTACAAAAGTGTAAGCTTAAGCTTTAGACTAATTTTTTGCTTTTCTTAGGCTTTGGCTTAAGCTTAGGAATAAACTAATTCTTACGCTTAGGCTTAGGTTTAGGAATAAGCTTATAATACTGCTCCGCCAGTGTTCTTTACATCGTCTAAAATTGGTATCGAACCTAACCTACCACCACTTTCAAATATCTCGGATATCCGCATGATTTCAGTAAACGGATGTTATCAACAATTATTTCGGTTACTTCACAATAAAACGGAATCCATGGTGTTCTCATGACATTTGCAGGCTAATTGCTTGCAGTATGAGATCAAAGTACCGTGTATATAAAACAGTATACTTTATTTTACATGCGAGAACTTTGAACTCTGTTGAAACTGTAACAAAAACCTACAAACAGATGCGGATCTAGAAATTTCTGACAGAGGAAGTGGGCCCTACATCTGTTATGAAACGCAATATTTACGGTAACCTTATCATTTTATCACAAAAAATTTCTGAATAGAGGGCTTACGCTCCGTTTCCCAGCCCACCTCTAGATGTGTTCGTTGCTGCTGATCAAATTATTTGGTAAAGTAAGAAAATATATATCAATCAGTTTAACCCCTTCTCACATAGAGTTGCCTATAGACAACTCAGCGCAGTGTATATGCGTTAAATAAATATATATCGCACAGTGTTTAACAATTGCAACACGTATAAAAAGTACTAAATTAGCACAAGACGTGAGGCCCCATCGGGCTCGTAGCGTCAAGCTCTAATAGCTGAGGGGTGATGGTAAACGCCTCTCACTTCAGTCACTGGAGTTCGAATCCTAGCATAAAAGTATGTCTCAGGGGAAATAGAAAATAGTCATGTGATAAAAGGTTAAGACACCAAACAGCGTTCGGTTCGGGCACTCAATAACTGGTTTACACACAGTACCCAAAAAACGACATTTAATTGCGTGGATTCCTGCTGTGACCAAGACAACCCGGAAGTGAATTTTGAATAAATACATTTATTAGGCAAATGGCCAGGAAAGTTTGGCGACAGCGTTTTATACGAAAATTGATAATATATTCGAGGCCACGTCTTGGTAAACAGTAATAACCCGAACTTGAATTGTAATAATCAGATAAGACGTATTCTTTTTACTCAACAAAACCTTAGTTGGTTTAATTTATGGTTTTCTGCTAAAATCTAACAAATGTTGAGTTGTAGACCAAGAGAAAACACGCCGTAGATGTCATGACTACAGAACAATTTTAATAGCCTTGTTTTAAGTAAATCGCGAAACGCAATAGAGTTACTAAAACTTTTGGCTAATGTATAGAACAGGGTCGTAACAGTGGTATAAGCATATTCCTAAGCCTAAGCCTAAGCGTAAACCTAAGCGTAAGGACGAGCCTATTCCTAAGCCTAAGCGTAAGGACGAGCCTATTCCTAACCCAGAGCCTTACCCTAAGCGTAAGCCGAAAGCGTACGAATGAGCTTATACCTAAAGCCTAAGCCTAAGCAAATAGCATAAAGCTCCATTACATGGGCCAAACTTGTTGAAGCTATCCAATTCTAGGAGTAAACAGCTATGAAGGTGTTCGCCGAAAGAAATTTATCTGATGGCGGTGACGCTTACTGTAGGCACCCTTAATAAGAGGGGGTAACAAAAGGAGGGGACCCCAATTCGAACCCAAATCAATAGAAGTCTGTATTCCTTATAAGAGTCCGTAAGCGGATATAAACCATAATCCCTAATTAGAGTCACTATTTTGCCAATTATCCCTAATTGTATTGCGTAAATGGCTCCATGACCAAATAAAGTTGAGTTCGAAACTTAAAAGCATAGTTAAATTTTGAGAGTACATTCCTTAGTAACCTTGCATTATCGCTCAAGTTTTTGATACAACACAAATAAACGTTTAATTCAACGGATAGTGGCAATACTGTACGGATATCAGTAATGAAGGGCGCCGGACGTCGGGTTAAAAACAAATAACAGTCCGTAACCGAATAGCAGTATGGTACCCTCTCGGGATGCCAAATAAATATCAGTCCCCCTCTTTTTCGTGTCACTACAGTAATAACAAAAAGATTCGCTAACACAATTTCCTTGTAATTTAGCTCTTTTTAATCCTTGAATAGAGGTGATTAAAGCGAAGCTTCATAGGATCCGTTTTTCAGTCGCTACAATCCTGTAAACAAATGCTTATCATTGGTTCGTCAACTTTTTTTTTGCCAAAATTATGTCTACCTACAGTACACCGAATTATGCACCACACAAGGTAGTAATTAATTATTCAAACCGCCGTTAAGGTACCGGTGAAACAGACAAATTAATAAAAAAACTCGTAAAAGAGTTCGGATAGAGTATGAATCGGTTCCATCTTTGCGTTCACGCTAGTGTGTACGTGAATCACCACGAGTGTTTTGGCCCATGTATAGAACAGGGCCGGATCGTTCTCCGTATGGGCTGTAACAGAGTCAGATTAAAGTGGGTAAATTTTTTGCTTAGGCTTAGGCTTAGGCGTATGAATAGGAATAGGCTTAGGCTTAGGCTTAAGCTTAAGCTTAAGCTTAAGCTTAAGCTTAAGCTTAAGCTTAGGGCATAGGCTTTAGGCATAGGCATAGGCTTAGGAATAGACTCATCCTTACACTTAGGCTTAGGCATAGGCTTAGGAATATGTTTATCCTACGGTTTCCTGCCAGTTCTATACATGGGACAGTGTTTTCGCGAACTGGCAAGTTTTAAATAAGCCGAAAGAGTAAAAAAACTGGTCATAATTTAGCAATGATCTGTAGCCGGTAGCGGAACAGTTAAGCTGCAACTGATAACTCAGACTAGTTTCAACGAACATAACTAAAATAGCGCTGAGTTGAAAGCAATCACCGAATTACAGTTGGCCTTTTTAGAAAACTTGCCAAACATTGCTTAAGCGAATTTTCAGCTGTTTCATCATCACATTTTGTGCCCGAAACAGTTTTTATTAATAAAATTGAGCTAATTGCCAAAACACTCATTTCGAAATAACAATTTTTCACAGACAAAGTTTCCAATATTTAAACGATTATTAATAATTTGACACAAAACTGTGAAAATTCCACATCTTTGAATGCAGGAACACGATCAGGAACAAGAATTAAAATTTCGCAGGAATTCCGGCCGGAACATGAATTCCGTTTGACCCCTTCTGTTACCTCACAAGACGTCGGTTGCAGTCACATCCGTACGGCAACTCAAATATACAAAAGTGTCATGGGAACGATACCAACTGCCACCGATCGTTGGAATTAATATACCCATAAACGGTTTATGTTGCAACAATATGAAACAACATTGCAACTGTCTTCTAGTAACAATCTTGAGCTTCGTACCAGTTATTTATTTTTAGACTGGCTTAAACCTCTAAGATCTAACTGCTTGAAAACGTTAATTACGCCTAACAATAATAGACAGTGTATCAGAACAAATATGGCACATATAAGTCTTTCGAAACCTTTCAAATACAAAGAAACAATCAAATCAGTTCAATTGTCATCAACTGTTGACATTTTGTTCAACCCCGAACAGACACCAATTCTCTAAAGTTTTAGCTTTCAACAACAATAAATGTAAAACGTTTATAAGTGCAAAAAAACCTTTGCATAATAAAACATTGAAATATAACAATACATGGATCAGAAGTATTAGATATTGACTGTAATAATGGCAGGTCACATATTATACTAACTGTAATAACGCCCTGGCGACCCACAGGGCTACCCTGTCCCTTGCTCTCAACAAGGTTGTAAACTTAATTATTGTAGCACAATTTTTAGTACTAAAATTACGTTTGGCTTCTCGTTCGCTTCGCTCGTGGGGCTGTTATCGCTATGATACCTTGCGGATTCCCACTGTGAGAAATTTTTGGATCTGCCATTAATCCATAAAAACTGCTTTTGTATTAATAAAAGGTGCGAAGTGTTTTGTAGTAGTTAAGTAATATCACTTCGAGGTGATTACGATAGCTCGTTCAGTTGTTTTTTTCAAACACCAGCTATTTTGGTAACAAGCAATAAGCGATATTAGTTTCAAAGTTTTGAAAAGTAATGGCTATTTTGCTAAAAGTAGTGTCTATTTTAAAACATTTACACCATTATTGACAAATCAGCTAACGTTTGGTGTTATGCTTGGACAAATAGGCAAGCACATCTATTAAAATAAAGTGTCAATAATTATAGTTTTTGGAATGATTTAGATTAGCATTTTATGTTGCAAATTTAGACAGTTTCAGTTAGCATAAAAAATCAGACATTGATTACTACTGATATTCTGTGTTAAAATTGATTTGAAACAGACTGGATACCATTCAACGCATTGGTAGAATACAACAGCTTGTGAGTGTTTACGTTTTGAACAATGATCCGCAATAAAGGGGTGTTCATATTTGAGCTTCTCATGACATTCGTTGATTTATACTCAACTTAAAAAGCCAACGCAGCCTGTGAGTGGGGTAAGCAAAATTCGGACCTATTCATGTCGAGACCCTACATAACTCATAATCAGGGCTAAGACTTTTCTAGGGACAAAATTTACTTTGCTGGGATGAGGCGTATTTCGCGTGTTGGGCCCGATTTGAAAACTGAAACATTTACTAGCAATTTTAGGCCGTGATTTTAATTTCCAATTTTTGTGCGCTTACAGGCTTAATAAACGTAAAATAGATATTGAATAACATTGATTAGTTAAAACATCCACCCACAACTTTTAAATCGGAATGTTTGCCAAGATAAAACACAGTGTGAATGTAGGTGTCAGTATTTTGAGAAACGAACCATTGAGAATCCATATCTCGATCTAAAACTGCCAATAAATGGTTTATATTCTGACGTTTAAACCTAAGTCAAATTTTGAAGTCCAGGCCTTACCAGGCGGTTGAAAAATACTTTATTGACCTTTCGGCCAATCTTACTTTAATGGGCGTAATAGTAAATTATGCGTGTTCCTAAGCCTAAGCCTAAGCGTTGTAAAAATGTGTTCCTAAACCTAAGTCTAAGCCTAAGCATAAGCCTAAGCAAAAAAATGTACTCTAGAATCTAAACCTACTCTTTTATAGATCCACTAGAAACCTGGACGCCCCTTAAAGTAACATGGGCCGACCTTTAAAAATATTGGCTTACAACTCATTTAATATTAACCAACGTTCAATGTTTGAGGTATGGAGAACCACATTTTTATTGCAGAGCAGACAAGAGTTAACGTGAATATCAATGGCGGATCCATGGGGGGCCACCCCGGCCGTGGCCCCCCAACAGCATCTCGACAAAAATTATATAGCAATTTTGTGACTATAGTTCGTGGTTTGTGTGTGAAATTTTGCCCCCCCCCCAAATTTTGAGATCCTGGATCCGCCATTGGTGAATATATTATTTGTTATCAAAACCAAACTAGCAAGGATTATAACAAACTGTTGTGTTTGTGATGCAGGCAACCACGATAACGACGGCAGTTTGAGACACATTTTATTTCCATTTGGTCACATGACATCCAAATTTTGTCTGTTAAGCCCGATGCCGAGATCCCGTAAATTTAACGTTGACGTTAAATCAACATGAGACAAAAGATGTGTCTCAAACTGACACAAAATACACTGCAAAAAATGGCGTGTCAAATTGAATCTCTCCGAAATAGGCTCGTCGAGACTACAGTAACTGAGTCAAATTCGACTCAACCATAGTCAGATGTGCGACTCGGCGAGTCGAATTTGACTCTGGCGGAGTTGAATTTAACACAGTTTGTGTAGTCCGAAAAAGCCTATTTTGGAAAGAGTCAATTTGACTCACCATTTTTGCAGTGTACAAGAAACAATTTAGTTTGCCATATATTTGCTGTCGGACAAACAACGCGCCATTGAAACAAGCATCACATGTGTTTTTGACATTTCTTGCTTGTTAAAATTGCACATCATTTGTTTTAAGCAAAACAATTTAATCAGAAATAAAATGGCCAATCTTACTCTTAGGGGCGTAGCAGTAGATTAAGCGTCTTCCTAAGCCTAAGCCTAAGCCTAAGCGTTGCACAAATGTGTTCCTAAACCTACGCCTAAGCAAAAAACGTAATCTAGAATATAAACCGCCGCTATTATAGACCCACCAGAAACCTGGACGCCGCTTAAAGTAACATAAGCCAGAAATCTAAAGCGCTATTTTGTTCTATTTTTGTTACTTTGTTAAACTGTATGGGACCAAACTGTACGGTGCATAAATATAGAATGACATGAGCAGACCCCGAAATATCAATCACAAAGCGATTAACAAATACAAAATTAAATGCTCGTTTAAATATTTGTCAGTTTTGAATTTAAACTAACACTTCAGATCCATGGTTAAACGGAAATTCAAATTTCAAAGTCGTCGTTAGAGGCATGTGATTGGCTAAATATTAGTGCGTTATAAAACAGCCGGCCAGTGTTACTTTAACGGGCGTCCAGGTTACTGGTGGGTCTATAAAAAGTACGTTTAGATTCTTGATTACATTTTTTTGCTTAGGCTTATGCTTATGCTTAGACTTAGTAAATTATTTTTACAACGTTTAGGCTTAGGCTTACTTAAGTTTAGGAATACGCTTAATGCGCAGTTACGCCCCTTAAAGTAATGCGGGGTTCACGTTATAACCGGGGCAGCTTGGGACACGTTTTGTTCCTATAAGACTATTGGGTCAGATTTTGTCTGCTTGTAGACCCCATATCGTGTTCAAAAATTCGTATTTGTCTGCTAATATCATGTGTAGGTCACCTTTTGTCCTTCAATATCATATGATATTCGAGGTATTGTCTGCGAATATCATATGATGTAGTTTCAAATGTTTGCATACTTGAGGTAACATACCCAAATTGTCCTGTTGAATATCATATGATACTATAATTTGAAATTCGAATTTTTGAATTATGAAGCAGTGGTTTTAAGCGATTTTGTGCCGGAAACAATTTGCAGGCATGTATTTGGTATTTAAAGCACGTTTGTGCCTCTGCCGTCTAACTTTTCATTCATTTATTAGTACCCTAAGGTTACACTGTCCCGCTGAATATCATATGATATTCGTTGAAATTTTGGAATATCATATGATATTCGCATAAATGTCCGACAGCGTCACATGACATACCGTCCCTTGTACACATTGATCGTTTGAGAGCGGTGGTTTGTAAGCTAATGTGATATGACAATCGAGTTTTGTCCGTTGACCCGATATAAGTGCCCAAATTTTAAGGTTGACGTCGAATCAACATGGGACAAACCGTGTCCCGCCTGCCCCGGTTATAACGTGAACCCCGCATAACATTGGCCAAACAATCACCGGCTGGCTGTGCAGTTAGCATCAACTGGTTATTTAAAGAATAACTAATCAACCTTGCGTTCATTTTCCTGACCTCAAAATATTAGTGGCTACAATTTAAAGAATTGTCCCTAAATTAGTAGCTTAGCAAAAATTCTATTCAGCATGCGTTGTATCGTTTGTCGAAACGCTATTTTAACATCAAACGTAAGCTATTTTTTTTCAAAACACTAAAAATTCTTTGAATTTGTTATTTTAATTAGGCTTAGGTTGACTTTTGACCAAATGAAAGGGCGGACTAATTTTGACAGCCAAATAACCATTTTGCGTCGAAACAGCGTCTTCGCTCAAATGGACCTAATCTATCCTAAGCTATAAGGTTTCGACCCTCTCATTGGGCTTAGTCTATAATATATAATTGGCTGTATTTCATATATATCTGCTATTATTTGTGTTTAGTCTGTGATTTATAAAAAAAACAAACAAAAACATTTGGTATTTGCCAGTAATTCAGCCTTTTTGCCGTCAAAAGCGTCCAAATTTGAAGCGAAGACAATAACATCAGAAATAATAAATTACTAGTTACGTAAGGTTTGAGCCCGTCCACCAGCGGTATCGTGTAATTCTTAATGGACGTGAACGGAAAGCAAGCATATTATTATGATGGCCGTTTTATAAGTAATATAATGACCACCTAAAACCATGTGAACATCTGCCAATTTGCCTCAGCCAATGCTTGCTGTGATTATGCGAAATGTAATTATATTGTCAATCTTCAATAAAACACGCCATTTTGATATGGCCATACCACGGCTTATTCGAATCAATGACGTATAAATGAGGAACACGAATATTCCGAAATTTCTAGAGAGCAAAAAGAAATAATGAACTTTAAACAAAAATTAAAATAACTTTTTATAAGAAGTCAAAAATGTTTACAAAATGTTTAGTATGTCACGAATTGAAACCCTGGCAACTCCCCTAGTTTAAATAATAGGATGGTCGGCCGATGTTACTTTAAGGGGCGGCCAGCTTTCTGCTGGGTCCATAAAAGAGTAGGTTTAGATTCTAGATTACATTTTCTTAGACTTCGAAATACGCTTAACCTGCTGTTGCGCCTCTTAAAGTAGCATTGGCTGGATGGTCTATAAGTACCAAACGAACGAAGACAAGGTACTTGAATGTATGTTTACGTTTTCTCCGTCCTGCTGATGGAAGAACCAATTGGAAAGCCGTATTTAGCGTTAATAGCAAGACAGATATTTGTTAGGCAAAATAAAATGATTACTTTTGGCATTTTTGCTCGGGTTAGTGGCCAGACGGACACCAAAGGAAGCTCATCGTCGTTGAAAACTTTTTGACCACTAGAAATATATATGACTGAATTTGAGCTAAGAATCTTATTGAAAAAATGTGGTATTAATGCAACTGACTTGCAATTGTTTGCAGAAAAAGCGACAATTTATCGAAAACTCTAATACGAATTTTATACAATGGTTTCACCCCAACCCTTGGTTTAATCTCAAACCAATCGGCCAATGTAATGTACAGCGGCGGAACCGTATTGTAAGCATATTCCTAAACCTAAGCCTAAATCAGGCAAAAATTTGTCTAAAGCTTAAGAAGACTCTATTCTATTCTGACAGCAAAACGTTCCTGATTTTGACATGGGCCAAACAATCGAACACGGAAATGCAACCATGTTTAGAACATATCAAAATATATTAAACGAGATAATACCGTACCGGTTTGAATGCGTGGCAACATAACCTTGCAACCTTCAATCGCCAACTATTTTCAAACCTAAAGCCTCTTGAATTTGTCTTATTGAAAAAGTTGTTTTACCAAACTACTTCAGCATACCATCTGGCTCTGTATATATCTGTTCTGCATACTGTATTGACCCGAATAAGAGGGGGGTAATAACAGGGTGTGTCTCCATTTTGAGTCCGAATCAATTGGAGTCCGTATTTCTAATAAAAGTCCGTAAGCGAATAGAGTCCCTAAACCCTCATTAGAGTCCATAAATGTCAATGAACCCTAATTGCAGCATATAAAGGACTCCAGGACCAAATAATTTGAGTTTGAAACTTTAAAGCGTACTTAAATTTTAAAAGTAAATTCACACGTACTCCTTGAATTATCGCTCAAGCTATTGACACAAGACAAATAAATGTTTAATTCAACGGATAATTGCAGTACCGGATATATATCAGTAAAGAAGGGCGGCGGAGCGTGGGTTAAAAATAAATAACAGTCCGTAACCGAGTAACAAGGTGTGGGGTGCCCTCTGGAGAGGCCAAATAAATACCAGTCCCCCACCCTATTATTCGGGTCAATACAGTACAAGAGACACATTATTATTATAGGAAACATTATTTAGCCAAATTTGAAGAACTGAAAAAAAAGGTTTGTTGTCGCTTACACTACAATAAAAGCTTTATATTTCCTGCGTTTACCTCTACAAAATTAAGATTGATCGCAACAGATTTTGATTGTTGAAGTGTTCAGTAAAGAAAAATGTTGTATATGCGAAAATAAAAAATCGTGAAAATGAATACTGAGAGCATCGGTTTTGCAGTTTGCTATCGCAAACCGCAAGTTGAAGCTCATGAGTCCAATGGTCCAATCCAGTTGCACATGATATACATGTATGTATGTATATCAGGGTTCCAACGGGAACTTAATTTTGCCCAAACAGGAATTGAATTTTTGCAGAAATTGTGGTCGGAACAGGAATTCCAATTGAACACTGACGTTTTAAAGAATCACACTCTATGTCATAAAAACGTTTGCACCCGGCCAAGTGGTGAAAAAACACGGAAGATTTGAAAAATATATTTTGGACCGACCAAAGCATTCTCCCAGCATATCAGATAGCTGTAGTTATTATACAAAGCTAGCTGTTTTAGTGTATACGTCGTAGCCAACGCCGTAATTCTGCCCAATTCCGAATTAAGCCAGCCCAATTCCGAATTAAGCTAGTCCAAAGCGAAATTGTGACTTTGGCTAGCCCACGGCGTGATTTTTTTTCTTTGCGAGTTGTGCACTCCCTGTGAGTGGTTACTACCTTAATGCAATACACAAATACGTTTACAATAAGCAAAGTGTGATCAAGCTTCAAAAAATGCAAAGACGTTAATGGATGCCGAGTGACACTCAGAAGGCTTAGGCTAGGCTTAGGCTTAGGTTTAGGCTTAGGCTTAGGCTTAGGCTTAGGCTTAGGCTTAGGCTTAAGCTTAGGCTTAAGCTTAGGCGTAGGCTTAGGCTTAGGCTTAGGCTTAGGCTTAGGCTTAGGCTTAGGCTTAGCCTTAGGCTTAGGCTTAGGCTTAGGCTTAGGCTTAGGCTTAGGCTTAGGCTTAGGCTTAAGCTTAGGCTTAAGCTTAGGCGTAGGCTTAGGCTTAGGCTTAAGCTTAGGCTTAGGCTTAGGCTTAGGCTTAGGCTTAGGCTTAGGCTTAGGCTTAGGCTAGGCATAGGCTTAGGCTTAGGCTTAGGCTTATGCTTAGGCTTAGGCTTAGGCTTAGAAACTTACATTGTTGTTGTAGTATGTATATATTAAACCAATATTTTATCGCACACAGTATAGCGTCCGCACTGAAGAAATGTCACATATCTACAAATTGCATCTGCAAGCTTGGTTGCCACAGACTTGTGTGGTTTGAGTTTGGCAAAAAGGGGCGTCCAGGTTTCGGCTGGGTCTATAAAATAGTACGATTATATTCTATATTACATTTTTTGCTTAGGCTTAGGCTTACGCTTAGGAACTCATTTTCGCAACGCTTTAGGGATAGGCTAGTAAGGAATACGCTTAGTCTACTAGGACGCCCATTAAAGTAACATGGGCCACGGGATTTATAATGCTTATTCTGTTATTGATACATTAATTTAGTTAGAAGTCCAGTTCAAAAGTACAATCGTATCAGTTGGAAATGTTGAAACAAACAAAATTAGCAAAAAAACAGCGAAATTCAAAATATACAATATTGAGCAATCATTATCAAATCAGAGATGTCCGTATATCAACGAAATGTCAGGGTCGATCTCATCGCTGACAACAGTAAACACACGCTGCCAAAAAGTTAAGTATAACCTAATGAACCAGGTAGTAAATTGGTTACGGATAGTAGGTTTGAAGACAGACAACCAGTTGGTTACATATTTCGGCCCATGTAAAGATCAGGGGTGGAAGGTTTTTCTGAAAAGACTAGAATAAAGTAAGCTTAAGGTTCAGATTATTTTTTTGCTTGGCTTAGGCTTAGGCTCAGGCTTAGGCTTAGTAATATGCTCGTTCTTACGCTTAGGTTTAGACTTAGGCTTAGGCTTAGGCTTAGGAATATGCTCATTCTTACGCTTTAGGTTTAGAAATATGGTCATTCTTACACTTAGGCTTAGGCTCAGGCTTAAGAATATGGTTATACTACTGTTCCGCCGCTGTTCTTTACATTGGTCCATATTTCTACCAAAAATAAGCCAGTTTCAGTAATTCGTTGATGCCACCGATTCAGACAAAAACGACAAAAATCATAAAAAAACCCCGTTTTTTCCGTTGGTTTTCTTGCAAGTGAAAAATGCTAATACTGGTAAGCTGCTTTATTATACTGCATTAAAGTTTCACCTGCCACTTCTAATGGGTACAGCTGAAAGTGTTGTGGCGTATCAGGTCATGCATGGAAAACATACTATTATTGCGTTTTAGGGTTTGCGAGACCTTCACAATGGCTTGGACCCATCTTTAGGGATTTGTTATTACAATGGGTAGGGATTTGTTATTTCTGGTGACAATATATCGTTTAAAATGTACAATGCGATCTTGGTATTTCCAGCGAGGTAAAGTTGCTATGCAAGAGTTAAACTGAACGCAAAGCTCAATACGACACTAACGCTGCACATTGGTTGTACAATTTCAACATTTAAGTCAAGTGTGCGCTTTTCAATGGCGTACGGATAAATTTGAATTTGGGGCCGCATCCTGCCAGGTCCGTGCCTTTGGGTTTTCAAAGTAAACCTACAATCCTTTGGCAGTGACGGATCGAAATTTTTTGATGGGATGTATCATGTAGGCCACGCTCGGGACTGTAGCCTAGGGGGGAAGGAAGCTCAGCAAACTCCCTGGAAAAATTTTGGCCCCCCTAGAAAATTTTCCACCTTGCTTGCAAGTCTCATTAAAAACCCTTGAATGCCCCTTGTGAAAATTTTTGAGCTCCCATAACAAGGTGATGCTGGATACGGTCCTGACCACGTTCTCCAAAGTTGACCGTGAGACTTATTTCATAGTTGTCTTTTAGATCCGCTGAGTTTTTGGCAAGCTGGGTAACTGGACCACGCCGAATTGTTCGCTACGTAAACATGACTTGAAGAAAATATCGCGAGCGAAATGCTAGACACCATTGTCTGCAAAACTCTAGTAAAGAATATCAGTTTGACGTCTTTGAAAGCGCATTTTTGTATATGAGATATTTTTCTGTGCACAATGAGTTAAAAGGGAATGAGCAACGGCTTGAATCAAAGTTTACGAAGGGTTTTGAACAATTTGCGAGCGAAGCGAGCCAGAAGCTGTACATCGTTTCAGTATTAAATAGCCCATCTGTAACAGACTCAAAACGTTTATTAATTAATTAACTGTGGAGTTTAAACCACACGGAAGCCTCCTGCAGTCTAGCGCTTGTCTAACTGTGAAGGTTTGGGCCCATGTAAAGATCAGGGGCGGAACGTTTTTCTGTGGGACTAGAATATAGTAAGCTTAAGCTTTAGACTAATTTTTATGCTTGGCTTAGGCTTAGGCTTAGGTTTAGGAATAAGCTTATAATCCTGTTCCGCCTCTGTTCTTTACATTGGCCAAGGTTTGAACAATTTTTATTACTATTTTTTGCGACCTCACCTCAGCGAGATCGAGTTTAGATGGTTGTTCGCAAAATATCTAATTTGCATATGCACTTATGGGCTGCATTATATAGATTTTGGTTATATACTTTTCACCTGGACAAGGATTATATATTTGTGGAAGCTAAACAAGGTCTGTGGCTAATTAAATATAACGTTGTGATTGGACGAAATATCACCTAAAATACGTTTCCAGTTTCGTTCGATGGCCCCAATTCCAGCCAGTTTATGCCCGATGACCAGTTTACCTCTGGCCGCAAATGTGACGCTGCGACTCACATAGTCTGTACAAATTGTTTTAACAATTGTTTTGCAAGAAATATTAATTGTTTTAGAAAAAATAACTATTTTTCTTATAATAATCAATTGTATTGTAATTTTTTTTTCTAGAATTGTCATAAAAAAAAATTTTTTTATCTTGTTAGTTTTGACTTTAAATGTCTTCCTTTGAACAGTGTCGCAGACAAAATTTGTATGTAATCTATATATTTAAACTGGAACGCCCTACATACGTATTTTGGCCAACTTTCCAGCATTACTTTGTTTACAATAATTTGTTAGGATTGCTCTATGAAAAAATTTGCAACTAAATTTTTGTGCTTTCGCTAACTTTAGCGCACTGCGCAAAGCTGGCAGACTAGCATAAACTATGACGCATGTAGTGATTCGTGCTGAGGTACGTCCCTGGCGCTAATCCAGTTTCCCACAAACTAAAAGTTTTCAACAATTCTTTATGTATGATCCGTTCAAAACGTTTACGTTCGAAACTTACTATGAATCAAAAGCAAGCTCGTAACCAGATTAGCCGAGTCAAAACAATTTCTGAAGGAAAACACCGCTTCTATAAGCCGATCAAATTTTTTTCTCTTCTGGTCTTGTCAGGCTACTTTATTTTTTTCAAATAATCACATTAATGATTTGTGGGTAGCTTATAACGATATGGGTAGTATAGAGGAAGAATATGATACACAGCAATCTGCTGAACCACATTGTCCCTCCTTATCATTGATGTGCAAGAACTTGAATAAAATTTCGCCAAATGTACAACCGGGCCCGTAACGAATGGGAGCTAACGGGGCTCAGCCCCCCCCCCCTGGAAAAATTTTGGCCCCCTTGAAGATTTTCAATCTTGCTTGTAAGTCATTGAAAGCCCTCGAATGGCCCTTCTAAAAATTTTTTGGTACCCCTTAGTACGGTGAGCTGTCTACCGGCCTGTGTAGAACCAGGACAAAAACCATTTTGCAACAAAAAATAGCAAATTCTAAAAAGCAACATACGCCGAAACACTGATGTTTATATGAAATAGCTTCAAATCAGTCACATATTGACTACTTATGAACTAAAGAAAATGCTAAGGATTAAAATTTCGCTTGAGACGTTAGGGTGTTGCTATACTCACAACCAGGGTAGGTTTTTCCGAAACAAAATGACCGGAAATTGAATTTTTCCATTTTTTAGGAAAAAAATGAAAAAATGAAAAAATTCACTTTTTGTCTGAGTGATCGGTTATCCAACTATACATATTCATAATCTATAATTTTCGTTCTGTTCGAACATATAATGTGTCCTGGTGGACATATACACACGGTCACTGTTAATGTGTTACATGGGAATTAGTTACATGTCATCTAAAAACGTTATTTTATATCATATTTAGTTGCAAATTACATTTAAGAATTGTTCAAATTTTATTGACTTTTTCCATTTTTTTCCACCCCCTCGGAAAAAAATGGAAAAAATGGTAATAAAACCATTGTTTTCTGGTAATTTTTTCCGGCCAAAAGCCCTGCTTACAACAATTGCGCCAGCATAACGCTTCCGATTTGGTAGGTACGTCGCCTTGTTTAATGTGTCGAGTGTCGCCGTCGACTCTAATAGGAATTAACATCGGAACCTCTAACGAGAACTCTGCAATTATGCTTTGAATTATGTATCAAAAAAGTTACTTGTAACGCTTATGGAATTGATGAAGAAAAAATTTCAAATGCTATTATCCTTAGTAACTAATACTAGTCAACGTGGTTGCAAATTTGCAACCCTAAAATAGTCCTCACAAAACATTTTAAGAATACGTTCTAATTTGTATATATACTGTCTCTTTTTAATATATGAAACAATCATTACAACTGCTGCAATGCTGTCGTTTGAAATATTTCGAAAACTTAGCAGCAGGCAAGCGTCAATTGCCAATTGCATTTTTCCACACGGCTTATACGAGATATTGTGAACCATGCATTATAAACGGCAAATTTGAAGAGAGCAAAGACAGAAATTAATGCGCCAGAAAAGAGCGTATGCCGACCATATATATTATTTCAACTTCAAATTTAAAATTCAATACAAAAATAGCGAATTGTATTATGCTAATGTAACAAGAGAACATGAAAGGTGAGCTATACAGTAACTGTTTAGAAATACAACACATTTTAAGTCAATATATCTAAGGCTTGGTTTGCAGAGTGAAATATAGTATTCCAGGGAGCCGTTTTGATCATATTTGAAGTATACCCTGTATTGAAAAAAACCTAGTTTGCTTTAGGCCATATTTGTCAAATATAGCTATGTAATTTGATGACTGTTGCACATTATATATCGTATATACTAAGCTAGTAGTTTTCAACGGCATCACTGGCGGTTTGGTGGATAGCGTCAAATCGCCGTTGTGATTTTTGTCCCACAGTTTTTTTAGCGTAAATTACTTTAAGGGGCATAGCAGAAGATTCAGCGTACTCCTAAGTTTAAGCCTAAGCGTTGCAAAAATGAGTCTAAGCCTAAGCCTAAGCCTAAGCAAAAAACTGTAATCTAGAATCTAAACCTATTCTTTTATGGACCCACCAGAAACCTGGACGGCACTTAAGGTAACATGGGCCGAAACTTTTATATAAAATGTAACCGCGCAGGCAACAAAAAACTTGGGATAAAAATTACGTTTTGAATTACCGTTGGTTTTGAATTTGTGTTAGGTAAGTCACATCAAAGATAAGCGGCGAAGCAAGAACAGCTGATGCCTTTATAGTAGCATGCAGTTTTTCAAATATATCACACATTCAAAAATATTTTAATTTTTGAAATGAAATATATTAAGCAAAACGTGGCTTTTTTTGCTAATAAGTATAACTTCAGCTCATAGCCAACTCAACCTGCTAGGGACGACTAAAAAATTTTGAACAGGGGCATACAAAGGTTTTCGATGACTTACAAGCAAGGTTGAAAATTATCTTATGGGGCCACAAATTGTCCAATGGGTGCTGAGCCGCCCCTGGCACCAATCTGGCTACGGGCCATAACAGCTTAAAATGAGATGCTGTTACCAGTCTTGACTTCGACAACAAACAACAAAATCTTACATACCTACATAAATTAGCGTTGTCGCTATCAGTCTGCAAACTAAAGCCTGTCAACCCTTTTTTAATCAATCAAAATCCAGCTACGGTAGATTTTGTGCCGAGGGTCCAGGTTTAAGAACTGGGGTGGCGCATTTTTTCACATATACTACTGTAATTTTTCTCTTTGAGGGTATGGTACATTAAAGTTTACTATAAATATATATTGGCTAATTCTGCTGAATCGTAGACAGAATAGAATTGTTTCACAATTTTCGACCATAACACCAATTACTTTGAAACGCAGCGAGTATTCGCCAACTTATCAACGCATGCTTAAACGGAAGATCAAATAACATAAAAAAATTGGAATTTCGTTGGAACCCAATGAAATTTACTTACATTGTTGCCTTTTGCTGTTAACCAGAGCTTAACGTCATGTGCATCTTATAACCAGAGCATAACGTCATGTATGTGGGTATACGTGGTGTTGCTTGTGTATGTGCAGAATGTATAATGTTAAAACATACATACTCGTGCACGTATACCACTAGAGGTAATTATGATATCGGCCGCGTGGTGTAATGGGTAGCGCGCTTGACTCGCGAGCGAGAGGTCCGAGGTACGATTCCCGGCGTGGCCATATCCTTCGGAGAATTAAGAGGAAAATCATGTATATTCCCAGTACTTAAGGGAAAGGGGTCGTCCCGATCGTGCAGTTCTGACAATGTGCATCATGTAACCAGAGCATAACGTCATGTGCATCTTATCACCAAAGCATAACGTCATGTACATCATATAACCAGAGCATAACGTCATGTGCTTCTTATAACCAGAACATAACGTCATGTGTATCTTATAATAACTAGAGCATACGTCATGTGCATCTTAATGTGCAATTCAAAAACATGTGTGCATTTTTAGTACACAAATGTAATGTAAAATGAACAAAAACTGTATGGCAACCTAAAATGCACCTGTGTCCAAAAAAGGTTTAAGTGTGGCGCCTTTTTAAAACTGGTTGTTTTCGGACCAGGCGTTTGACAAGTGGACCATAATGAACCTTTGGATACATGTGTTGTATGAAAAGCTTTAACCCTGTCTCACCTGAATATTTTGTGTCTTATCTGTGGCTTGCTTATATGTAAGCCAGGGCGGAAATGAATAGTAAAAATAACAGAAACGGAAAACGGATGTTGAAGTATAAATGTTTTAAAAATGTTTTGCGGTTTTTTTGCCAACGCAATTATGCGTGCATAAAATCACCGGTCTTTCAATGATTTCAAAGAAAAAAATCGCTGGTGCCTCAAAATTTTTAAGATTTTGGATGAATTTCGTAATTCTTGTTTCATTTCAAAGGGCCCGGCCCGCATAGACCCGGGTCCGCGAATTTAATATTTTTTGAAGCACAAATCAAAACATCAAACAAACGGTATTGCGGTTGCAAATCAAGTACTTGCCATACATGTCAATCTGTCGTGAGAAAATATAAACTAAAGTATGAATGTTGGCATGCAAAACGTCCAACCGAATAGCATGAAAACAATTTTAGACCAATGTCCAGGTTTCTCGTGCGTGTGTTGTGTGTACTGAGTGGCAGATTTGGGCGAGACCTCAGACAAAAAGTGATAAAAGTTAACAATTACAATTCTGAATGGATTGATTTTATCGACAAACTGTGAGTTGTCGCCATTAGCGAATCCAGAGGGGGGCGTGGGCGTACGCCCCCCACAAATTTTTTGGGATCCTATTACAATTTTTCTCTCAGAAAATGTTTTGTAAAAAATGATAAACTCCCTAATTTTTCCTCTGGAATTTTTTGTGACAAAATGATAAGGTCTTTGTGTCGGAGCCAATTGCAGAAGTTTGGCCAACCCATATATTCCACCAAAAAGGAAAGAGAGTCAAATTTGATTCGAAAAATGTCCTCATGTTACCGATGTGTATACAAGCTATTTACACTCCCAATAAAAATATTAAAAACACTATTAAGGGTTAGGCTCTCTGGCGTAGGGAACTGCTACAATTTATTTCGGCTCTTACCTTTGAATGCGAAGCGTTCATGAGCTATAAAGCGGTTTCTTTTCGCTATGGAGCAGCACCCGGTTGAAGACGAAGGTCTACTTTTTCCATTTTTTGACGCAAGAAAATATTGTCTTTTATAAAAAATATAGTAAGGTGGTATGCTTACAAATTATTAACCCACGAAAATAAGTCGAGAAAACAGGGGCGTCACCGCTTCAGAATGGAAAACTATTATTGAACTCAAAATATGTTCAGCGGAAACCAACTCACAGATAACCTAAATGATTATTTTAAATTCTAGTACAGGTTTCACACCTTTGACATCGTTTCCGGAAGTTTGATAAGTCATGAAAGCAACAGTTAACGCCACTGAAAACTACGCATGGTTGAGTTGAAGCTAAATACAAGGCCCATGTTCTCAAACGTGTGGACATGTGACTAGTTGATGATAGGTCTTGTAGCTTTCGAACCAACAATTAGTGATGTTCGAGAGTAAGCACATCTTTCGCATTTGATTGGTCGTGCTCCTGCGCCAATTTTGAGATCCACAATTGCAGGAGTTCATGGTTTTAACAATCTGTCATAAACTTTAGTGATAGGTGCTATACGCATTTGAGAATATGATGGGTTTGGATTTAAACTTATTTTTCATAGGACACAGAATGATATATTTTTCATCATGAATACTTAATAATAATGTCAACCATCCTACTGTATGGATCTGGGGTAGAGCCCCCAAATGGGGGGTATGAGAGGTGGCTGCAGCGGCCCTTGCAGCAACTAAGAACCAGCAAAAAAGGAAGACATTCAGCTAAAATCATAAAGCATACAAGAAAATCAGTTAAAATCTCTAAAAACAGTTCTAACGTTTCACTGTGCACAACAATCTTGGCCCATGTATAGAACAGGGCCGGAACGTTTTTCGATGGGACTGTAATAGAGTAAGCTTAAGCTTTAGACTATTTTTTGTTAAGGCTTAGGCTTAGGCTAACGCTTAGAAATATGCTTATACTACTGCTCCGGCCCTGTTCTATACATTGACCACCGGCTTTTGCGTGCAACTATGTCGTATATTGACAACACAATGTTTGGTTCAAGTGACAGATGCAAGATTTTCATCTGGAACAGGCTATTTTTCGGGCCTATTCTTCTCTTGGATACGTCAGTGGTTTGGTTAAGTGTTTGTTTTTTATTCAGGGCTAAGTTTTAATCCTAAATATAGCACTTGATGGCAAAACCAGTAAATTTTTCAAACAAACCTAAAAGGATTAACGATACTTTGAAATGAAGACGCTAATAGCCTGACAGATTTCATTTGAAATGCATTCTAAACAATCGTAAAAGGATTTTTTTCTACTGTGGGGTCCCGAATCACATGGGAAATAACAAGGGATACCCATTTTTAGTCCAAAAAGTAACACGAGTCTCTATCATTAATGTAAGTTTATACTTCATAAGTGAATAGAATCCCTAATCCTAATTAAAGTCCATTAAATGTCAATTGTCCCTAATTGTAGTGCGTAAATAATCCCTGGCCCAAATCAAGTTGAGTTCGAAACTTTGGCGGAAACTAAGCTGTTTTGTGATCCAATGGGTGAAGTTTGTTTCAAAAAATGTTTCAAATTGTAAAGTCTCAGTTGGAACCGAAACTCAACTCAATCGTAACTACGTAACGCCGGTGTGCGTATGCGTTAACCTATGGGTTAACCAACTGTGCCACTGCGGCTGACATTAAAGGCTATTTACCAGGATTTAACCGGAATTCCTGTTCCGGCCGGAATTCCTGCCAAAATTCAATTCCTGTTCCTGCATTCAAAGATGCAGGAACGGGAATTTTTACGGTTTTGTGGCAAATGATTTATAATCATTTAAATATGGGAAACTTTATCTTTGAAAAAATTTTTATGTCAAAATTAATGTTTTGTACCTAGTTCAGTTTTGTTACTAACAATTGTTCCTGATGTGTTTCCGCAAAACTTACTGATGAAATCGATGAAAATTCTGTTAAGCCATTTTTTGGCAAGCTTTGTAAAATTTCATTAGAAATTCCGTGATGAAAATTATTTCAAATTCCGGTTCCTGTTCCTATTCCGGTTCCTGCATAAAAATTCCTGTTCCTTTTCCTGTTCCGGCAAAGTTTAGTTCCTGTTGCAGCCCTGCTATTTTCCCCACGTCTTCTGTTATATATAACTATTCTATCTGGTTATTGTGTAAATAAGCGATACAGTATATCCATGTGCAAATCAGACCACTTTTTATCACAGAGAGGTCTAAAATAGAAATGGGTTACCAGGAGTAATCACTCGAGTAAGAACTGTTCGACGTTTCTTCAAAAACCAAAAATCAAACCGTCAACTTTTTATCACCGACGCTTCTGTAACGATCCTATATTTAAATTAGGTGAACCAAAAATCAAAAAAATTGCTACATGACCTGATTCCAGGAAACACTACTGTCAGCCCATGCATCGAACAGGGCCGGAACAGTAGTATAAGCATATTACTAAGCCTAAGCCTAAGCGTAAGCCTATAGATGAGCCTATTCCTAAGCCTAAGCCTAAGTGTAAGGAAACAATGACTCTAAAGCTTAAACTGACTCTATTATAGTCCTTTCGGAAAACGATCCGGCCCTGTTCTATACATGAGCTGTAAAATCTATATTCCAATAATATTTCCTTTCAAAAAGACCGCCTCCAGTCCAGGCCGTCTCAGAAAATTGATTTCTTTTTAGTATCCTCAGCTGGTTAAGAAACAGAACCATAGTAGAAAACGTTTTTCATAACTCGAAGATCAAATTTGGTTAAAAGCCACTTTTTATTTACTGCAGTGACCCGAATACGACGGCGGTAATAAGAACGGGTTCCCCATTTTAAGTCTCAATCAATATGAGTCCGTATCCCTAATAAGAGTCCGTGCGCGGACAGAGTCCCTAAACCCTAATAAGATTTCATAAATGTCAATTATCACTAATTGTAGCGCATAAATTACTTCACACACAAAATATATTGTCTTGAAATATCAGGATTCTTAAAACGCCGTCAGAATATTGAGCTGGCGTGTACCAGTTCGGTATAGGGTGAAAACTTAAATTAAACTTCTGCAGATGCAAAATGCTAATTTATATAAATATTTTTTGTCCATACAGCTGACTAAAATGGATTTTCCCATAGAGAACGCGTGTATCACCGGATGCTCCTTTACTCTAATACGCATACGGGCTAGATCCGACACAACTTGACCTATAAGATGTTTTATGTTACAAAAGTACTGTGCTATTGTGTGATAAAACGGCCAAAACCACTTTTCTTAATTATTGTAAGCGTTTTCATGCTTTTTAAAACACTTACATTAAGCTCTTACATGCGAAGTCACAATAAAATTGCAGCGTGGACCGAGAGTCTCAAATATGTATAGCACCAATCACCAGTTACCAGGGTGCAACCAGAATTCCGGTTCCGCTACAGGAATCCGGGTTTTTTGCACTATCCGCTTTCGGTAATATGTCCGGTATTTTGTCACCGGAATTGTCCGCTATTTTCGGTATTGAAAAATTTTCACGACTATAACTCTTAACTGAAATATTATCAATTATAGTTTATGAGTTCCAAGAAAACAAGTTCCGTAAATATGAATTACATTTTGAAAACTCATTAGTTTATGAAATGAAATTTCACAAATATACAAAATATAACCGTCAAATACAAATATTTTTCTTGCAATTATAATTAATTGACGTTGCTCAGTCGGCGCTAAAAATGTCTGAAAATGACACAAGACTGCATATAAACACCTGAACAAAACTAAAATATTAATTTTTCATTATTTTTCCGCAGCCAAGTTTTACCTTGAAGCAAAAGACAAAAATGAAGAAAATAATACTTCAAGCGATGTTATTCAAATTCGCATATTTGAAATATTTTATTATTAAATTTGACGGAAAACTTTCTTAATGACAATTGAGTTCAAATTGTCGTCTGGTATTGCGTTTATTTTGACGAAAATTTCAAAACCAAAACTTACCTCGGGCAATTCGGTGCACAATAATTAATTAATGAATTTTGTGTTTCTACAAAATGAAAATGAACCAAAATTTCTAATTTTAAACTCAACCAATTTTGATATCGGATGTAGGCTTAGAATTACTCAAATTTCAAGCTTCAGCAGTTTGTGTTTTGATTTTCGTCGCTGAACTCCGATACACACCGCAGCACTGTAACCACTGCCCGCATTCTCAAATATGTGGGCCCACATAAAGATCAGGGGCGGTACGTTTTTCTGTGGGATTAGAATGGAGTAGGATTAAGGTGTAGACTATTTTTTTGCTTGGCTTAGGCTTAGGAATACGCTCATTCTTACGCTTAGGCTTAGGCTTAGGAATATGCTTACAATACTGTTCCGCCCCTAATCTTTACATTGGCCAATGTGTATAACACCATCAACAGAGTTGGTGATTGGCTGCGTAACATGACTGCAGGAGTCCGTGAGCTTGAAATGTTATTGCTTAACTAAAAGGGTGAACTGTAGATAGAATCAATCAACAGCTGATAATGAATCTACAATTCGTCGCCCGACCACAACTTGGCGCCCAACAGTGTCCAAAAGCCAATAAACAAATCTAAGTATAATCCAAAGCGTAATCCTAAGCCTAAACCTAAACATAATTATGGACGTAGAATTGCGGAGTCGATGAAATTACGGATTAAAAGCTGTCGGATAACGAGTGCTCGGGCGACGAATTGTCTTGATACCGCTAGTAATAGGGCTTGTAGCATTTTGCGAATCCCCTTTGACTATAATACTGCAGGCGTTCTGAGTCGCTTGCTTGAAGAAAACATCACGTGTACCTGCTTATGTATCAGCAATGGTTTATCGACAAACAGCCTTTTCCAAACGTTATCACACATCACTGCAAAAAATGGTGTGTCAAATTGACTCTCTCCGAAATATACTATGGGCTGCACAAACTGAATCAAGCCGCCAGAGTCAAATTCCACTCACCGAGTCGCATGTTTGACTTTGGCGAAGTCGAATTTGAATCTGTTTGTGGAGTCCCGTAGAGCCTATATTGACTCTCTCCGAAATAGCCTTTTCCGGACTTCGCAATCTGACCCAAATTCGGTTTCGCCAGAATCAAATTCGACTCACTGAATCGCACGTTTGATTCCGGCGAAGTCGAATTTTACTCAGTCTGTATAGTCCCGTAGTGCCTATTTTGAAGGCAGTCAGTTTGACTCACCATTTTTTGCAGTGTAAGCCACTGTCTAATCCTGCGCTCAAATCTTAACCTTAAATCTATACGACAGTTATCAAGAGCCGACTTGCGTTTAATATTTACTCATTTCACCACAATACCGTATCCACAAGCTAAAATTGAAATATCAGTTGTTTTCTGGAACCGGCGGCAGTGTTTGATCCTCAACGCTCAAAGACGCCGAGTCAACATGAATATCGGCAAATGTTGCGGTTGCGTGTTGTGAATCAATTGCGTCGTGTAGAATGTGTAACAATTGCAATGAGCTGACTTCAGCATGCACCGAGAGCCGAAGATAAAATTGCACTTCCAACGCAGGAATTGCTGGGATAATTCTGGAAATAAATATTGCTTGCACAACACGTTTCGTGCAACGCAGTCGGTGTTTCATGGGTCGAGCTTTGTAGTTACCGCAACGTACTGTAGTGACCCGAATAAGAGGGGGGTGGGGGTAATAACAGGGGGTGTTTCCATTTTGAGTCCCAATCAATTGAAGTCCGTATCCGTAATAAGAGTCCGTAAGCGGATGGAGTCCGCAAACCCTAATTAGAGTCCATAAATGTCAATTATCCCTAATTGTAGCGCATAAATGACTCAATGACCAAATAACTTGAGTTTGAAACTTTAAAGCTTACTTAAGTTTTGAAAGTACGCTCCAAAGTATACCCTTGCACTATCGTTAGCTTTTGATGCAAGGTAAAAAACGTTTAATTCAACGGATAGTTGGAATATCGGATATATATCTGTAACGAAGGGTAGCGCAAGGCTGGTTGAAAATAAACAGTCCGTAACCGAATAACAAGTGGGTACCCTCTGGAGAGGCCAAATAAGTATCAGTCCGCCCCCTCTCTTATTCGGGTCACTACAGTAGTTTTTTTGTTTAGCCACACTTGTACGGATTTTTTTAAGAAAGATCGCTTGATATTAAACCTAATTTTAGTTATCTGATGTCTATAATTAATGATAGAACCTGTTTAACATTGGAAAGGTCACAGAACGCTATGGTAAATAAACGGGGCAAAGTCGGCGAGATACCAGACGCATTTTTACCGTATTCAAGGTTCCTGAAAGCTTTCATTGGTGGGCCCAAAGTTGAGGGTTACAAATTGATTTTGTCATCCAACACTAGATCCTTTTAAGCCGGGCCTCTCTAATTCGGCTATAATTTTGTTGACGTCCAGTGCGGTCCATCACCGTGCGTCACCCGTACAGGGACGTCCGTCACCGTGCGGTATCATACGCAAATAACTCACGTACCATAACGTATGGTACGAACGGTGACGGACGGCGCCGTACGTCGAGCATAGCGCAACCCCAAAGCTTGTCCTGAGGTCAGACTAGTATCTCATGAAATGTTTGTTTTTTACTCGTTTCTGAATTTGAAATACTTTAAATGACTAAACTGCCTACCTGAATCGATAAACTTCAACTTCTTCGAAAACATTTAACAGCGGTGAATTGCGCATTACGCTTTCGATCTGAAAATTGGTGTAAAATAAACGGTAACCGCAATCAGAGCAGCTAAAAACAATTAATTTCGACGCATAAAAGATCGCTAACTTGTGCAATCATTAGCTGCGGTGAAACTTATTTGAGAATATTACGTATTTTGGCCTATGTTATACTTTAAGGGCCGTCCCGGTTTCTGGTGGGTCTATGAAAGAGTAGGTTTAGATTCTAGATTACATTTTTTGTTTAGGCTTAGGCTTAGGAACTCATTATTGCTACGCTTAGGCTAAGGCTTAGACTTAGGAATACGCTTAATCTACTGTTACGCCCCATAAAGTAACATTGGCCGGTATTTTTAATTATTGTCTGAAATTTTTTTGGCACCAATTCACACTTCGCGATCTCGACTTTGACCAGATTTAATTTGAATATACAAACCATTGAAAACCTAATGTATTATCTTTGGTACAGTAACCAGAATTAGATCACCTGTAAACTAACCAGATTTTTGACTAATAAGAATCTTGGCCCATTGTTACTGTTAGGGCCGTCCCAGATTGTGGTGGGTCTGTAAAAGAAAGGTTACATTCTAGGCTATTGTTTTTTGCTTAGACTTAGGCTTCGGCTTAGAAATACGCTTTTTCAACGTTTAGGTTTAGGCTTAAGCTTAGCAATACGTTTTTGCAACGCTTAGGCGTAAGCTTAAGTTTAGGAATGTGTTTAATCTACTGTTACGGCCCTAAAAGTAACATTGGCCAGAATTTTTATTAATCTCGAGGCAGAGTTAAACGCTGTGAAATTTTAACCCAATGAGTATTTTTCACAAACTTTAATGGTTTGCGATTCCATTGAACGCAAGTTTTTGATCAGGTCACAATTTTGAAACAGTGTATATATAACACTGTTTTTATAAGATATGCGATATACCGTTAAACAGCAATTGTCTATCTCGCAAACTGTATAACTTCAATTATTCATTCTAATGCTAAAAACTAACAAAGATATACCGTTTACCCGGCTTGGGAAAATATTATTACTAGTCTTCCAAATATCTGCAATACGCACAATTGTTAAGGAAATGCAGGAATGCATAAATCTGTATGCAAATTTTCTAATTATACAACGGTCACGTTTATATGCTATGAAACTATTGTAAACAAAGTATACTGTAAACTTGCCCAAAACACATAATATGTGAGGTATTCCAGTTTTAATTATAGATATGTTAAGAACAAATCTGGTTTGCATTACTTTTTTGTTTAAGAATTTGGACGCTTTGTCAAAGGCATTTGATTCAGAATCGAGAAGCTGTGGATCAAGAGAAAGATGCGTTGAGCTGTCGAGTACGAGAAATTTGCCATTATACTGACGATAAAATTTCCGATATGTTGTGTTTCTAGTTCGTACTAAAATATTTTATCATAAAACGTTTATAAATATAAGGCCATTGCTACGTTAAAATAAAATACACTGTAAATTCAGTGAGTTGATTTTAACTCAGAATGAGTTGAATCAACTCAGCGGTCTGAGCTCTTAATTAGGACTTTCAGAACTCCGAATCCTGAATTGATTGAACTCATTCTGAGTTAATCAATTAATTAACACAGAATTAAACCAGATCAGAGTGAGCTAATATTTACTGCTATTAACTCAAAAATAGGCAGAAATAGCCATTGCTCCTTCTGAGTTGATTAATCAATTCATCGGAATTTACAGTGTAGGCCAATAGGACTTTGTTTTGTTTGCGACAGATATTTGTAGTTTAAAGCATACGGCTCGTAAATTCCGTAGCACCTCTCGCTAACGTACTATATGTTGTTTTAAACAACAGAGAAATTACAAAAAAAAAGATAAATAACAATCAGGATGTAACCGGATATCCGTTTCCAGCAAAATTCGATGTTCGTTTTGGTTATCGAATTAATGGAAATTATGCTATTTTTAGATTCAAATACGCCTCGTTTGTGGTGGCAGAAAAATAAACCATTATTCAAACTTTATCGTTTCAATATCCGTTTTTCGTTTCCGTTATTTTTTATATCCATTTACACATTGGTAACAATACATATATCTATGATTGCGTTGAAGGATGTAATGCAATATATTGAAGCTTTACCTTGCGAATACACTGCAATTCCCATAGCAACTACCACTGCGGCAACAATGACAATTAAGCACAGCATAACCCACATCCGTAGCAATTTCTTATGCTTGATCACCAACGAAGATCCAGTGACGTCACCAGAGCTTGAATGCACGGTACCATACGCCAGGGTATTATCAGTCAACGGTGGACTTTGTGCCCTAGTCTGCCCTCCACCGGTATCAAATTGAAAAGGCAAACCTTGACCGCCAGGTCCTGTACGAAACGTTATATCGGGACAGCCGGGCATTGCAAGTCTTGTATTGCACGGGTTTTCCGCGAAACAGCTGTTGCTCATGCCTGGAGCAACTGGCTGAGCGTTGGACGCAGTATTGGAAAAATTTTGAGTTTCATACGGAATACTCAACGCCCACTGTGAAGTACGTAAACTCTTCGCATCGAGGCCGTGTTGCGAAAAATTTGGTTGCAGCAGTTGGTTGAATTGTTGTGTAGCGTTTGCGTTAATACAGTTATTATTGTTGTTATTATTATTATTATTAATACATGCTGTAGGGCGAATATTAAAATCATGGCTAACGTTCAGGCGATGATTGTATGCCGCTGTATTGAATCCGTTTGTTGCTGCGTTTGTGTTGTATGGTCCATACCGTAACCATGGTGTGTCGTTACGAAATCGAGGGGGTAAACTACGTCTATGCCATGCTGCTACAGCTGAATTTGCTTCAAAATTAGCTGCATGCGGACGTGGTTGATACATTTCGGATCCCATTGTCATACTTGGCTGTCGCGAAGAAACACATCTAACGGCATCACGGCCTATTTCTCGGCAACATCCGGCGGTACCCGCATGGCTTAGGCCATCCGCGTACGATTCAGATGCCTTAAGGCCAGTGTGGGGTGTAAACGAACGTCCCCAAATGTCTCCAAGAGACGGCTGGTTAAGCAAATAATACGAGTCTGGACTTTGATTAACCAGTTGACTTGCGTCTGTCCAACCTGTCTGATCAACGCTATATGCACGTGTCGAATATTTACGATCAATCATTGCAGTTGTTGATGCTGCTGGTGTAGTTGTTGTGGTCGTTGTTGCTGCTTCGATTTCCGGTGACGTCATACTTGCAACACTGGTGGGGGTTTCTAAATCTTGATTGGCCAGGATAAAGTTTGACTGTTGCTTGTTGACGTCATGACTTCTTAGTGTTACTGCGTTCTCGCACTGTGATTGGTCAGGCGATGACGTTGATACCGGAGCAGCTCTTGACATAAATCGTGACGAATGAATGTCCAACTGAGGGGTTCGAGGCGACCCTGGCACAGCGGCCGAGTAGTAGTTCGATTGATAGGCGCACTATAATATATATTTAATAAATATTAAACCGGTAGGCAAAAGATAACCTGATAACCTGTTCGTTCATGCGTCAGAGAAAGGCTGATAAACTGTTCGCTGATGGGTCACACAAGGCAACCTAGAATACAACAGTTAAAGGGGGGTGTCGAGATTATGCAGCTTTTTTTAATTATTAAAACCAAAAACAGGTGGTTGCTGTTTAAAAAATCATTCGCAACGCTGTAATTAACACGTTATTCTAACAGAAAAATTATAAGGCGTCAGTTCTATTGCAATAAACCTGAGCAAATCAGGGCCTAAGCAGCCACCACCCATACCCCCATATTTGAGTCACCCCACCCCTAAAGGGACCCACACCGTAACTGGTTGAAGCAAAAACCGCTGAAGATTTAAAATGCGTCTGGCTTTTCGCTCGCTTCGCTCGCAAGTTTAGCGTCCCCAAACCTGAAGCTTAGGGGCAGCCGCCAGCCCTGTCTGCTCCGGCACTGGTGCAAATACCTATATCATTGAAAGCTTCGAAACCGAATTTAATGTTTTATGCGGTAGTTATGTTCAGCGGCAAACTGTGTAACGAACTTTGGATTAAATTAGCAGAAATTCTGCACAATAAGAGGCTAAAATGAGAGTTGAACTAAATTTAAATTACGCCAAACTTACCCAGTCGTAGTACTGCGCGGTTTCCGAATGTGTCATTGTTTATGTCAATTTATTACTAAAATACATTTCGTATCATCTGTGCTACAGTTATTTACTACCTATTATATATTTAAACTTAATTAACGCTATTTTTACCGATGTTAAATAAGTATAGTTTAAGTATAACACGTCGGTCCATGTAAAAATCAGGAGCGAACAGTTTTTCTGTGAGACAAGAATAGAGTAAGCTTAAGGTTTACACTAATTTTTTGCTTGGTTTAGGCTTAGGCTTAGGAGAATGCTCATTCGCACGCTTAGACTTAAGCTTAGGTCTAGGCTTAGGCTTAGAAATATGCTTATAATACACTGGTCCGCCTCTGTTCTTTACATTGGCCAACACGTCTGACACAAGTCGAGATGCGATTGAACACAAGAATACTTTTCCAGTCTAAATTTTTAACCCTTGAACAGAAAAAGATTCAATTTTTGAGAGTAACAAGCGTTTCATAATCTAAAATGTACGACTACATTCTAGCGCAAGATACGCATGTGCTATTAATGCTACTTGGTTGGACATTCGATAAATGTTGTTTGGTAACTGAAAATACCATTTAATTCAATAATTTCTGCGGTTTTCAGTTACTAAATTTTTCAAAACTGAACCAGTCACTAATACAAAACAACGACACGTCGATTTGATTAACTTTTCTTTAACAAAACATTACAATTACCAACAGTGGCCAATGCAAAGAACACGAAAGGACCAAAGCTTATTTCTAAGCTGTAAGCCTAAGCCTAAGTCTAAAGTGTAAGAATGAGCATATTCCTAAGCCTAATCCTAAGCCTGTAGTGCAACAATGACCATATTCCTAAGCCTATGCCTACGCCAAGCAGAAAAATTAGTCTAAAGCTTAAGCATATTCTATTCTAGTAGCCATAGAAAAACGTTCCGCCTCTGATCTTTACATTACCCAATACTAAAACAAATTTTGAAACCGTCACCTACTATTTGAAACTTTCTTTCCTCGCTATTCAGTATCTTAAAAATCAGCCTTAACTTCGAAAAAAACACACACAAAACGCAACAAAGTCTCAAGTCGTCGCCGTGAAGTGAAATTTTATGGATCGCACAGAAATTGATTTCTGTGCCGCGTTCGTATCCGTTCGAATCCGTAACACACAAAAGCCGATCTGAAAATATCGGCCGTAACAAAAATATACTTGTGTGCATCGAATTTCAATGTTTTTAATACCGAATAAGACGAAACTACCACCGCACGACGCTCCTGTCAATTGTTAATCCATACCGTTTGAGGAATTCCGACCAATTTGAGTATTATTCGGATACCTTTTTTCACTTAATTTCCGGCGTAAAAGTTGTCGTCCTGTTTTGAATCGATTTTTGCGAACGAAAAATGTGTCGACAAAGTAGTTTTGTACTCTCATTTGTCTGCTGCAGAAATGAAAAGTTAAAATATGCAATATTTTTTCGTTTATTGTTAACTACCGCAGTGTTCATTTGCAATGAAAATTTGGCCAATGTAAAAAAAAAAACAGGGGCGGAACAGTGTTATATAAGCATATTGCTATAAGCCTAAACCTAAAACCTAAGCGTGAGAATGAGCATATTCGTAAGTCTACAGCATAAGCGTAAGCCCAAGCAATAAAAAAATAGTCTAAAGCGTAAGATTTACTCTATTGCAGTACCACAGAAAATCTCTCCGCCCGTGTGATCTTTACATGGGCCGAAAATTTTTTAAGTAAATTTTGCTGTCCAAGTGTGTACTTAACGAACCTCTGCGACTGATAATTGTTGTCAATAATTGAAATTGCGCAGGTTGTTGAACTTTTACGCTCTTCACGACTTTGTGAGCGATTATTAAGCGATGGCTTGTGTCCCTGCATTTGTATATCCACAGTAAAGTTTGATGTTTCAAAAATTCAAAATATATATGACAAATGATTGGGACAGATTTGGCGTTGCAAAAATTAGTTGATAAATTTTCACTGTATTTTCTGTAATATTCGAAAATTAAAATTTTGTTTCCAAAAAAATCATAATTTTGAACATTTTGTATAAACATTTGGGTTTTCCTAAATTATATATTACAGGACACGTGAAATCAAACTGCTATTGACCATGCGAACGTTAATACTTGTCGGGCCAATACGACTGCTATGCAAATTGCTCATTGAGGTAGCGGCCAATGTTACTTTTGTTCCTAAGCTTGAAGCGTAAGCCTAATGCGGGGTTTGTGTTATAACTGGGGCAGCCTGCAACACGTTTTGTTCCTATTACAATAGCGGAAAACATTTTGTCTACACGTAAATGCGCTGTAAAATTCAAAACAGCTAAATTATCTGGCTATTTGTTATTTTATTCGTGCGTATAAATTATACTAGAAATGCAGAAATTTTTAAGCCAATGTCATGTGACATTCACATTTTGTCTACAAACCGCTATTCAGATCACAAAATGTTATGTCGCCGTCGAATAAACATGGGATAAAACGTGTTCCGGGATGCACCAGTTTAACGAGAACCCCGCATAAGCCTAAGCTTAAGCCTAAGCAAAATGTAATCAAGAATTTAAACCTACTCTTTTACAAACCAACCAGAAACCTGGACGCCCTTCGGCTAAATAGTCGAAAACTATGGTTCAATCACGAGTTCAAACAAATTTGCGTCCTTAAAACCACTTATGAATCGTGAAATATTGAAATATTTGATATTAACCATGTTGTAAAAATTGTAAAATCTCAAAACACAGCGCGTATCTTCTCGGACATGAAATTCCTGGATATGCCTTTTACTGTAAGTCCCTTCATTTTAGAGCATCCACATCAATTAATAATCTTGACCAATGTAAAGAACAGGGGCGGAACAGTATTATAAGCATATTCCTAAGCCGTCTAAGCCTAAACCTAAACCTAAGTGTAAGAATGAGTTTATTCCTAAGCCTAAGCCTAAGCAGAAGCCAAGCAAAAAATTGTCTAAAGCTTAAGCTTACTCTATTGCAGTCCCACGCAAAAACATTCCGCCCTTGATCTTTACATGGGTTATAATCATTAACAAAATTATTGGAAACTTTGTAAATTGGATTTGAAAAAATTCGAAAGAAACAAATTTGCAAGACCTGATACCGATGATGCTATATGCGCTATCGGGTCAAGCTAATATACGCGCCAAATTCTGTCCCCTGTATAAAATCTTCAAAGATACGGTCAAAAATGCCAATGTCTATATCCATCTGCAATACTACAGTCACTGGGCGTATACAAAAAGCGAAAGTGTTGGAAACCAGCGTCCGTATTCTCAATTGTATGTAGCACCTATTACCAGTTGGTGGTAGGGCTTGTAACTTTCGAAACACTGAATGCTGACGTTCAAAATTCAGCACATTTTTCGCATTTGATTTGCTCAGCTCCTGTATCAATTTTGAGTTCGGTATTGCAATATTTAGCGAGTCATAATCCTTATTTCTATCTGATGATAGTTGTTATACACATTTGAGAACATGGGCCCAGCTGCGAAACACTTACAGATGCCAGCCTGGCATCGCGAATTAAAAATGTTGTACCATAAGTACAAATGGCCCATGTATTGCACAGGGAAAGAACAGCAGTATAAGCATATTCCTGAACCTAAGTCTAATCCTAAGTCTAAGCTTAAGCGTAAGGATGAGCCTATTTCTAAGCCTTAGCCTAAGCCTAAGCTTAAGCCAGTCTAAAGTTTAAACTGACTCTACAGCCCCACCGGAACACGATCCGGCCCTGTTCTATACATGGGCCGTACACTGTAAAAAAATGGTGAGTCAAATTGACTCTCTCGGAAATAGGTTTTCCTGACTACACAAACTGAGTCAAATTCGACTCCGCCAGTTTCAAACGTGCGCCATAGTGAATCGAATTTGACTCTGGTGGAGACAAATTTGACTCAGTTTGTGTAGTCCGTAAAAGCCTATTTCGGAGAGAGTCAGTTTGACTCCCCATTTTTTCCAGAATACAAATTGTGGTTCGGTTCTCCTGTGAACACCCTGGTTACAGCGTTAAAATGTTATTTGAAACATCAAAACTCAACTGTGTTCTACTTATTGTGATTTGTAAATAACAATCTTTCCATACATGAACGCATTTTAATATCATTTTTAAGCACCGCGAGCCTATAACTTTCAAGCAAAACCTTCATTTTTCAACAATTTGTCAAATTTCGATATTAATATTGTCAAATTTGGCTAATGATAGTAACAGTTTGCCTTGTTATAATTCATTTTCTTAGTTTTATTCAGATTTATTTTGTATTCAAAATTATATTTAACTTTTCTCCTGGGCCTATTTTAATGCAAGAAAAAAAACGTCAAAAGGTATAACGTACAAGTGACATTGAACACGCTGATTTACTCAGTAAAAAGTAAAACATTCGTGTGTCAATGGTGAGAGTAATTTTAAAATAATCCAAAGATTGAGTGACATTGCTGGGGGGTCAATAAATGAGCGCTGCGAGAATTGAAAATTTGAGACGTATTTATTCAACGCAAACAAAGCCGGATTTACTTTTCTAAAACAAAAATGGTCAATGTTACTTTAAGGGGCGCAACAGTAGATTAAGCGTATTCCTAAATTTAAGCCTAAACGTAGCCAAAATGTGTTTCTAAGCCTAAGCCTAACCGTAAGCAAAAAACTGTAATCTAGAATCTGAAACGACTCTTTTATGGATCCATCAGAAACCTGGATGCCCTTTGGGTCATAAATATTGCATAAAAAATAAGAATAATTGCAATCGACTTTCTGATTAATTACACATAAATCTGTTGTGTCCACGGGGCGCCATAGTGAATTGCCCGGCAATCAAAATACTAGAACTAAAATTTAGGGGTAGTCAAGTCCTAAAAAAATTTAGAAACGTCCTGTGAAGTATTGTGAGTTTCAGAAATGAAGGAATTACAGATGAGCCAGCGGTCGCTGATACAAAAACGGTTTGGAAAACATTTGTTATTTCCCGACGATTTTAAACATTTACAGGTTGTTAGGAAACGCAAGTTTCGACCAAAATTCATTGGTTTAATTAAAAATTGCGTTTTACACTTAGAACCCACATATGGTTTTCTTAAAATCCAAGATGACGTTTCGGAATGTTTAAAGTTTCAAATTTGTCAAAATAGTTTTTGACTACAATTTATTTGTGTCACAGTTGGATGTTGGACCATGACAACTTTTTCGGCCAATGTATAGAACAGGGCCGGATAGTTTTCTGGAGGGACTATAATAGAGTAAGTTTAAGCTTTAGACTATTTTTTGCTTCGACTTAGGTTTAGGCTTAGGAATAGGCAAATACTACTGTTCCGGCCATGTTCTATACATGGGCCACTTTTACCATGCGAACGATCAAATTTGGCAACAAAGCACATACACACATACGATAATATTTAACGGTGCATTAAGTCTTAATTTCGTCGAAGAAAGAGACAATTGGTGGCATTTATGGTCAAGATATCGCTTGAACATTTAGATATACATTTTTAATTTTCCTGAACATCGTCTGTTGTTGACTCAAGCATTACCAAGAGGGGAGGGAACGCGCGCCCCCCAAATTAGAATCAGTTCGTGTGTCATAATTTGCATTAGATACAAAAATTACGCCTAGCTTCTAGCTCGCTTTGCTCGTTTAGGTTGTTAATTTATTCAATTTTCGAAAAATTTTGCCTGCTGCGCCGCTGTTCAAAGGAAACCGTAATTGTTAATTTCCGCAAGTTAATCAGCTCAACGCTAAAGATAATAGAAATTGGCGCGCTTAGCTTCACTGTTACATAATTGCTTGACGCTGGGGTTCTGGTGAGGTGATTTAGACCAAACAGTTCACGAATAAAAAGCGTTTTGAAACTGTTACAAAGGGAATTAATACTAAAACAAAGTATATTTTCTCGCTGGTTTCGCTCGCGAATCCTTCAAAGCTGATCCTAAATGCTGGTAATGAGCTTTACTACACCCTGTATTAACCCTTTCTCACATGAATATATTGAATATTTTCTATTTTCCCTGAGACCTACTTTTATGCTAGGATTCAAACTCCAGTGACTGGAGTGGGAGGCGTATACCATCACCACTCAGCTATAGGAGCTTGACGCTCGATCCCGAGGGGGCTCTCACATCTTGTGGTGATTTAGTACTATGTATCCGTGTTGCAATTGTTAAACACGGTGCGATATTTACTATTTAACGTATATACACTGCGCTGAGTTGCCTATAGGCAACTCAATGTGAGAAGGGGTTAATAAACTCAAAGACAAAAAATATGCCTACAAAGACTAGTTGTAACTGAAGTTCTAGACTTGAGTTAAATGTTGTGTAGGTGTTCCATTGGGTCACTCGCGATATTTTCTTCAACTCGTGTTCACGTAACGAACAATTCGGTCTGACACCCAGCTGCCCGGCCCGCTGAAAATTTTAGTGGACCTAAACGCGAACTCTAAAATTGGTCTCGAAGCTGACTACGGAAGCGTGACGAATACCATATATCAAGCCAAAAAATTTAGATGATCCACTGCTAAAAGGTTCTAAAACTTCGCTTTTAGGTTGAAACCCAAGGCACGAACCTGGCAGTATACGGCCATCCCAATCCAAATTTCTCGGTACGCCACTGCCTATATAAACTGCTGCAGCCATCAGCGCCGGATCAATATTGAGTTTGAGCTTGCTAGCAGAGTCCCGATGATAAACTTACAGAAGCCACGGTAAACTGCAAAAATTTTTTTTTAATTTTGTACTGAATATATATACTTTTGTAGAAAATTATTTAGTAAAGCCAATGGGTGTAGCTACACCTCTTGCGCGGAAAGCCAAGTGGTATAGCTACACCCCTTACGCATACCTGGTCTGTCCATGGTAGAAGCTTGAATCAATTATTTTCAGCCGCGTAGTGTGGGCTTCGTCTATCGGCACCACAACGCGTACCTTCCGGAAACTAGTCTAAACGGTTTTCAACGTCATTTAAGCATGTTATATTGCATTTAGGTTTTTTAGTCGTTTATCTATGTCTGGAACTTGTGTTTGACCCATACCTTTTGAAGCTGGCAGCATTTGATCAGTGTGTTGGAAATAGGCGTCATGCGGGATTCACGTTATAACCGGAGTATGTGGGTCACGGATTGTCCCGTGTTGATTCGATGTCAACGTTAAAATTTGGTTTCTTATATCGAGTCAACAGACAAAACTTAAATCTCGTATGACATCAGCTGACAAACCACCGCTCCTAAATGTTCAACGTGTACAAGAATCGGTATGTCTCACGTGATACTGAGGAACATTTAGGCGAATATCATACGATATTCCAAATTTTCAACGAATATCATATGATATTCAGCGGGATAGTGTAATCTTTGGGTACTAATAAACGAATGAAAAGTTGGATGGTAGAGGCACAAATAAGCTTTGAATACCAAACAAACGCCTTTAAATCGTTTCCGACACAAAATCGCTTAGAACCACAACTTCAAAATACAAAAATTCAAATTTCAAATTCTACTATCATATGATTTTCAACAGGATAATTTGGGTATGTTACCTCAAGTATGCAGACATTTGAAAATATATCATATGATATTCGCAGACAATATTTCGAATATTATATTAACCCCTTCTCACATTGAGTTGCCTATATTCAACTAATCGCAGTATATATACGTTAAATAATGTATATCGCACCGTGTTTAACAATTACAACACGTATACATAGTAAATCACCACAAGACGTGAGAGCCCCCTCGGGCTCGAGCGTCAAGCTCCTATAGCTGAGTGGTGATGGTATACGCCTCCCACTCCAGTCACCGGAGTTCGAATCCTAGCATAAAAGTAGGTCTCATGGGAAATAGAAAATATTCATGTGAGAAAGGGTTAAGGGTTCTATAAGCAGACATAACGTTACCCAATAGTATAATAGGAATAAAACGTGTCCCAAGCTGCCCCGGTTATAAGGTGAACCCCGTATCAGGGTAAAAAGACTAACCTACCCAGCAAGCAACAAACCATGGATAAGTAACACTAACTGTGTCACACGCTCTCAGTTCTCACAGCAAGAAAACTGAGAGTGGCGCTATTTTTGTAATACAGCGCCGTCCGGCAAAAACCATATTAGTTTTTCACAAACTTTCTAAAAATTCTGCTGAATCCTGAAAGTTAAAACAGTTTTCGTCATCTGCCGAAATGACATCATCAAAGCTACGTCATTGACAATCACAACGATTATTACAAGTTTAAGAAGACTACGATTATTTTTGGATGTCCAACGGGTTTACCGTCAGCTTTTATCGCGGTCAAATTGTAATGCTGGCTTTTTGTATACCGCGGCGCTGGTTCACCAACTTCACGAACGTTTTAGGAAACCTTCGCTCGTTTGGTTTGGTTCCAAAACCGGGAGTAAAAGTAAAATTAAGTTTTGCTTGTATATCATTAATTTGTTTTCGGCGTGGATTGGGAAAAATTTAAAGTTTATGTCTGGCTTAACTTTAAAACTTAATCAATTAATAATATTTGAACAATGACTGTGTACTTGTCAAGGTGAAATATATATGGTTTGTTGTTAAACATCAAATTTGTTGCAGCCAACAGCATTAAGTCCTATTCACACGTGCAAGTTTTTACTGCGAGAACGTGCAGCTGCAACTTGCACTTGCAAATTTTGTTCAAAATCCTGTTCGAGAAACTTGCAGCTGCAAATAATTCATTAAAAATCAAAGGTTGGAATTTAATTCACACGTGTGAACAGACATGCGAGTTCACTGAATTTATTGCAGCCGCTTTCTTTTCATTGGCTGATGACAAAATGCAAGTTCTGCGAGCAATTTGCAGCTGCAAGTTCTCGCAGCAAAAACTTGCATGCGTGAATACGGCTTTACTCCACGTATTACAAAGTATGGAAACCTTTAAAAATTTCGGCGAGCAGTTGAACGTCCAATCTTTACTTTCGTATTCCTTCCAATCTGGCAATTATCAGTGCGCTCTGTAATTCACTTGAGCTATTTGCAATATTTAACCAACTAACCACTTATATGCGTCTAGGTTTTGCTATATTTGGTGACATTTTATCAGAATAGAGAAAGCTTAAGCTGTAGACTATTTTTTACTTGGCTTAGGGCTAGGTTTAGGCTTAGGCTTAGGAAAAATCTCATTCTTACGCTTCGGCTTAGGTTTAGGCTTAGACTTAAGAATATGCTTAATACTGTTCCGCAGTTTTACACATTGGTCCAAATTTTGGTTTCGATGTCTTCTGAATGGCATGGCCTGGAGGTCATGAATAGATCCACCGACTGGTGAAAAGAGTTTAATCTTCAAATTTCTATTTCGAGCAATCACGGCGGGCAGTTACACTGACATTGGTCCTTTATAAACACTTCGTAGAATTGTTCAAACGTTTATACCTGATAAATGCTATACGTTTATATCAGGTCTAACCAAATATGCTATTAGTATTCATACTTAAAACATGGCAGACCCGCCATTGAAGCAAATGTGTCATAGTTGCCCAGCTTCCATATCATATTTCAACAATGTGAACCGCAAACGCCCAGAATCTTATCGTGTTCTACTAAACAAATAAGGTAGATCCTACATTTAAAGTTTGTTCTTAAGTGTTCATACACTGTTATGTTCTGGCCAAAGGTCCGTGTCATCGTCTTCATGGTTTGATTGTCAATGGTTACAAATGTTATTGCAGTTCATTGTTAGGTTATAATTCGGGTTAAGCTTATTTAACCATGCATATTTGTGTTTTAATTTGTCTATTTACGCTCTACATTTTTAACCCTTTTTTGCCAACGTAAAAAAACAGTGCAGGAACATTAAAGCGTATTCTTAAGCCTAAACCTACGCCTAAGCCTAAGCGTAAGAATGAGCATATTCCTATAAAAATAAGCCGAAGCCTAAACGAAGCAAAAAACTTAGGCTAAAGCTTAAGCGTTACTCTATTGCAGTCCTGCAGAAAAATGTTCCGCCCCTGATCTTGACATGGACCACCTTTTTAAAATAGCGTTGACGCACCGTGGCAGTGGAAATTACAAAATTCAAAACCTATAGACAAGTTTTACGTAGAATTGTTAAAAAACCTACACAAACGTGTGATCAGTGCAGACGTACTCGACGCCCACCTATGGGTCGCCAAAATCCCTAGTTATTCAACCCACAGTGGGACTTTACCCGTGGGTACCCGCGGGTACACGCGCTTTCCCGCAGATAAACGCGAGTCGGGTAAAGAAATCAGGCGCGGGTATACCCGCGGGTAATTGTTACGCGGGTAAATAAATAACATTTTTATCCGTGGTTAACTTTTAACTTTTAAGGTGAAAAACCTACGCTATTGTCTGTTTTATTTCTGATCAGGTGCTGCTGGTGCTTTATTTAGTTGGGTTTGAAATTTTGTTGTTTCTAATAAAATCGTTTATGCGTAAAATTCATTGGAGCTATAGCGCAAATCTTCATTATAGCAAATCACCTTAGATCTTTAAAATACTGGTGTAACTTCAGATGCGGGTCAAAGGCGGGTCGTGGGTAGATCTATTTTTCGCGGGTATACTCCCTGGTAAAAAATTGTTGTTTGCGTGGGTAAAGCGTGGGTCGGGTAAAACATTCTTACGTGGCTCTGCAAAAACAGATATAAGTACTGCAGGGACCCAAATAACAGGGGGAATGATATTTACTTGGCTTCTCCAAAGGGCACCCTTCCTGTTATTCAGTTACGGACTTAACATTTAAGGACTCTATCTGCTTACGGGCTCTTTGTAGGGATGCGGACCCCTATTGATGTGGACTCAAAACGGGGACTCCCCTTTTATTACCCTCATCTTGTTCGGGTCACTACAGTAGAAAGTTTAGGATTTGTTTAATTTTCTGCTCGTGTGATCAAAGGTAAACGAATATTCGCTTTGCTTTTTGAAATTTTTTTGGAAAAAGACATCGAATACAATTTAAAATTTGAATACATTTTGCGGCTTGAATTTGTTGAAACACTCAATAATTATTACTAAAAGTGATTTACTCAACCAACTGAGTCAAAAATACTTGAGAATTTTCGGCGGTATTTTTATATAAAACGGAAACTAATATTTGGTGACACCCTTGTAAAATTGCCAGGATACGAGAATATATGACGCTTTCGAATCATTTGTTTATTTTGTTCAGCGACTATATTTTCAAACGAGTATAGTACCTATCGTCAATTAGCGCTAGGTTTGCAAACTGATGAATATCTGTAATTGCAGATCTCAAAATAGGTACAGGGTAAATCAAACGCAAACTATGTGCTGAATTTCGATCCTCACCATGCGACGGTTCCAAAGTTACTTAACCTAGCACCAACTGGGGATAGGTGCTACACACATTTGAGAATACGGACCCTGGATTCAGGAATATAGGAATATAATGCAAGTATGACCTGTTATATATTAATCGATATCAGGTTCGTTGAAAATTTAAAAATGTTTTAAAAGCTGGTTCATGTGAAGATTCCGGGCGCTGTGGAACTGGGACAGAGTTAGTTTTACACAATTTTTTGCTTAGACTTAAAGTTAGACTTAGGTATAAGCTCATTCTTACGCTTACTTTTAGGCTTAGGCTTAGGTTTAAAAACATGCTTATACTACTACTGTTCCGACTCTGTTGTTTAATTGGCCCAAAAGGTGTCAAAAAGCGATGGTATAACGATGGCCGGATGAAAACACACACCCTGTACTCAGAGAGTCGGATTTGTCGCGACAGTGTTCTAAGGGAGTAAAGGACAAAACAAAGTCCCTCGGTAGGGACTACTGACAAAACGCAGACGCTCGCTACATCGTTGTTTCTACGAAATAAATTATAATTTTTTTGTGCATAGCTTCTGCTAAAACAAATGTACAGCAATAGTCCCTTTGAACAGTGTCTTGTTACAGTGCAAGACATTATGCACTATGTTCTGTCAGTGTAGCAACAGAGGAGACCCTGTTAAATAAAAAAATTACTTTTTACAAAACAAATATTTTTCATAAAATATCTCGACAACGTATCTACGATTTGGCAAGGTATTTCTTTAATTTCCGATCCGGTTCCGGTATTTTATAACTCCTGTTGCCTGGGTACATTGTGTATTAAAGAATGTACCAGCACGCGTTGCATTTTTGAAGAGTGGATGATGTGTACGTCAACAAGAGTATGCAACTGGGTACATTCTGTGTATTAAAGAATGTACCAGCACGCGTTGCATTTTTGAAGAGTGGATGATGTGTACTTCAACAAGAGTATGTAACTGGGTACATTCTGTGTATTAAAGAATCTACCAGCACGCGTTGCATTTTTGAAGAGTGGATGATGTGTACGTCAACAAGAGTATGCAACTGGGTACATTCTGTGTAGAAAAAAAATGTACCCGACACGCGTTGAATTTTTACGCCAACCCCCTTACATGGAGGGTGGTCAAAAACTTCGGTAAATATTATAAATTGCATCCCCATATGTTCATACATACTCCGTTTAAATTCTTAATTGGCAAAGCAATAAAGTGTGTATTAAAGCTGAAATGAACCCACCTAAACCAAGCGGGGTGAAATGAAAACGCACCGGGCGCTGGCACATTTTGTACCATACACCGCCCAATTAGTTGGACATTCTCGTTTAAGATCATCGAATCTTGCTATTAGCAATGCAATATGCATGTTTAAATGAAATCTTCGACAATTAAATGCCCAACAACTTGTCGCAAAATAGTGTCCTAAAACCAATGAATACATCTTAAGCGTAAGCGTAAGCCTAAGCACAATGATGGGTGACAAATTGTCGAGTCGTTCAAATTTCAGATTACAAGTTGTCGGGCGACGAATCGTCGTGGTTTCGCTAAAATATAAGCTTCGGTAAGACGAAGTATATAAATTCAGTAATGTTAAGCGATTGCTGTGAACAAGAATTGCAGTCCTGCACTTTTACACATCATAACGACCGCAGAATTTGCGTTAAATGTGTTGTTTTATAGTAATAAAATTGCATATTGCTTTAGTTACCTTTCCTAAATATATGTTTATTCATTTTATAGAACAAAACACGTCCGACCTTTATCTGAAATCGGCCGGATATTGATTTAATTTTATGCTAACTAAGCTATTTCAACCATTCAAAATAGAATTTGTCCGTGAATCGAAGCTGTATCAGCGGCGGATTTAAGACATTTTTGTTGAGGAAAACTGCTACTATTATTAATAATAGTGAAAAATTTGTGAATGAAACGAATGCAAAACCAAACGCAATCTTAGCACTAAATTCTAATATTAAAATAATTTGGTTTTCATTCTTGTCGAGGGTTCGCGGCCTAAGGGCCTCCCCACCCTTGCATCCGTCAGTACGCTTACAGCATGATAGTTTTGGAAATAGCTGGTCCAGCTGTGGTCATCGCGTAGACAATTCCTAAATTTAAACAATCTAATTTAGCTCGCTTTACAGATAGTAGAGTCGATTTGGAAGCAGTTTCAGATTTGTGTTTACAATTTCATTCTTGTTTAAGCCAATCTTTGTAGTGAGCGAAAATTTGTGTAATTCAAATTTTGTATTGAAATACTTTGGCAGTGGTTATAATAATCTTCTGATAGGCCCATGTCAGTTTTAGGGCCGTCCTGGTTTCTAGAGGGTCTCTAATAGAGTAGGCTTAATACATTTTAGACTACATTTTTTTGCTTATGCTTAGGCATAGGCTTACGAATACACATTTGCAACGATTAGGCTTAGGCTTACGCTTAGGAATACGCTTAATCTACTGTTATGGCCCTAAAAGTAACATTGGCCAATTTATTGAACCAGTTTGTTAAAAGTGACATTGGTACCAGGGTGCAACCAAAAGTCTGCGTCCGGCTCCGGCTGTGGCAGAAACTAAACTTCCGTCTCCATTAGAATTTCTACCGGATACGTTCCGGTTACTGCGACAGTGAAATTTTGCATAGTTTCACAAAATTTATTTGTTTGATGCGTTGTTCCGTCATTATTTTTGTAATTTTTCAATAAGAAATGACAACGTTTTGGGTCAAAATACTTCAACAGTTGATAAATTCAAATACTGCTAAGCAACTCAAATTTCAGAGTGGGAGTTGTGAATCCCAGTGGTTTTCAAACTGTTGCGCTGGTTTAAAGATTTAGTGCTGTGGTCGGTTAATTTAGTGCAAAGTTTGAAATGGATATCAGATGAAATTAAATTTAAAATAAAATTTAAAGGCAAATATTTATATTATCCCAAATTATTCTAAGAAACTTTATTAGGCGTATTTATTGCGCTATTTCGACTCTAGTTTTGATTTGGTCAGACAGCATACACTAATAGTGACTTAGTTTTGAAAATTTGAAGCTTGCAGCTTATAAAACCTGATTGGTCATGGCATTTTGGTTCAAATTGACCCGATTTTAAGCTATTTTAATCAACTTCAATTTTACACTCGACATTGCCTGGGTTTTTGGCAAAAATTCTGCCAGAACTGAAGGTCAATATTTCTGCCAGTAATTTTGCTGTAAATGTTCAAGTTGAATGTTTTATGCTAAGAGATCTGTGGTGTCTAGCGTGTCAGAAACGTGACGTTTTCGAATAAATCCTGTCGACTTTTGAGGTCTGATCAACTTTGAATATAACGCGGCGTGGTTCCACCCTATTAACTGCAGAACTTTTATTTGTGAAGATATGATAACATATTAATAACATAACCGTGACACAATTAAGTCTTGGCACGTACGTTGAGAAGTATATGCGTGCTCGTAGCCTGAAGGGAAAGCGGGAATGGAGCATCCCTTGGCTGCCAATACAATTGAGGCATACAAATATAGGTCCATGTAAAGATCCGGGGCGGAACGTTTTTCTATGGGACTAGAAAAGAGTAAGCTTAAGCTTTAAAAGAGTAAGCTTAAGTTTTAGACTATTTTTTTGCTTGGCTTAGGTTTAGGCTTAGAAATATGCTCATTCTTACGCTGAAGCTTAGGCTTAGGCTTAGGAATATGCTTATAATATTGTTCTGCCCCTGTTCTTTACATTGGCCCAAATATTCAATGAGCTTTCAAAAATTTTACCAAAATCTAGCGGATGCATTAAAATTTTTAAGTTTCCGACTGAGAATTTCGTAATTTTGATTACACATCGAACAAATGCAGTACATCTGTACTGAAAAGTTTCGTTGGCTTATACCATCACTGTGGCAATTTTGAGTTCCGCAATTGCGGGATTTTGATCAGTTTAAAACATGTCGGTAAGCGGTTGATAGGTGCTATACACATTTGACAATATATATAACCTACCAAATTATTGATACTCTATGGTTAAATGCTATCTGCTCGAAAGGTTTCGACGCCCTTGGGAACAATTTTTGGGTGTCAGCAGATCCCAATTTAGTTTTTGGATATAAAACATCGCGGGCAAAGTTGTATTATGACTAAAACGGCGCTATTTTTGCACCCCTGTTCCTTTGAGACCACTCAGAAACCGTTCCGGTTCGTGCTAAAATCCAATTTAAACAACCTTGATTTACGGTGTTAATATTGAGTCGTCAGCTTATTCACAAATATATTTTTCAGCTTAAATTGTTTCTTTAATCTCAATCCATCTAAACTTGGGCTGTGTCTGTTCAAAGGAACGTGGGGATGTTTGAGAATACGCGACGCGACGCAAGGACATACCCCTATAAAGTTATATTTATACAGACACGCATATTGCTAACTCTGGGGTGCATGTTGCTACAGAATTTCACTTATACCATCCAAGATTTGGCGTCATTTAGTTTGACTGAACCATGGGTCCATGTAAAGATCACGAGCGGAGACTTTTTCTGTAGGACTAGAATAGAGTAAGCTTAGACTATAATTTTTTGCTTGACTTAGGCTTAGGAATATGCTTATAATACTGTTTCGTCCCTGTTCTTTACATTAGCGAACCATGGATAATGTATACATTGCTTGTACAAGCCACAATTTACCGACGAACGATAAGCTCACAGCGAGGCCAACCTGTTACGGGGGACACGATTTAGGAAGGGTATATTGGTTTAAATAACAAGGTTTACAGATGGGGCTACAACTTTTCATGAGAAGGCTGAACCCGTTTGTTCTCCCTATGGCTACGGATCCGTAAGTAAAAGCTTAATCCTGATCCTAAAGTATGCCGTATAAAATCTGAAACCGTCAAAAATCGCGTTAGAAACCGTGCAAATGCAACCGTTAATGCTTGTTGGTTGTCTTTGCTAAATTTTAGCTGAACGTTGTTTGAAAATAATTTTCAAACACTGCACCTGGTCAAAACTTATACTAAACCTAAAACTTTCTGTAATGTAGAATCTCACAATTGGCTGTTGAAATTCAAATCGACTGTTTATTTGTCAATTGCTGTGAACAGTTGGCATCAGAGTGACAAACCGACCAATGAAAATTGGTCTTTAGGGAATTATTGGCAAACAAACACAACAGAAACTGGTTAAGTTTGGGGTTGTGTTGGCATATTTTTGGTTTTATTGGCACATGTTTTACAGTTTAGTGCCATTGCAAATGCACCACCACCACCACAGATCAGCTTTGGTACCAAAATCCTTGGTATATTTTGTGCGCTTCCCCGACCAATCTTTAACCTCATGTCGAAACTCAAGCCGATGTCGAATTCTAAAGCTAAGCCTAAGCCTATTTCAACGCTGAAAATTATTCTGAAATGTAAAAGCTCGAAAACTAATTTTAGGTCTAAGTCGCTGGGTTTATCTCATTTTATCTTCTGTTACAAATTTTTACCCTTACGATATTTAAGATGTAGACGCTGTTAGCGTCCTATCTATTGCAAAAAATGTACGAATGTCCGTACTTAAGGCTATAATTGCCGTCCATATCAAGTATTCTGATCTGTCCACTTTGAGACAGGGCGATTGGGAGGATTTAGAGCTTAGAAAGTTTAAGCTTACGCTTAGGTTTTATGCTAATGCTATGATTTAGTAGGCACGAGACTATTGCTTACATGGAAAACCATTTCTGTTTTTGTTGTCTTTGCAGCCTCTTGAACTTTTAAGAGTATATGTAGCTTAATTTTAGCCACATTTCCTATTCGAATTTTAAAATTTTAGCTAAAGTGTTTAACACATCGAGTAGTGCTAGACTTCTGTAATTAAGTCAAGTACTGATTATCTAGATAATTGGACTAGGTTAGTAATTTAGCTAAGCGTTTTAAGCTAGAAAGATGTGCTGAATTCTCGAACATATGTTAGATTCGTTTAAGCTTTGCTTTCACGTCAGTTGGTTGAGGAATACTTAAAATATGTATTCTGTTTCTTCTAAATTACAAATATAATATTTTAGATAGAATTCAGCTATTTCGGTATTACTGAAATATTTACAGAACGGACGGCTTAGCTAATCGAACGTGTTCAACTGTAGTGAGCCAATTGTATTGAATTAAGTATTCATTGAAGTCCTATTTACACGTGGAAGCTTTTGCAGCAAAAACCTGCATGTGCAACTTGCATGTGCTAGTTTTGTCACAAAGCAGTTCTGAAGTTTTTGCGGCTGCAAATTATTCACTGGAATTACATGCTATTGAATTTAATTCGCACCTGTGAACGCAGTTTCAAGTCGCTTGAATTTCCTTGCACCTGCAGTTTGGTCAATCAGAATGTTCTTTTGAAAATACTTGCAGTTGCAACTATTTCTCGCAAGGTGCATGTGCAAGTTCTCGCTGCAAAAACTTGGACGTGTGAATTGGACTTTACTTTAACACAATGATGTGTTTGACATTTCTAAAACTCTGCCGTTCGTTTTCACAAACTTTAAAACTGATAAATTTCAATTTAAAATATCCAGAAATGTTTCGATTTGAAAGCCTTCATTCTATATTTTGATTTCAATTAACCAATGATTTTGAAGATGGATTGAAATTGGGTTAAGAGGAAGACTATCGAACGCGTCATAGTTTATTAGTGCTAGAGTTTTCAAAATGAATATATAAATGCATCTGGAACATTTTGTTATCTATGCTTTAGTGCATGCTCATGGGTGCTTCTTGAAATAAAGGGCCCGTGCAAAGATCATTGGCGGAACGTTTTTCTGTGGGACTGCAATAGAGTAAGCTTAAAAGCTTTAGACTAACTTTTTGCTTGGCTTAGGCTTAGGAAAATGCTCATTCTTACGCTTAGGCTTAAGCTTAAGCTTAAGCTTAGGAATATGCTCATTCTTACGCTTAGGCTTAGGCTTAGACTTAGGAATATGCTTATAATACTGTTCCGACCCTGATTTTTTACATTGACCAGTAAAGTAGACAGCTGTTAAATTTCAAAGAAAACAATGTTGCCTGAAACTTTGCGTTTTCAGTATTTTTGACTTACGATATGGATAATTTCAATTGTCTGCATAGACTGTAAAATATATTAATTTTAGTCCAGTGTAGTATGATATACGTTTAGATATTGTTGCGATTCACGTGAACTTAACTCTCTCTCCGAAATAGCGTTTTCCGGATCACACAAACTGAGTGAAACTCGACTCCGCCAGAGTTAAACGTGCGACTCAGCGAATCAAATTTTACTCTGGCGGAATCGAATTTTGACTCATTTTGTGTAGTCCCGAGACGCCTATTTCGGAGACAGTCAATTTAACTCACCATTTTTTGCAGCGTAGAAAATTTGCAAAATTTACTACTGAAAACTGTTCAGTGACCAATGGTAATTTGAAATTTGAAAACCACAAAAAATTTTCAAATTTCGGCGCATAAATAGCATTCACAGACTCGCCGCATTTCAGGAAATTGCGTTTGACAAATGATTTGAACTCGCACGCAGCCACCACTTGTTACATTTGACCAATAATTGTTTACAGACTGACACATTTCACTGCACTGTCTCGCTTCATAATGATGCACTCGTCCTCTGTTACCACAAAAATTTCAAATTATGTTTGCCGTTTGTTCTCGTTCTGGCCCGTGTAAAGATCAGGGACGGAACGTTTTTCTGTGGGACTGCAACAAAATAAGCTTAAGCTTTAGACTAATTTTTTTGCTTGCCTTAGGCTTAGGCTTAGGAATATGCTCATTCTTACGCTTAGGCTAAGGCTTAGGCTTAGGAATATGCTTATTGTTCCGCCTCTGTTCTTTACACTGACCCATGTTCCAAACTAAAATTCTTTGACCGAAACAAAACTTACAATTCTGACAGACCCAAGGCGCACAATTGTGAGTAAAGTGGACAATCATTGATGTCAAAAAAAATTTTGACACTGATTGATTACATTTTACACATTTGGTCTGACCATTCAAATTTAACGGATGCCTTTCTCTGTGACCGGCAACCTTGTGTGTCGCAACGCAAAACAAATGTTTAAGTGGTGTCTACTGTTTGGTTTTGGCTATTGCTAAAATCGTGCTGTTAACAAAAAATTGTGCTATCATGGTATTAAAAACTGGGTCAATGTAAAGAACCGGGGAGGAACAGTTTTTGTAAACATATTCCTAAGCCTAATCCTAAACCTAAGCGTAAGAATGAGCATATGCCTAAGCCTAAGTCGAGCAAAAATATTAGTCTAAAGCTTAAGCTTACTCTATTGCAATCCCACAGAAAAACGTTCCGCCCCTGATCCATTACATGGGCAAAAACCTGAAACACAACACTCGAGTGCGCATTTCGTTGATTCAACGCGCAGCTTCGAACTATTTGGACTACAACAAGCGTCGAAGATATTGCTACGTACTCCGTCAAAACGTCGCCAAATCTGACGGGATTGTTCGGAATTAATTTAACGAATGTAGGGCCAATTTGGTCAAAAAAACTTGGGACCAATTTTGACCCTATCCAATATACCTAACACTTTCTTGCAAATGCGGAAATGAACGCGGAGTAGACTAGAATTTTTTATTTGAAACAAATTTTCCATGGACATTTTTAGTCAAACAGCAATAGTTAAATAAAACGATTACTGTAGTGACCACCCAAATTAAGACATGCGTTTGATATTTATTTTGCCTCTCCAGAAGCTGTTCCCATCTGTGATTTGGTTACGAAATGTTATTTATTTTTTTAATTCATGGTCAAAATTGGTATCCGTCAGTGCAAAATTAACATTCCAAACAAGACATTTGCTATTATGAGCCGCGTGCTTGTGGTAGTTCGTGCAGTAGCAAGCCGTGATAGCGCACAGAAAGTTAAACGGCAAAATACTAAAACAAAACCACCCTAAGAAGCGGTCTGTTTCTCAGTGTGCGGATCACATAATCCAACGTCCTTAAGAACCGGAGCCGGTACCAACCGGAGCAAACGAATATTCTGCAAGAATATAACCGTTTATTACTGGATAAGAATGTTTCTGTTGAAAAACGAAACGTTGACTCGAACCAAAGTTTGCTGTTTGATATATGAAATATAACATAAAACCAAATACAAGTGCAAGTTCTATAAGCTGTTTTGCATAACCAAAACAACCCAATCTTCTTCAGCTGTTCATGACGTATCGATTCAAGTAAAGGTCGCGTTAAAATTGGCCCTGATTGGTCCCAAACCGTTTGCAAAGGTCCCGATCCCGAGTCTGGTCTCAAGAAAACATCAAAAAAATGTACCGCTTCTATTCTCCACATTCCGCAGTAAAACACTGTCATTCTCAGCACGATCGTTATTTGCCTTAAATCATGACTAAACTGTTTCAACCGGAGATGTAAATATTTTTTGTTGCCTGGTTCGCGCTTAACCAGTAGAACTTCATTTTTAGCCTCAGATATAAACGCGTAAGCTATCTTTATCAACGACCAACCGTTGCTCATTTTGATTTTTTGTTTGTGGTCAGGAAAATGTGTAATTTTGCAGAAATTTTAATTTGGCACATCAAATAGTAAGAGCTTGTGGATCGAACAAAAAAACATTGTTCTGTAGGACTACAATAGCGTGAACTTAAGCTTTAGAGTCATTTTTGCTTGGCTTAGGCTTAGGCTTAGGCTTAGCAATATGTTCATTTTTACGCTTAGGTTTAGGCTTAGGCTTAGGTTTAGGAATATGCTAATAATACTGTTCCACACCTGTGTTTTACATTTTTCCAATTAGTTAAGACTTCGAAATTGTATGTTTGTTGTTTGTTGTCCATTGGTTAACGGGTAATTCCGGATCACGTGCCAATCTAACGATGTTATTTTCTAAGGATTACACTATGCTTGCTATGCGACGCCGGACTCCAGCGTGCAGTACGTAAAATCTTATATGATCGCATGCCATCGCGTGCCATTGTGCGCCAGCAATTCGATTTTGTCTATATTTTGTTAACAACACACGCAGTAAAGTATAACACAATCCTTAGTTTACTGCAACGGCCGACAGACCAGCCGAAATCCAAATATGCTCATTATAGCGAAGCTTTAGCGACACAATCAAACTGATTTCACCGGCTAAAGATTTCTATCTTTTAATAACGTTTGATATTAGAAATACCGCAAAAGCGTGTATATATATATAGGTTTTTGATTTTAGCCTCGGTAAATAAACTATAGCCAGAGCCCGTATTTTCAAATATGTATAGCACCTATCATCAGTTGGTGATAGGTTGTGTAACTTTGGAACATGCACCAACGGTAAGGTTCGAAGTTCAGCACATTGTTTGTGTTTGATTTGCACTATTTTTCCAGCAATTTTCAGATCTGCAATTGCATATGTTCGTCAGTTTGCTAACTTATCGCTAACTGATGATAGCTACTATACGCGTTTGAGAATATGGGCAACACCAGTAGTAACAAAACGATTTTAAGGTTTATTGTGGATTGCTTGTGAAATTTTTGGTTGCAACACTTTTGAATTCAATAATTTACTGAAAGATACTAAATTCGTTCAAACGCAGCAAATGTCTTGAATGTTCATAACTGCAATTTTTAGAAAATGCAATCTAGCAACAAACTCGTAAATGTTTAATTTTTCTGGTTAAAATGATCGCTTTTAATCTTTAATGTCCTATTCACGCGTGCAAGTTTTTGCTGCGAGAACTTGCAGCTGCAAATTGCACTTGTAAATTTTGTCCAAACTCTCGTTCGAAAAACTTGCAACAACAATTATATAATTCATTAAAAATCATAGCTATGAATTTAGTTCAAATGTGTGAATAACCAGTGCAAGTTCACTGAATTTATTGCAGCCGCTTTCTCATTGGTTGATGGAAAAATGCAAGTTTTGCGTGCAATTTACCGCTGTAAAAGTTCTCGCAGCAAAAACTTGAACGTGTGAATAGGGCTGAAAGTTGGTTCAAAATTTGTTACCTTTTACACGCGGGGTTTAAATTTGCGTATTTCATTGAGAAAAAAATGAAATTTTTCAATTCAACTCACTGTAACGCATTCTTGTTTACTCCGTCTTTTTGTTGGAAACCAAAAATACCAACAATTAAGTGCACGCAACTCGCGTGTTTGAGTTATTAGCAATATTGTTAGTTAATTTTAGTTCGTTTGCTTGCGTACAATGATTAATTGATCTGAGTCATCTTGTAGTAGACTCTATAAACTTAATTAGTTTGGGAAAGTCAAAAGTTTACACTGGACTCTTTTGTTCGCACGCCCGGGTTTACTCACTAGGCAATTGGTATAACGCACGAAATATCAGGATACATAATTCTATTGGTGTGTCTACGGGTGGGGCACCCAGCGGATGACCCTCAAACAGATATCAAAACGAAACTTTTGTATTTATAATTTAGTACTTAAATTGCGACAGTTGCTATTTTCGATCGCAAGTTGTTTCATTAAGCGTATTCCAAAGCCTAAGCTTAAGCGTTGCACAAATGTGTTCCTAAGCCTAAACCTAAGCTTAAGCACAAAATGTAATCTATAATCTAAACCTACTCTTTTATAGACCCACCAGAAACCTGGACGCCCCTTAAAGTAACATGAGCCCAAAGTTGGCCGTTGTTTAAATTTATGTGAAACTTCATTGTTTTCCATGATGGTTAGGTTAAAAAACGCAATTTGATTATAAAGCATTCCTATTTTAAATTTACTCGCACGGGCAAACTAAAATCGTAAATTTGAATTTGAAGCTAACACATCTAGCTCACCCCTTTTACGCAACATATTTTTCCACTCAAATTCTTACAACGTTTCGTACATCAATCATTTCGATCATAGAGACCTTAGGGTCCATCGGGACTTCAAGTAAATAATAGGGCACGTATACGGGAACAAATATTGACTCCGGGTATCGATGATTATGATTGTAGATTAACTGATCCCTAAAGGCACATTATGCCGATACTTATTCAGTGCCGGAGCAGGCAGGGGTGGGGACTTCCCCATACTCCAGGGTGGGGACCAGCAAACTCGCGGGCGAAGCGAGCGACAAGCCAGACGCATTTTAAAACTTAAGCGGTTTTTGTTTCAACCGGTTAGGGTGGGGGACGCTTTAGAGGGTGGGCGCCCCCCAAATGGGAGGTATGGGGGTGGCTGCTCCGGTCCTGTACTTACCCAGCGGTATGATTGCGGGTTGACGCCACGAACAATGTGGTTCATTCTAAGATTAACCATCATGTGTCAGGCGAAGCTTTCATGACCTGTTATTCTGGGTGAAGTTTCATTTTTGGTGATAAATTTTTGTGTTTTCATGGAAGAAAACGCGTTCGTCAACTTTTAGTAAAAATTACAAAAAATTTACATTAATAAATTTAAACCAAATGTTTAAATTTCGCACTGAGCAGTACAACAATTTGAGCCAAGTATTTTCAACGTCGCTGTTCATGTGGATTTGAAGTGAATCTCGGATGTCGACCAATCGTATCGTTGCTAAATAATTATTTTTTTACCTTAATTTGAAAACGTTAAAATTTAATTTAAAATTGTTATGTCTTTGTGAAATTACGTCAGCAGTTTGACCCATTTTGACAGCATCTTGCGGTGCAACACGTCTTAGTTGGTTACGAAAGCTTCCTGGTTCTATTTCGAATAACCTTTATTGAAAAACATACCTGCGTACAAATTAATTATCCTAAGACACATAAGTGCATTCTGAAGCTAATTGTCACATTATGGTCCCTGTGACGTTTACCTTTTATTCGGCATCTTCTATACTGTTGTTTAATCATTGCTGTCAATATTTTCAGTATCAATAAATATGTAGTAGTTCTTTCTGCACTGTAAATTTCAAATGAATTGATTAATCAACTCAGCTAGAGAGTCCGTTATTTCTGAGTTAATAACAGTTAACATTAACGCACACTGAATTGAGTTGATTCTCACTCTGAGTTCAGTTTATTCCAGATAAGCTGAATAATTAAGTCAGAGTGAGCTTTTTATTTACTCAGAATTCTGAGTTTTGAAAGTCCTAACTCTGTGACTGAGTGGTTCAACTCATTAACAACTAAAAGTTTGTAAACCATTTGATTTATCATTTTATCTGAGAAAAATTTCAGATGGAAGCGCCCCCCATCACAGGCCATAGCCAACTCATCTTGCTATGGAAGGTCAAAAATTTTAAGAGCACCATAGCATCGTTTTTGATGACTTACAAGCAAGATAGAATAATTTCCAGGACGGGTAACATTTTTCCAGGGCGGTCTGAGCCCCCTGACCGTCCTCTGGCTATGGGACCACGCCCACTTTGTTCAAACAGATCCGTCCTGATACAGGACTTGCATGAAATATTTCACCACAGTTATTTAAATGCGACACCAGTATCCAAGCAGGAACAAATTCCAAAGGCCATATTTGCCAGATAAACACAATCAAGTTACTTTAGGTTCTACTCAATCTTTCTTTGAACCAAAGTAAATGGCATTTTAAGGATCACGTTACATATGACTACAACTGAAAATTTTAAGCCAGAAATTCTAAAACCAAACAGCGGAAATTAAAGGTTACGGAATTCGCCTAAATTAACAGCGACGGTATATAAGTTTCACGGCGGATGTACAGAACAGGGCCGGAACAGTAGTATAAGCATTATCCTAAGCCAAAACCTTAGCTTAAACTTAAGGATAGCCTATTCCTAAGTCTAATCTTAAGCCTATGTCTAAGCCTAAGCAAAAAATTTAGTCTAAAGCTTAAACTGACTCTGTTACAGCCCCTACAGAAAACGATCCGACACTGTTCTATACATGGGTCATTTAACGATCGGCCAATGTTACTTTAAGGGGCGTAATAGTAGATTAAAACGTATTATGAGTTCCTTAGCCTAAAGCCTAAGGCTAAGCCTAATCAAAAAATGTGGAAGACGCAGTTTACGAATAATTTTTTTGCGGTTGTATGACGCTTGATCAAGTTGCTATTGGTGTTAATACCCAAATTTGAGAATGCTGGTTCGTAAGTATTTCATCATTTGCTTATTTCAGCCTTTTGTGCCTTTACGTTTTATATAATTTCCAAAAATAATGGTACAAGGTTAATGTTGTAATATAAGCTCAATATATGGGCGTTAAGGTATGTTGCGGTAGACTACAAACGGCCCAGGTATAGAACAGAGCAGGATCGTTTTCCGGAGGGACTATAATAGAGTCGGTTTTAGCTTTAAATTAATTTTTTGTTTAGGCTTAGGCTTAGGCTTAGGCTTATGAATATGCTCATCTATACGCTTAGGCTTAGGCTTACGCTTAGGCTTAGGCTTAGGAATATGCTTATACTACTGTACCGGCCCGGTTCTATACATGGGCCGTACAAACAGCATATGGCAACCGATATAAGCAATAGATCCAGCTTATCGTTTGCCAGTTTAATTTCGTATGAATTAACCGTAAATTTATTAAATCTCATGTAAATGTCGCGGTTTGAAATAAGTTAACAGATTTTGGCCAAAAAAAGCGAACCTAATATCCAGTCAAATGACAGTAGCCACTAGTCGCTCCTGTTAGCGGGTGTTATTCTTGGCATTTGCGTTCTGTGAATTTGTGAGTTTGACGCTGTGGTTTACGGCAACAAATCCGTTCATTGAACGCCCTTAGGGTAATCAAATTGCCGACGTTTGAAAATGTGAAATGGTGCAATCTTAAATTGTGTTTTCGTTGTTTTCCCACGTGTCAACTAAATGCTAATTCACACGTTTACATTTGGTAGTTTTGTCTCTATGAAATGCTGCCTACTATGCTAAAGGTAAGGTTTTGGTATAGTTTACGTTCAGGACGTATAATTTTCGCAGTGCAGTATTGCAAAAAAATTGCACTAACTTTTGCAATTGCTTGTTTTAGACACAGTGATCGCTAAATTGAATTTTAAGGGTTGCGCTATACTTTTGTTGACGTCCGATGCCGTCCGTCACCGGTGCGTCACCTGTACGGCGCCGTCGGTCACCGTCCGATGCCGTCCGTCACCGGTGCGCCACCTGTACGGCGCCGTCGCTCACCGTCCGATGCCGTCCGTCACCGGTGCGCCACCTGTACGGCGCCGTCGCTCACCGTCCGATGCCGTCCGTCACCGGTGCGCCACCTGTACGGCGCCGTCGCTCACCGTCCGATGCCGTCCGTCACCGGTGCGCCACCTGTACGGCGCCGTCGCTCACCGTCCGATGCCGTCCGTCACCGGTGCGCCACCTGTACGGCGCCGTCGCTCACCGTCCGATGCCGTCCGTCACCGGTGCGCCACCTGTACGGCGCCGTCGCTCACCGTCCGATGCCGTCCGTCACCGGTGCGCCACCTGTACGGCGCCGTCGCTCACCGTCCGATGCCGTCCGTCACCGGTGCGCCACCTGTACGGCGCCGTTGGTCGGTCACCGTCCGTCACTATACGGTATCAATACTTGTGTAAGTTGCGTACTACAACTCTGCGGTGACGGACAACGCCGCACGGTAACGGACGGCGACGTACGGTTAACGAACGATGACGGACGATGCCGGACGACAAGTATAGCACAAACCTAATGATTTCGCATAAAATATGCTATTTTCAACTTACCTGTAAATTTCTGAAGGCTGTATTTGAGAAAAAATATTTCAAAGTATTTGATGGTACGGTGGGACTTTACAACGGCAATGAAGTTTAAGCCAATGTTTGCATTGTCTCAAAATATGCAAAACTTGATTGATCTAACACCGCGATATTGCTATGAAAAAATTCAATTTAATATTATAATTTATTTCAATTTTTGAAATTCAGTTTGCAAACTGAAATCAAATATTTTACAAATTTGTTAATTATGTCGGAAAGACTACAAATTTCTGCCATCACTGTGTCATTGCTTATTGTGGACCATGCATAAGTTAAAATTTTGCCTTATAACTTGACATTAAATATTTGCTTCAACAAGCTTAAAAACAGACATAAAGGCTACTTCCAAAAGACTATGAGATGCATTGCAACTCGTTTAAGTATTCAGTTACATTCGAATTTCAACTCAGGTGTTCTAAGTCTGTCGTAGCATTAATATTCAGCTCAAGTGTTGCTACTCAGACCGATGTTGAACTTTGACAAGAAGCTGAAGGGTTCAAATATTAAATTTCTCATAATTTTGTATTTGATTTTAAATAAACATGTCAAATCTACACATTGTACATTAAACAACATCTTTTGGTTTTGATTCTAAATTCAAAATATGTTAAGCTTAAACCTCAGAGTTGAATCAAACAAAGGCCGACAGTGTAAATGAAATTTGAAAAGATAATAAACTATTAGGTCACAACTGGGGGGCCAGGGCCTACTTCCGGTTCCGGTGTTTTTAACATATATGCAAAATCCCAAACCTTGGTTCGCCGGACCGAAAAATTCCTGCATCTGTTGATGTATTAATAATTTGCAAATCAAATAAAATTTGTCGCATTTTCTGCACTAAAATATACCAAAATTTGACCCACAGATAAGGAAACCGGTGTGTTTAAAGGATCGGAAGCTTATAAGCTTACGCTTAGGATTAGGTTTTTGCTAAATACTAAAACTTTTACGATTCGCATCCGCTTATATTTTCAAAGCACACATTTAGCTGAATATATCAACCTTCGTTGCAGCATATTTTGTTTCAAAGTTAAAATCAAAAATGCAATTTTTATACGCGGATCACTTGAAAATTCGTCGTGAGAACACAGTTGCAAGCAGAGCAGTCTAAAGAGGGCTAAATTTTGACGCAGTCAGTGCGTTAACGATTGCAGTAAATACGGTTGTGCTGTACTTGAAAACGTGAACATTTTGTTCAAATATATTTCAGTTTCAATTGCGAATCGAAACTATGGTTTACACGCACACAGGCTCTTAAGAAAATACCAATGCGAGGTGAACAGTATGAGCCAATTGACGGGGTTTAGTTTTCAATGGCCGTATATGTTCTGTAAGTGATTTTCCAGCCAAGATGTCTTGAAAAATGTACGTTTAACCGTCAATAAAACTTGGAGCAAAGCATATAGTAACTTAAGCTTGTTCCTAAACATTCTGCGTACATTTCTTGTATTGCAGGTTACCAGGGTGCAACCGGAGGCGAAAAAATACCGGAACCCGAGGTTAACGAAACTTACCGGAACCGGAGAGGAAGCCGGAGGTGTGGCGAAGTTATGTATAAATCAAATGGCATTTAATTTGCTACTTTTAGCAAATATCTGTAAGGTGTTATTTAACTTTATTGGTTTTACACGTATTTTTGTACTAAATTTCGGAAATTTTTTACTTGAAATTGTATCAAAAGTTAAAATGAAACGCACCAAACAAATAAATTTTGTAAAATTATACAAAATTAAACCGCATCAAAATTGTCAGAACCTCCGGCGGACATTCTACCGAAGCTCTGGAGCCGGAGCTGGACGTCGAAATTCTGTCGGATCCGGAACCGGAGGCAGACCTCCGGTTATACCCTACAGGTTACAGATACACTGTGCAAAAATTGATCTGACGTATGAAATTACGCTTTTTACTCCGCTGGTTTCATATTTTTACTTCGTAATCTTCTATAATTAATTTGACCTTAAACTGTAACATTTTTGTCGAGTTTTTTGGCAAATCAACAAATTTTCGGTCACTGAACTTTACTGACGTTTATATGATGGCAAGTCAATGTTGAGTTTTATGCTAATAAATTTTCTTTGTTGACCCTTATACAAATTTTCTTGCTATTCTGCAAACAACTACTAATTGCCGGCTTGTGGTACGTCCATATGACTTAGCTCAAATTGTTGAAACTGTAAGCATCTTTGTTTTAATCGACCTTATAGCTTGCGCAGTGAAAAAATTTGAATTTTACGTATATACTGTAGTGACCCGAATAAGAGGGGGTAATAAGAGGGGGTTCTCATTTTGAATCCCACTCAAGAGACGTCCGTATACCTAATAAGAGTGCGTGGCGGATAGAGTCCATAAACCCTAATTGGAGTCCATAAATGTCAATTATCCGTAATTGTAGCGCATAAATGACTCCAGGACCAAATAAATTTGAGTTCGAAACTTTAAAGCGTACTTAAATTCTTAAAGCACATTCCTAACTATAACCTTGCTTATCGCTCTAAGCTTTTCATGCAGGGCAAAAAACGTTTAGTTCAACGGATAGTTGCAATACCGGATATGTATCAGTAAGGAGGATGGCGGAGGTCTGGTTGAAAATAAATAACAGTCCATAACCGAATAACATGGGAGAACCCTTTGGAGAGGCCAAATAAAAATCAGTCCCCACTCTTATTCGAGTCACTACAGTGCACTAAATCGTTTTTCCATCATTTCTGTACTTTAAGCAATCGACTATAAACTGTTTAACTCTGAAAATTTACAATTTATTTCTGTCATTTAAAATTTGAAACAGTCAAGACGTATTTCAAACTGTTCAAATTTTTAAAATCTCACCCTCCAATCGTCGTTAGCCAAGGCGGCGAATGATTTGTTCATTTTACGCATTCACGAAACCTTTTCGTCCCAATACCTTGTCGGTTTAACCAATCATTATAGAGAACTCACGGCTAAGTCGGCCCATGTTACTTTTAGGGGCGTCCCGGTTTCTGGTAGGTCTATAAACGAGTAGGTTTACGTTCTAGACTACATTTTTTTGCTTAGTCTTAGGCTTAGGAATACGCTTTTGCAACGCTTAGGCTTAGGCTAAGGCTTAGGAATACGCTTAATCTACTGTTACGGCCCTAAAAGTAACATTGATCACTAAGTCTATACTCGATTATAGGCCATCCATCATCAGACTTGATAATAACTCCATTATGACCCTTTATCAAAGGTGTTCCATTGTACACCCACAAGTAGTTGGTCCAGCCTCCGAAAAGTAACCAAACTTTCTCGCTCTCGTTCTCATGTTTGCACATTCATCATGATAATAGTTGGTCTAAAGCGTGCCCTGGTGTAAAACCTGGGTTGAACTTAATTTTGCAATATTTGCGCAAATATCAAACTTTAATCACAATGATTGATAGGTTGACAATATTGTCGAAAGCGGAGCGTGACGTTTTAACGCGTTGTGTTGGTTTGAATTGGAGTTGAAATAATATATAATTGCCGACATAGCTAATATTTTTTAAAACGACCAGATATTTTTTGCAACAAATTTGACAATATTTCAAACTGGTCGATTCATTTTTTTGAAAGTTTCTTCATTGGTTTTGAAATTTATACTTTGACCCGTGTAAAAATCAGAGGCGGAAAGTTCTTCTGTGGGACAAGAGTAGAGCAAGCTTAAGCTTTACATTATTTTTTTCCTTGACTTTGGCTACAGGCTTAGGTTTAGACTTAAGAATATGCTCATTCTTACGCTTAAGCTTAGGCTTAGGCATAGGAATATGTTTATAAAATACTGTTCCGCCCCTGTTCCATACGTTAGCCCAAACATTTAAAGTCATATAAAAGTTATTTTAATTTTTTCAGAAGACATTTTTCATTTCAAATCAAATCCTTTTAACTGCATTTCATTTCAATTTCACATTCGGTGCAATAAACAAAATTATCGCATCCAAAAGTTCATCCTTGTTTTACAATATATTTAGCCAGGTTTGTAAGCCAGTTGAAAATCCTGCCTTCCCGTTCAGATTTTCTCAGCTTCCGTAGCGCGTTTGAGTTTTCACCGGATCTGCTCATATTTAAACTGCGTGCGTGTTTTAAAGATTGAAATAACAACAATTTACGCCGCACTCATATTAGCAATTTTTGGGTACGCAAGGTTTGTTTTGATTCAATGCGCGGTGCCAAGTGGGACATTTCTGTTTGATTAACCTGCCCCCCTCCGTCTCATTTTTGGGCTCTCGTAATTTTGCTAAACGTCGTATTTCAAAAGATTGCTATCATTTTGACGAAGTGTGATTATTATATTTGTTGTTTGTTTAAATTATCATTGGTTGATTTTATGATGATAAAAGTTGATAAAGTTTCACTCTGTGGTTCCAATTACGCATCAAATTAATTGGTGACGTATTAAAATGATCAGAACGCGAAACAAATTCACAGCGCCTGCCCAACGGGTGAAATTTTTTGAAAATTTTGAAAACAATTAAGCAAATGTATCCATTTTAAGTTCTACAGTTAATTTGCAGAAAAACAAGTATATACCAAATAATCTCATTTAATCTATGGCCAATTAGGGTCGTAACAGTAAATTAAGCGTATTCCTAAGCCTAAGCCTAAGCGCGGCAAAATGTGTTCCTAAGCCTAAGCCTAAGTTTATGTCTAAGCAAAAAATGTAATCTAGAATCTAAACCTACTCTTTTATAAACCCACCAGAAACCTTGTGTGTTCCTAAGCCTAAGCCTATGTCTAAGCAAAAAAAATGTAATATAGAATCTAAACCTACTCTTTTATAGACCCACCAGAAACCTTGACGCCCCTTAAAGTAACATGGGCCTAATCTATTAACAATACCTTATGCCATGTAGCGAATATAAATAAAGCACCACGTAGACAATTACTGGTAAGGGTTGCGCTATACTTTTTTGACGAGCGGCGCCGTGCGTCAACCTCACGGTACCGTCCGGCGCCGCCCGTCACCAGTACGGCACCGTCCGTCTCCGTGCAGTATCGTAACCAAATAACTCATGTACGATAACATACGATGACGGACGGTGCCGGACGGTACTGTGCGGGTGACGGACGGCGTCGGACGCCGCGGTCCGTCAAAACCGTATAGCGCAACCCTAATTGTCAAATCTGACAATTATAAGTTGAATTTTTCTCAAACACTTGAATGCCGTCCGAAAATTGAGTTAAGTTGTCCAACTTTGCATTTCGAGCAAACGAGGCGTTTGAGCAAAATGTATTTAAGTGACCATTTGAACCAATTATACAATCATTTTTTCCAAATACCGATTTGTCTAAAAATGTTTTAGGGGCCCAGGGCTGCACGGTTTTCTGCAATACGTACTGGAACCCATGGTTAAAGGTTTAAGCTTACATTTTGTTGACACTAAACGTTCCCAATCGTCTTATAACTTTACATTACCAGTTAGCACTTAATAGACTGTATTTGAAAGTTAAATATTTGCAATATGCTGCAAACGAATTTAGGCACAAGATCAGAGGACAATGTTACTTTTAGGGTCGTAAACAAAAAATTACGCGTATTCTTAAGCCTAAGCCTAAACGTTGCAAAAATGTGTTCCTGAGCCTAAGCAAAAAATGTCATCTAGAATTTAAACCTACTCTATTATAGACCCATCATAAACTTGGACGACCGTAAAAGTAACGTTGGCCCGACCAGTGAACATTAGAAATTTGTAATTACCAAGTATAAAGCCTTGGAAAACGCAGCTACTTTGAGTCGAAGCTAAAACGCGTTAATTGTTCATTGAAGCGAAAAAGTTTTAATGGAATGTACGTCGGCAAAACGTTTACGTTTCGGTGCAAACTGACTATATTGCTAGCTAAGTGACCTTTTAAATAGTTGAAGTTAAATCATTTTGACTGGAGTTGAGTCTCACTTTCCGATGAAGCATTTTTACTGTGATGGTTAAGTAGCGAACCATAGTGTCCCGTTGAAACCAATTAGACTGTCATCTGGTTGTGATGTGTCTTGGTCAATTTCGGCTTTCGCCGGGCGTGTTTTCGAAAACGTATTGAATATTTGTGTTAAATTATATACTGAGTACAATTGAGTTTGTTCAAATTCAACCAAGAGCTTTTATGACAAGTAGTGCAACTGTAGTGATTTTGTTGAAATACACGTGAAGCAACTGTCAATACCTTTAACGATTGCTTCAGTTAAGAAGAATGTTTATGCGTGAGCTAAAGGTGGATCGAAAAATTCGTGACCGGTGGGATCGGGCTGGCAAATGAAACGCAAAAATTGTAAGGTAAGAACCTTATCATTTTATCACCAAAAAATTTTGACTGCAGGCAATTTTATAGTTTAGCATTACATTTGCTAATCACAAATATAATCTTAACACTGCGGCCGTTTCCGAAATTTCAGACACTTTCGAACAAACTCTCAATCGAACAGCACCATATAGGTTAAATATAATTTTAACACTAAAAAGGAACCATATATTCAACGCAATTTTAGCACTAAATCATGATACAAAATTTGGCTCATGTTACTTTAAGGGGCGTCCAGGTTTCTGGTAGGTCTATAAAACGGATGGTTTAGATTCTAGATTACATTTTTTGCCTAGGCTTAGGCGTAGGCTTAGGCTTAGGCTTAGGAATGTGATCATTCTTACGCTAAGGCATAGGCTTAGGCTTTTGGAATACGCTTAATCTACTGTTACGCCCCTTAAAGTAACATTGGCCGAAAATTTTAAGTTGACTTCTGTCCCAGAAAATACAACGCCGGGCAGGCGCCCATCGTTGAAGCTGCTAGGAAATTTTAATACTAATTCCGCTTTACATTTTTTATCCATCAATTCTTAAAATATTAAACCGTAAAAGGCTGTGTTCAATTTAGCTGATTAGCTATCGATGCTAAAACCAAACCTAGTAGTTATTTTATGAAAAAATCTTAAGTGTCACATAATAGTGACATTTAATTTCAGTAATGTAGCCAAATTGAACCATTCGAGTGTATAATTTTATTACTTTCTTTACTGGTAAAAGTCATTTAGCATCACATATTAACGTATACAAAGGCAATATTCTTTTGCTTATTGTTGGTACGCATTATTTATAAAAACGGCTAATGCATAGAACAGGGTCGTAACAGTAGTATATAAGCATATTCCTGAGCATAAGCCTAAGCCTAAGCGTAAGAATGAGCTTATACCTAAAGCTAAAAGTGGCTTACTATCATATAAACGTATACAAAGGCAATATTCTTTTGCTTATTATTGGTACGCATTATTCATAAAAACGGCCAATGCATAGAACAGGGCCGTAACAGCAGTATATTCCTAAGTCTAAGCCTAAGTGTAAGAATGAGCATATACCTAATCCTAAGTCTTAGTCTAAGCCTAAACAAAAAACTAGTTTAAAGCTTAAGAGTACTCTGTTGCAGTGCCACAGAAAAAACGTTCTGCCTCTTATCTTTACATGGGCCAATAAAACTAACCAAAAAATTTTGTTATTTTGACGTGAACACAGCATAGGAGCATTACACACAAGAAAAGATAGAAACAAATATCCCTAAAAACGTTTGGGCAGAGCAGAAAAAACACTTTTAACAGGTTTCAGAAAATGTATCCTATGAGAGACGTCAAAAAAATTTATTACTCGCTGTGGTTTCTCACGGTAACTTTGAAATGAGGTATGCCGTATCATCTTGAAATAGATCTCACAGTTATGTCCGTCTGGTAGACTGGTATCACGACAATTCGTCACCCGACAACTTGTCAACTGATAATTTGTAATTTAGAAATTTCATCGACTCGACAATTTGTCTTCGATCATTTATGTTGAGATTTACGCTTAGGGTTACGCTTAGGAATATGCTAAGATTTATTATTACGCTTTTATGACACTGTTGTGCGACAAGTTGTCGGGCGAAGAATTGTCGTTAGATTCGTCATCGCTACGAAGTGTGTGTCGATTTTTCAGCTGCAGTTACAATTTGTTTGTTCCAATCTCTCTGCCTAAATTTTACCCATTTCAATGCTCAGGAAGTTAAACTTGTATTTGACTACAATACTGTTTACAATTTACTCAACTGAACGGTTTATATTTCGGATACAGTGTAGTAGCTTTGTTTGAACTAAGTATTAGCTATCGAGTTTTAAGCTTCCATGCATTAAAAATTGTATTTATCCGAATTTTATAAATATTTGTATGGTCGTCTTGTTAATATTGCTGGTTTGTCGTTGAGTTATTTTATTTCGGCTAATTTTTCAGGTTAAGCGTTTGGCTTCCTATACAACCAAGAGCTGATTTCACAAATTAGTGTGGATTTTGTTGCCATGCCTGTACAACCTTAGCTACTTCAGACATAACGATATCAATAGATGGGAATTGCACAGAACAGCAGGGAAATTTTAAATACCAAGTAACTTATCGAAACTCTCAATCATTCACTCGTTCAAAATTTGCACATGACTGTTTGCTGGCTGGCTATAGGTATTACGGGTTTTAGGAAGAAATATATACTATTAATCTATATCTGAAACAGTCCGCAATAGACGCAAATCATTCGTTTGCAGTGCCCATGTAAAGATCAGGGACGGAACGTTTTCTGTGGGACTAGAAAGCTTAAGCTTTAGACTAATTTTTTGCATGGCTTTGTCTTAGGCTTAGGCTTAGGAATATGATCATTCTTACGCTTAGGCTTAGGTTTAGGCTAAGGAATATGATCATTCTTACGCTTAGGCTTAGGCTTAGGCTTTGGAATATGCGTATAATACTGTTCCGCCCCTGTTCTTTACATTGGCCGTGTGCAGCGACGAAAGTTTGATTTGTAAACAATCTAAGCAAGTTGCAGCAAGAAAATCATTGGTTTCATTTTGATGTTCACGCTAATTACTATATTTATATCGCACTTGAAATCACAGACCATGCGTGGCTGTTTCGGTTCTAAGATAAGGTGTAATTTTAAAATATTGAATTTTGTGAAATAATAGCAGCCTAATTAGAGACTAAGCGTTGCGGTAAGCGTGATTGCTTTATAGTTTGCTTATGAGAAGCGAAACAAAAATAGATACATTCTAGCGGTTCAATTTTTACTGCGATTAATATTATTTTACTAAATTTAGAGAATAGATTTCAGTTCACACAGATTCTTATGCATTGAGGGTCAGCGAGATAGACGTCACATCAGTCATGTGCTGTTATTTTACGAACTAAAATGATCATCTTTAGAACGTTTTTTAGCAACACTGCAAAAAATGGTGAGTCAAATTGACTTTTTCCGAAACGGGTTTTTCGAAACTACAAATACTGTGGTTTTCGAAAATTATCAATAAATTTCAACGTTATCAAATTTTCACATTTAATTCTTTGTCGTACAAATTATAATCTCAATCACAGTTTTAATTATATCAGTAATCGCCTGTGACACAACTGATACGTTGATAAAAGGCTTGAAAACCAACGCTTAAACACACAACGATTTTCGAACTTTCTGCGGCCATAATTGCGTTTTTCTGTGTGGTTTTCACACATTAATGATTGGGGGTTTTGGTTTGATGCTTACAAAGAGCCATCTCGCGTTTTGATGTCTGCGATATTTATTTTATTTGTTGTCAGTGATTGCCTGAAACAAGTGGCTGACATTAATTAAAACGAAAATTTTTTCTTTGATGGTAGCAAATTTTTGGGCACCGTTAAACAAATAATTGCAAGCGGTTTGTGTATTTGTTTTGCACTGATTTGAGCAATAATTGTTTGAGTAGAAAAACTACTGCGTTCGTGACTGCTCAGAGGACTGTCTGAATCGTTGTTACTTATTTAGTGCATGTTAGTCAATGTACGAACCAGGACATCACATCTTTCAACTAAGCAGCTGGAAAAGCGGGCTAGCTTTATATAGTCGTTTATTGGAAAGAAACGCCCATGTATAGAATAGGGCCGGAACAGTAGTATAAGCATATTCCTAAGTCTTAGCCTAAGCCTAAGCTTAAACCTAAGCCTAAGCGTCATAATGAGTATATTCCTATTCCTAAGCCAAACCTAAGCATAAACGTAAGGATGAGACTATTCCTAAGCCTAAGCCTAAGCATAAGCCTAAAAGCGTAAGCCTACGCGTAAGCCTAAGCAAAAAGTCATTCTAAACGTTAAACTGCCTCTATTACAGCGACTCCGGAAAACGATCCGGCCCTGTTCTGTACTGGGCCGAAAGAAAACTCAAAATCATGCCAGCAGTTGGTTTGGTATAGTAAAATTTCATTGGTTAATTTTATGATCAATTTGTAATAAACCAATAACATTTACGTCTTTTCAACTTCCTGTTGAATCATCGTTTCGTTACCTTTAAGCTTCCTTAAATTGTTTTTGATTACTGTGACGCATTGTGTCTTCAAATTTGTGGACCACGTCTAGGATAGGGTGCCTGGCACGCACACGCTGGTAGATAGCCGACGGGGAAGCTGAGATACCAAGAAACTTAGGCTTATAGGCGTGAATAGTTCGTGATTTCGTGTGCTCGTTTAAATCACCAACTCTGCGCTTGAGTCCGTCGTATTTAAATGACGCTATCTCGCTGTGGTTCAATAATGCAGTCGTTTTCCCCTTTTATCCCCCCAACCCGCAAGTAACAGCAAGACAAGTAAAGCTCAAATATGACACAATTGTAGGTTTAGGCTTAGGTTTACGCTTTATGCTTCAGTAGCTGAGCCTGTATTGGCCAAAAGTTTTAGTCGCTTCGCGTGTTGGATACGGGACAGACATGTAACCTTTAAAGACATTTGCTATTTTGCGTCAGTGAACCTAAGAAATCTTATCGCTGTTCGACAGCGATGCATAGTTTGCTAATCCGTTCATCAGGATTTGGTTAATTGAATATAAGATTGCTTCAACCGGAACTGTCAAACATTTCATAATTATTAAAGAACTAAAACTTGTACATTACTCTTGGATTAAGGAAATAGCAATCGACAGCTACATAGAGTACGGACGAGGTTACGGACCGTTGCTATATGCTATATTGTTTTCTTACGTTAAAGCAGGCTTCCAATCGGAAGTAAATTTTGTCGAAAGCGGAATCAGAATCGGAATCAAATTTTTTGTCGGGACAGGACGCGGAATCCGAATCGGAATTCAAGTTTTAGTATTAATTATATCGCAAACTAAAGTGTATGACTTTTAAAATTTTGTTGCAGTATTGAGTATTTATACATTGTACCGCCGTTTTCAAAATAGTATCACTGAACCGCACTGGTCACTAGTATGACAGCAATATATGTCACTAATAAATATTTAAGCATTTAAAACCATGTAAAACAAGCCATTTCTGCAATTGAAACTTTCGCAATTCAAACTAAGTCAACCTTAGGACAGATTAAAGTTCTATTTTAGCTAAAATTATTGACGTACTTTAAAATAAATTTTGAAGGCCTAAATTAACATCTTGTAGTTTTTGGGCTGGTGCAAATGACAGACATTTCTTGCAAACAGTACTTGTTTATTTGGTATCAGCTCTGGTCAAAGTATGCTTGTAGGATTCGCTAAAAAAGTGAAGCACACACTTTACTCAAGTGCTTTCAAAACGACATTTCTCAAGTGCGTTCGTGGTGAGTTTTTTGTTGTTTAACGTCTGATGACAGTTTTTTTCGACTTTTGGTGCGTGAAAAGATAGACACTACACTGCAAAAAACGGTGAATCAAATTGACTCTTTCTGAAATAGGCTTTTCCTGACTACACAAACTGTAGTCAGAATTCGACTCTGCAAGAGTCAAATTCGATTCACTGAGTCGCTCAGTGAGTCGAATTTGACTCAGGTTGTGTAGTCAGGGAAAACCTGTTTCGGAGAGAGTCAATTTGACCCATCATTTTTTTGCAGTGTACTTAAACGTTTGGCTGAATAGCTTGTTTTAAGCACCATACTGTGTTAGTCGCCGAAAATTTTTTCCCAGTTAACCTGACCATATGAAAATGACGATCTGAAATGAAAAGATTTTTAAACTTAGAACCTTCTGATTTTTATACGCGTAGTTCTTACCATGGGTGATACTATCGTTCATCGCCAGAGGCGGATCCTAAAATTTCTGACGGGGGGAACGGAAATGTTATGAAACGCTAAAATTGTGAGGTAGGGGGATTATCATTTTATCACAAAAAATTTTTCTGAGAGCGAAAAATTGTAAGATAAGAAACATTACCATTTTATGACAAAAAATGTTGCGGGAAAAATGGTAAAAAAACACACTGGTTTGCCTCTGGCTTTAGGGTGTCGCTATGCTGTTTTTTATTATTTACCGTTTCTTTTATCGGTTTTGATGAAGAAAGCGCTTTCAAAATCCATGAGCGCTGGTCAATCCAGGTTGTGGCCCAATGTTACTTTTGTGGCTGTTTGACGTCCGGCGCCGTCCGTCACCAAACGACTTGCCGTACGAGTGACGCACGGTGACGTCCGGCGCCGTCCGTCACCAAACGACTTGCCGTACGAGTGACGCACGGTGACGTCCGGCGCCGTCCGTCACCAAACGACTTGCCGTACGAGTGACGCACGGTGACGTCCGGCGCCGTCCGGCACCAAAGGACTTGGCGTACGAGGGACGCAGGGTGCCGTCCGTCAACAAACGACTTGCCGTACGAGTGACGCACGGTGACGTCCGGCGCCGTCCCTCACCAAACGTCACCGGTACGACGCCGTCCGTCACCGTGCGTCACTCATACGGCAAGTCACTCAAACATTGGCCAAAGAAATAATTTTGATGCCACCTGATTTGTGCTAAAGCGTGATTATGCGTTCACAATGACAATTTCCCCGTTGTATTTCGAGTCAAAAATTTCATAAGTTCGATCCTTTGTCCAAATTATCAATTGCAGCGTTTGCTAGTCGCGTTATAAATCTTGCAGTACAACTTGTATACACATATGAATTTTCGTTTTTCTGTAATTTTTCAAAGTCATGTTTACTCAGACGTCGAGCAAGCAATCACTGCTGTACTAACGTTTCGTTTTAAAAATTTTGAGGTAAAGACAGTTTGAATATTAAAACATTTTGACTATTGCACTTTGGACAAGACCGCTTTTGTAGCGCATTTATGAGTAATCTTTGTATGAAATATATATTTTTTGATGTGGCTTCATGCGCGTAACAACGTTCTGGTTATTTTTCAACAAATAACACCAATATCATCGAAATTCAGAGCCCGTATTCTCAAATGTTTTCAGAGCCCGTATTCTCAAATGTTTGTAGCACCTATTATCAGTTGATGATAGGTCTTGTAACTTTCGTACCAGGGAATGTTGAGGTTTGAAATTCAGCACATTTATTGCATTCGATTTGCTCTACTTCTGTGCCGATTTTGGGATCTGCAATTGCAGCAGTTCGTTAGTTTGAAAAGTTGTGACTACCTGGTGAGAGGCGCTATATGCATTTTAAGAATACGAGACCGGGACGGCATCTACGGGGCGGGCGGGTGGCGACATCGCCTTACGGTCATATTAGTTTCTTTTCCTGGCCGAAAGTTTTACCCGCAAAAGAAATCTATATATCCGTGTATCCTCTAATAATAATAATAATAATAATTTCCAATCTTCAGCGGCTTGTATTGAATACTTTTTGAAATGAACTATAATTATCTCTGACAATTGAAATAAAGCCCTTATGAGTCACGGTAAAATTACTGGTATCAGTCTCGGGTACAAATTATCTTTTCTTCGCAACAAAATTTGATTAAACTGATAATAAATTTTACCGTATTTTATTACGATGCGTCGAGTTTAATATTCATTATAGCAAACGTGGCTCATGTATTGAACAGGGCCGGAACAGTAGTATAAGCATATTTCTAAGCGTAAGTCTAAGCCTAAGCTTAAGCCTAAGCGTATATATGAGCCTATTTCTAAGCCTAAGCCTAAGCCTAAGCCTAAGCCTAAGCCTAAGCAAAAAATAGGCTACAGCTTAAACTGACTTTATTATAATCCCTCCGGAAAACGATCCGGCCCTGTTCTATACATGGACCGCAAACTTAGTATTCTGTTATCACAGATTTCGAAGCGAACGCAAACTTCAATACTTGTACACTTTATTGAAAGCAAATCGACATGTCGTCATTTGGAAATTAGCTTTAGGTTCTCATCTTTGTGTTTGGAAGCCGTCGAACGGTGAAAATACAAAAATTTATAACCGTACTTGATCCGAATAATAGGGTGGTAATAAGAGAAGGTTCCGCATTTTGAGTCCCAATCAATAGAAATCCGTATCCCTATCCCTAATAAAGGTTCGGAAGCGGATAGAGTCCCTAAACCTTAATTAGAGTCCATAAATGTCAATTGTTCCTAATTGTATCGCATAAATGACTCCAGGCGCAAATAAAGGTGAGTTCGAAACTTTAAAGCTTACTTAAGTTTTGAAAGTAACGTTCCTAAGTATAACCTTGCATTTTTGCTCAAGCTTTGATTCAAGACCAATGAACGTATTGAACGGATAATTGCAACACCGGATATTTGTCAATAACGAAGGGTGGCGAAGAGCGGGTTCAAAATAAATAACAGTCCGTAACAGAATAACTATGGGGGCAAATAAATATCAGCCCCCCCACCTCTTATTCGGATCACTACAGTATTATGTTTTTAACTTTTGACAAAAAAAGACTGCATTATACGGCTTAAGTGGAATGCCTGACGTGCCCTAAGCCAGTGATAGGTTCCATATACGTTTGAATCCGGGGTTTTAGCGTAAATTATGAGCATAAACGAGAAATCAATCAAATTTTAGTAATTATACTTTCACAAAAATGCGTTTGAAAAAATTTTCCTGTTCAAATATTTTTATCTTTAGCATATATCCTGCAAAACAACAGACTGTCAAGTCTATTTTAGATATTTATTACTCAAAAGTCGTACGCCCGCTGATTGTTTTATAAATAATTTAGTTTTACCGCGATCAACTGATTATAAGAGCGAATGATATCTGAACGTCTGGCTTAAAGTTCGTCTACTGCCAACTATTTTTCAGATATGAAACTTGAACTAAAACTTAAGTCAACCTATTAACAAACGTTAAGAGAGTATCTGCTTAAAAAGCAAAATTGGTATAACCAAGAGTGGATAATGACAAGAGTGTGCAACTCTTGGTGTTACCATGGTACAAAATGTACCACCGAATGTTGCGTTTTTGGCCCACCCCTGTTGTTTAGAGTGGGGGTCGCTATCACATGAATACCCCTAAATTACACTATAAGGGGAGCATGTTTGACGCCGCAGACATAAAGTGCCATGGTTCGCACCGGTTGTACCCCCCACTAAATAAAGTGGGAAAGGGCAAAAACGCAACGTGTGCAGGGTACATTCTTTTCTACACTGAATGTGCCAAGTTGTACACTCTTGTTAAATAACGATTATCCACACTTGGTACAACTTAACCTCATTTCATTGTTCTAAGCGTTGTCTATTATTCAGGTGTTATATATATACTTGAAAAATACAATAAACCAATATTATTATTATTATTATTATTATTAATTATAACAATATTTGGTTAAAATCTGCTAGTCACGGCAGTAATATGCGATACTGTTTAAGCTCAACCTCAGGAGCTAACATATTATAATTGAAAACCGTATATTTACTATTATTTTCTACAGTAAACCTGATTACTACATTCAGATATAACCAGCAAACTCTTCAACTGCGATCATGGCCTTACATGGATCGTCATCAATTTTACTATCAATCCTAATAACTCTGATTGTTTGTTGCTGTATGCATCGACTGACCGATGCAAATACACAAATGCCAAAAGTATTCGTCGAAGCTAAAATTGTCGACTTAATTGATCCGTTGAAAAGTGGATTTCACGTGGTTCTCGACCGTAACTTTATCTCGCATTATCTTGATCCTGGCCGTATGCCGACGGTATTTCTGTCGGCGAATCCGCTCAATACAGCGTTACCCGCTCAGCGGATCATGTACTACGGTGAAGATTTACGCAACGAACACATCCTGCTATTAAGTGGTCTGAGTGAAAAAACTTGGTACGTCGTTTGTGTTGAGTTTGAAAATGTTATTCGTAAAGAAAATCGTGGAAATACTTCAACTACGTGTGAACTAATGCGAACCCTTGACGTATTTGGTAAACCGGGACAAAGTTTAATTAGTGACGTCAGTATGACGTATGTGAAAGCGACCGCAATGGAATTTAGGCTGAGTTTAGAGTCTGATGCTCGAGTTCAACTCACCGCGTACCTTGAGTCCGGCTCGTGTCCCGTTCAATCGTATATTGTCAGCGGAGGTCGAACAATGAGAATTGCGTTCGATGATTTATCGCCTGGGTTCAATTATGGTCGTCTGTGTTTGTTGTACCGTCCTGTAGTGGCGTCGTATACTATGATGGGCCGGTCGATCCAATTAAGCCAACACGAATGCTATTTTGATTCACTTGAAACCAAAGCAACACGGTACGAACCTGATTTTCGTCGATTTGCGGATGATCCAAGAGATGAGTTTGGTACGTTTTTTGTCTCCCGGGCAACGGAGAATTGAGAAATTTCTGAAAAAGAGGCATGCAATATATGGCCAATGTAAAGAACAGGGGCGGAACATTATTTTATAAGCATATTCCTAAGTCTAAGCCTGAGCCTAAGCCTAAGCCTAAGCGTAAGAATTAACATATTCCTAAGGCTAATGCCTAAAAGCCTTCTGCCAAGGAAAAACAATAGTCTAAAGCTTACGCTTTCTAGTCCCACAGAAAAACGTTCCGCCCCTGATCTTTACATGAGCCTCGCGAATCATCAGCGATCTTTAAAATACTGGTTTGTCTTCACACGCGGGTAAAACGTGGGCCGTGGGTAGATCTTACTTGCGCGGGCATACTCGCGCGTAAAAAATTCTTATTTGCGTGTGTAAAGCACGGGTCGGGTACAAAATCCTTACCCACTTCCAACTCGGGTTCCATGTATGATATTGTTTAATCCTTTACAATAGAAAGCTTTTTTCAATATTATTACAGCTGCCGGACACGCTTCTGACGGCTCATACCAAGTTCACTCAATGATGCTAAGCGATCAGTCGCAAGGAGCTAAATCAAATTCAGCTACAGATGCTCGCTTTGGTGGAAAACCGCTGAAGTCAGATTCAATGATTGGCTACAGGCTGATCATGGCGTGCGCAGTGCTGTGTGTTATTCTCAATATTCTAATGCCTGCCGTTCCGCTTACGTATTTATTAGTGTTCGCACCATCTTCGTTGAACTCAAACAAACCCGAGCAAGAGCATATCGGCGACAACAGCAAATCACACGTCGGTACTCAAAAAGCGTTGGAGACAGTAGCGGAAGATTCTGAGGCATCTGAAGATGGCAAGACAGATTCGCTGAGGAAACGTCTATCAATGAAACCGTCTACATCAACTGATTGGGACATTCAAAACAACAACAATAATAATAATGACAATAATAATAATAAAAATAATAATAATAATAATAATAAAGACGCCAGCGTTGAAGCAGAAGATGCCTGGGCAACTGTCATTACTCCTACGACTCCCGTCGCACGTCATAACAGACGTCATACATGCGGGGTACCTCTCCATGCTCCACGAGCGATGGCGTCACAACTGCGGCAATGGAACCCAACCAAATACTTCAAAAGTGCTGGACAATCGAGTCGACGCTCATTTAACGCCAGTCAGTCGCAACCGTGGCCAAGAGTCCAAATCGACGGCACCGCAGCTGCCGCTAGTCCAAGAGGATCTGATGGTGCAGTCGGTGAAACGACACGATTCATTTGGCGACAAAATTCAGTCAATTCTCCCGCTGCAGTCACCGCATTTCAGTCTGCGGATTTGTTGAGATAGAAAATTTTGGACGCAGTACAATGTTCATTGATGGACTACCTAATGTTCGTTGGTTTATTACTTGTGGACATCGGAACCTGGATAGATGTTTGGACGAAAGCTGTGTCATTGAAACTTTAAAATGATTTCGAACTTAAGACTTATTAGAGTGGCCCGTGCGTCGTAGACAATATACAATTTATTCCATCATTGGCGGAAAGTAAAGGTAATTGGAACCTTATTTAAACGTTTCATTTAACAAATTTGCGCTGTACGGGTGACGCACGGCGACGGACGGCGCCGTACGGGTGACGCACGGTGACAGACAGTGCCGTACGGGTGACGCACGGCGACGGACGGCCTCGTACGATGACGCACGGTGACAGACCACGCCGTACGGGTGACGCACGGCGACGGACGGCCTCGTACGATGACGCACGGTGACGGACGGCCTCGTACGATGACGCACGGTGACAGACCGCGCCGTACGGGTGACGCACGGTGACAGACAGTGCCGTACGGGTGACGCACGGCGACGGACGGCCTCGTACGATGACGCACGGTGGCAGACAGTGCCGTACGGGTGACGCACGGCGACGGACGGCCTCGTACGATGACGCACGGTGGCAGACAGTGCCGTACGGGTGACGAACGGCGACGGACTGCCCCGCACGGGTGACACACGGCCTCGTACAATGACGCACGGTGACAGACAGTGCCGTACGGGTGACGAACGGCGACGGACTGCCTCGTACGATGACGCACGGTGACAGACAGTGCCGTACGGGTGACGAACGGCGACGGACTGCCCCGCACGGGTGACGCACGGTGACGCACGGCCTCGTACAATGACGCACGGTGACAGACAGCGCCGTACGGGTGACGCACGGCGCCGGACGTCAAATATAGCGCAACCCTAAGCCATTAAAATTTCAACTTATTAGAGCGCTGTAGTCGTTTTAGGCATCGAATATATTCACTGTTTATTACGACCGGAGGGTAAACTTGATGGCAATGATCGCTGCTGCTTTACTGGGGGTCAATTTATTACAACCGAATGGGAATTTGACCCCAAGATCGCTGGTGTACCATCTGAGCGACGACATTATTATTCGTATGGTGCATGGAACCATTCCGAACTTAAACCATTATAATAACAGCGTTTTATGCGTTTAATGAATACAACTTATTCAGTTATTGGTGAAATGTAATGGTAATTTGAACAACTTCGTCCGCTAATACCGTAGTGATTCCAATAAGAGGAGGGGGACTGATATTTATTTGGCCTCTCCAGAGGGTACCCCCCCTTGTTAGTCGGTTACGGACTGTTATATATTTTCAATCAGTCCTCCGCCATCATTTCTTACTGATATATCCTGGATTGCAACTATCCGTTGAATTAAACGTTTATTTGTTTGTATCAAAAACATAAGCGATAATGCAAGGTTATACTTTGAAATGTTACTTTCAAAACTTAAGTACGCTTTAAAGTTTCAAACTCAACTTTATTTGGTCGTGGAGTCATTTATGCGCTACAACAAGGGATATTTGAAATTTATGAACTGTAATGACGGTTTGGGGACTCTTTCCGCTTACGAACTCGTATTACGGATACAGACGCCTTTTGACTGGGACTCAAAATGGGGGCTCCCTTCCTCATATTACAAACCCCCCTCTTATTTGGGTCACTACAGTAATTACGGTTTTTTGAACGTCGGTTTTGTTGACGTCTAAAATCCTTCTGATTGGAATGCTCCAGACTTCATACTTCAACTTTAAGCGTTCAATAACTGGTCAAATATATTCAGTCACTGCTCAGAGATAATTAGAGCCTATTTTCAATTGAAACTAAACCTGACGTTGAACTTGATTGAAAGTCATCAATTGCAATAAGGACAATCGCACATCTGGTTATACAATCGATAACGACTTAGACAAGAGTATGGTGGTTACTTAAGTTTGCAAGACCCTAAATGTAACAGCGCGCGTTGCGTCCATAGGCCCATGTAAAGGTCAGGAGCGGAACGTTTTTCTGTGGGACTGCAATAGAGTAGCTTAAGCTTTGGACTAATTTTTTGGCTTAGCTTGGGCTTAGGCATAGGCTTAGAAATAAACTCATTCTTACGCCTAGGCTGAGGCTTAGGAATTAACTCATTCTTACGCTTTGGCTTTAGGTTTAGGCTTAGGCGTAGGAATAAACTCATTCTTACGCTTAGGCTTAGGAATCAACTCATTATTAATGCGAAAAATTTTCATTTTGTTAAGAATATACCATAGTATTGTAATGATCCGAATAAGAGGGGGTAATAAAAGAGGTTCCATTTCGAGTCCTAATCAATCATAGTCCGCATTCCTAATAGGAGTCCGTAAGCGAACACTGTAAATTCTAATGAGTTGATTAATCAATTCAGCTAGCGAGTTGGTTATTTCTGAATTAATATCAGTAAACATTAACACACTCTGAGTTGATTTGATTTTCAAGCTGAGTTAAATTGACTCTGGGCGGGTTGGTTAATTAACTCAGAACGAATTGAATCAACTCAAAATTCTGAGTTCTGATAGTCCTAACTCAGACTGAGTGATTCAACTCATTCTGAGTTAAAATCAACTCACTGAAATTTACAGTGAATAGAGTCCGTAAACCCTAATTAGAGTGCATAAATGTGATTATCCCCAACTATAGTGAATAAATAACTCCATTACTAAATACAGTTGAGTTCGAAGCCTTAAAGCATACTTAGTTTTGAAGTACATTCTTAAGTATAACGTTGCGTTCGCTCAAGGATTTGATACAAGACAAACGTTTAATTCAACGGAGGTTGCAATACCGTGTATATAATATTATAAAAATATCCGGCCCCCCTCTATACGGGTCACTACAGTACTTTTACTTATATTAAGATATGATGCAGTATTTTAATTGCAACTTTTGTCTCTTGTCATAAATGGGTGAGATATAGCGAAAATGCAACGCGCGCTGGATACATTCTTTTGTATACTAATATACCAAGATGCAATCTCTTGTTCAAGAGCACTTTTTGCTATTGGTTTGTCTAAAATGCGGTAAAACCACAATGGAACACTGAAAAACTTTAAATTTTTAAATAAATATCGTTGTTCCTACTGAATGAGACAAAACAACAGAATATTTAACATAGTTGAAATCAACGCAGGTATACTGTTAACGTTCAGTTAAACGTAATCGTGATCGCTTTTGTGTGCTTTGATTGTTTGTATATTGTAAGCAGTTCCGGAGCAGGCATGGATGGAAGTTTCACCAAACTCCGGGATGGGGACCTCAAACTCGCAAGCGAAACGAGCCAGAAGCCAGACGCATTTTAAAACTTCGGCGGTTTTGTCTCAACCGGTTAGCATAGAGGCCCCTTTAAGGGTGGGCCCCTAAATGGGGGGTTTAGGGATGGCTGCTTCGGCCCTGACTGTAAAATACCTTTGTTACTGCTAAACTAGCGAAATATAGAATCAAAGCATAACCTAAAACAGGCTGTAGTCACACTAAGTCGGGCTGGTTTAATTCTGGTTATATTCAAGCCGAAAATTTTCTAATTTGAAATATATATGCAAATTTCAACTTCTTTAAATATCGCGTGGGATCCGGAGCCAACTTTGAATTGACGCAAGAGTCAAATTTGTTGAAAACATGGTTTTTAGTTTTGTGGTTCTAAAAATTGATCGGCCAAAATAGTCAGCATTTATTTGACCATAACTGGTAAACAATGGTATTCTGGCATGGCCATCTCTACTGGTGCAGTTAAGTATCTCTGTTGCTTATTAATGGCTAAAATGTTGTCATACTGAATTTGAACCTTTTAAACGATTGTATCTGATCACAAAAAACAATTTTTAATGACTTTTTTTAAATATCGTTTCAAATTTGAGTTAAAAATAACATTCAGTTATTTATGTAAAACCTACCGCTAGTTTAAGTGAAACGTCAAAAATTGCGCTGACTTTTTAGTTGAAACGGCATGCACTTTGCACATTTTTCGTGTTTCATCTGTTGTTGAAATGTTATTCTGCAAATTTATAGCGAATATCAGCTGAAAATTTAAAACTGTTTCTAGTATTGTCATTTTGTATATACGGCTCCGAGTATATGTGTTCTGTGGTTTGTTTTACTATTTAAATAATGTTGATTAAGGTATTTGAGTTGCTACATACATGTGGTAAAATATGCGGTTCGTTTTGAGGTACAAAATTGGCATAATTGTTATAGGGTAAAAATGAGAAATTTAAATGTCAGTTTTTAGCATTTTTCCCTGAACAACAAAATCAAATATTGCATTTGCTTCAAATCCTGATGATTTCAAATTAATTGCAGTGTCGTACCAATTTACGAAATCAGCCTAAATTGTTAGTTAGGTTTACGGTGTCAGCCAACCTTTCGGAAACGTATTCCTGTGCGCATTGTGGATTTCAGGATGTTCCGGTTCGTAAACGGGATTAGAATAGTTTTTGAGTTTCAAATTTTCGTATTTTTCGTGCGCGAATGTAGCCGTTTTTCGATATTTAGGCATTGACTGCTTGCGTTGCAGGAACAAATCTTTCGTCTTTCGGTTGGAATGTCATCATGTTTGTTGATTTGTTTTTTGAGCATCAGATGAGCCATAAGCATCGCAAAATTTTCACTGCCTACACTGCAAAAAATGGTGAGTCAAATTGACTCTCTCCGAAAAAGGCTCAACGGTACTAGGCAAACTGAGTCAAATTCGACTCCGCCAGAGTCAAATTCGACTCCGCCAGAGTCAAAGGTGCAACTAAGTGAGTCATATTTGACTCTGGCGGAGTTGAATTTGACTCAGTTTGTGTTGTCTCATAGAGCCTATTTCGGAAAGAATTAATTTGACTCACCATTTTTTGCAGTGTATACAGGTTATGATTGGCTTTATACTGCGTTCTTCATTTTATTATACATTTGTTTTGTTTCGGTAGGATGACCTGATGTGAAAAATAAACTAGTGTCGCTGTTATTGAAAACAATTTTACTAAAGTTCAATTGTAATCGGATGTAGGTCACCACACAAGGTATGCTATAACAACGGCAATTACGCGATTATATTGCAACTATAATTGACTTACCATCGCAGCAATAGCCACAGCGACAAACCCTTGCAAAATTCATAACTGAATTTCTGAAACAAATTTCGAGTTGGTTTACTGTTTTTTACACACATCAATAATCATTTCTACTTTTCGGATCTGACAACTGATACAGAAAACTGACCAATCACCTAAACTTTCGGGAACCAACAATTTTAGGAAAAGTCTGAGATTGGGTTTAAAGAACACTGATCTGGCTGAAACGCGTTCATTTGAGGAAAATATATGTTAGCATATGTTTGCTATGGCAGCCGGAACAGCTTACACTAATATGTTTTAGCTTCCCAACATATAGGAGGAGTACTATGAGTCGGTAGAACTTGTCGTAATATGCTTATGTTTCGGCTCTGGTTTTGGTTCAGGTTTTGGTTGAAACCCCAGTTGTTTTTAAGTTAGCTTTAGGCTTGGGTTTAGGTTGTGGCTTATGCAATACGAGTATGCGCAATAGCGCAGTAAAAAATTTCTACAAGACGTTTGCGGGGTTCACGTTATAAATGGTGCAGCTGGTCACGTTTTGTCCCGATCTATATATTGGGTAAACATTTTGTCTGCAATGTAACGCAATATGATATTCCAAAAACAGCTGTTGTCTGCTAACACATATCAACAGACATGGGCCGTTAGCATCATATGATATTTAAATGTAAATATAAATATATTAATTTGGTGGAAATTTAAAACGCTGCAGGAAAATGAAAAATTAGGCGGAATTTATATTTTTGAGGGAAATTCAAATTTTGGTGCGAAAATTCAAAATTTGGCGCGAAAATTTAAATTTTGGCAGGAAAACTCAAATTTTGGCGTGAATATTCAAATTTTGGCGGATTGTCTTTTATGATACGTCTTAAACTGCTGTATGTTGAGATAGCCTGTGTAATCATGTTTTGTATAGCAATATCAGACAGACACGTCCGCAGAATATTATGTTTCGGGGGCACCGAAGAATTTTGGGGCGCCCCTACAATTGCAACTTAAACTGTTTACGTTTCGACCGAGATAATTTGGGGAAGACCAACCAAATTTGGGGGGATACGACCCCAATGCTCTCCGTGGGGACGCCCGCGGGGATGCCCGCGCAGACAGGCTGCATCGTATGAAGCAACAATGTAAAACGTCGAAATATTATATTATTGTGAATGGTTCGTGATTTCGGATGCTCAATGAAACCACCAACTCCGTATTCAGGTCCGTATTCCAATGACGCTTATACCGCTCTGATTCAGTAAATGTAGTCGTTCCCCTTTTATTCCCCCAACACCGTATTAAAGTTGTATACCAGTAAAGCACAAGTATGACTATACAAGTACAACAAGTAATATGCTTAACTTCCGACCATATTCAACCGAAGGTGCCGAAACTTCCATTGTTGAGGTGCTTTCCGCACGTCTATTACGATACTCTTAACCCTGTTATTCCACTGAGTCACCAGCTCACACCGTGCAAAACAAAATGCAAACTTTAACGTGACCACCCAAGTTCTCCGTAAAAACCCCAGATAACCGTACAAAACCCCAAGAACCCCCAAGAAAACAGACGAAACTAGCCCCGCTTGAATCGCCTAACACCAGAAAACTCCGAATAAAATCCCAAGAACTCCGTTAACACATTCCCCAATATCCCCGGTTTTCCCCTGGTACTGCCTGTAGGCTCCGATCTATGCGCTTCCTGATGATTCCCTGATTACGCCGGTTCACTGTGCTCACATTGAGCTTCCGTGACTACTGTTCCAGTTAAACTCCTTCTCTGCCTAAGTCGCCCGGTCACTAATGCAAGTCAACTCGTAAACAAAACCGTGAAAATAAAAGCTCAAGTCCGCCACGTGCAAACACAAGTGCAAAGTCGCCGCATACCGTAAGATTCAAAATGCAATAATGATTATGGAGGCTGGCTACCCCAGCCCCCATTTCGAGTTGATTTGCATATTTTTATGCGTCCCGGGTGTCCGAGCCCCTTAGGAACGCACACATGCGCCATTAGAACAACACATACAACAACAACAACAATATATTACCCCCCAACCCCTAGTTATGTGCTTTGGCACCATAGGCGAACAAAAATATTTAATTAATGGCCACGCAGGGCCCCTGAGTACTGATACCTTGCGGACGCGGCCGCCATGCATAGATTATACTATTTTACGCCTCCGGATATCCGCTTGCTAAAGGTTCAGTCTAAAAAAAGTAAGTAAAAGTCGAGAAAAAATAGATTATCAGTCCAAAAAATAAAAATTAACGTAAAAAATTGCTGAAAAGCTGTTATGTTTTGAACATAAATTTGCTATCTATGTCTCAGCAAATAAAGGTCAGTATAAGGGTGTAAATAACGCAATGGATAATTTTACTGGTCGGTGACCAATACACGGGAGTATAACCAAAATAAAGTTTTCAATTGGCTTTTCTAACTATTGCATTTATGGGTCATCCACGTTATACTGTCTACGCTACTGTAAAAAATGTCCACACACCTGGTTTTAAGAGCGGGACAAAAGACGGTGTTCTTATTAAGCTATAAGGACTTAACAGAAGGTGTAATTAGTTAGTGGGTTTAGGCAGCAGGTCCTTCGAAGGGACTAAGGACAATGTAGGCACTGTCTGGACACAGTGTTTGACAATATGAGTTCATTCGAACAGACGTTGTATAATCGCTAAACAAAGCTCCTTCGGACAAACTTTGTGTTATGAAATAAGCTGAGTCCCTTCTGACAGACTGGACAAATCTGTTGTCCTTTAAATAACGTATTGACAATTTGGCATGGGTACGGACGGCAACATGACAAAGCATAGGTCGTTTAGAGCAGGGTAGCAGGGTCTACACAGGATATGAGTGACATTTGAACATGTAATTTCAAAACCATAAAACTACAGACTTATAGGGGCTCGTATCTGGGGACAATTTTTACAATGGCGTAGACAGTATAAGATGGATGACCCATTAATATAGATTTCTAGTGATTCACGGTCGTTCTCGACTATTGAATGTGGTCCGGCCAAGAACTGACGAACTTTTTCCTGAGTGTGTACTTCTGTACGTCTCGTTTGCGGTCCGGTTATGGCCGGATCGGTCAGATTGCCGATAAACCATTTGCGAGCTGTCTTAAACTGAAGTTGAGCCGAGGCGAAAGCGGACCCAATTTTTATATTCAAATACGTTTGAGACGGTCCAGGCCACCGTAGGCACGGTCTTTCTGACGGGTAAGAAACAAATTATTCAAATGAACATAAACCGGGTTGTCATATTTACTTAGCTAGTATGACACATCGAATGTAAAGGAAAGAGCTTGGCAGTCTGTTACGACTACATATCACAGTTTTTCAACTTTCAGGATGCCTAAAAAAGAGCGGGATATAAAAGTACTTTCTCAGCAACTACACAGTTTCATTTACTTGGGGACCAAATTTACATAAAATCAAAGACCGCTGGTTCGAATCCAGCCGTGGTTAAATTGTTTGAATTGGAACTTCGTATTAATATAGCTCGTAGATGCTCCACTGAGCCGCAAAACGTTGCAATATGCACAGTCCATTAAATAACACTGTATATAAATCTGTACTTCCCTTGCAATATGTGTTGACATTAGTTTAAGTAGGGCACTCAGACCCTAGACGTTGCCCAGCAAAACTTCACCCACTTTCGAAGCTTCTATTTTGGTTGCATTCGAAACTGGGCGAACTTTTGTTGTCACGTCATCACAACATCCGCGTCGAGGAGTTAAGTGTAAGATTGGAACTGTAATGTGGGAACGCTTTACAGTGGAGTTGTACAGGAGTTTAGAAGTTTAAGAGTTGAGTAATTAAGAGTCACGTGACAAGTCGGTGTATTTGAAGTAATTTTCTTGGAGTTGCGTTAATAGTATTTATTTCCGCAATCTTTAGGTGCATACTATGGCAACTGTAGCATATATTTTGATATTATCAATATTATCATTGATTATACAAGCGCAGCAGCAGTATGGAAACGATCCTGCACAACCTCACCGAAAATTCGAATATAAACATAGTTTCAAAGGACCAAGCTTAGCGCAACGGGATAATACAATTCCATTCTGGGACATTTATGGAGGTCAGTATGAAGTATTCAAAGTCTTTGACACTGTTGCTGATTACCATAACTGGTTTGTTCGAAAATTTTTACTAAGTTCGGTTGGCAAAAACAAAATACAAAGCGAAACTGAATTATACTGGAATAGGAACAGTAAATTTTTATCGGAACTGTGTTCGTAGCTGTCACTTTTCAAATCCCAAACGTTATGCATATCGAGTCATTTTATATGTTAGTATGCGTTAAATGAAGATAAATATATAGGAAATTCTCCGGTGCCGGGTTTTTCGCTTGGTCCCGGTATCTACCGGGTCGAAGTTAGAACACGTAAAGGTAACTATGTATCGTAGCTCATGTTGATAGATATCTTGACGTATTCTAACTTGGCGTTGTTTTGTGCCATCCCCGGAAAAAACCCGGGCGGCTGGCCAACTCGTGTGTGTTGTTCAGATTGCATGTTGTTTATGTTTCTATGTTAATTTCTATGTCATATATAACAACATTAAGCTCAGAACTGATATACGTAAGCACTGATTGTTATGAAACTTAATAGAACTGCAGGCAAACCGACTATACCTGCTATCGAAATCAGACCCCTGACAAAAACGGTCGCTACGCGAATTGGTTTTGCAAGAGGTCAAATAGTTATAATGTCACATTGTTGGCACATTCAGATTTGAAATGGAAATCTTCTTTGTGTTCGTCGCATATGAATCTTGGCAACGTATTAATATATTAGCGTATTAATAACATAAACTAATTGTGACTGTTAAACTGGTTATCTCTGACATGTGTTTGTTTAAACAACAATACACAAACACTGTCTTTATTAGTTCGCGTTTCGAATAAACTGTGCGCCTTTAGGTTGATATGTGCAACGTACATAGTTATTTTAGATGCTATGGCCAGTACTGAACAGTTACGCTTGGCCCCTTCGATACGAAGTAAACTAGGTGAGTCGAGTTATGGGTTCGATTCTCGTGTGCATCTTTCTTGCGTTAGATTTGTCCACTGATTCCCTGTGATTGTATATTGTATGTGGACGCATCATGCTTAGGTGTGATTTTAGTTGAAACAAAATCTTTATTAGGGATATGCCGATTATTCGGTATCGGCATCTTCAATATAGACACCTTTCCTGAGTATCGACATCGACCTAGGCGGTGCAAAAAATTGACAATGGTTTGCCGATACTTTTTGCAGTTATCAGTGAGTTGGAATGCTATCAGTTTCAATTTTTGGAGTACTGTTATGTCTCTTGCGTTTGTATTTGAAAAAATTCATTGAAATGAATATTTTTGTATGGTTGTTAAGGTTTAAGTTTGAAATTGGAACAGGCATCGGCATATTTTTAAAATAAATTCAACAAAGGCAAAAATTTTATTATAGGCACACACATCCGTAATAGTAATCATATCAATTATAAACATCGTTCGGTATCGATTTGCCTACGGCACCATTCGAAATAAGATTCGGCATTGATATCGACATCGGCAAAAATATGGCATTAGTACATCCCTATTTTATTGACTTTTTTCCATACGTACTCAAGATTTCCTCGACTGGATGCCTTGTGTTAAACATCCTCTCTACTCGGCCCGACTAAAATGCAAAGTTATTTAAATTTTTAGGTGCTGCTTGGAACAATAAACCAATGACAGAATCCGAATTTTGGGATGTAGAATTTTCGTTCAAAGTTACCGGACAAGGCAGGATTGGTGCTGATGGCTTGGTATTAATATATACTTTTCAAACCGTAGTTGAGATGTTATAAAAACTAGAATAAATTTAATGTTGATGATGTATTTGCGTGAAAGAATTTTGTTGAGATTAGTACCTCTTCCATTTCCACAGTGTGAGATTTGTGTTTAATGTGGTTGTCAGACTTGAATGAGATACAGTTAATGCTGAGCTCTACCTGGTGGAAGGCCCTTACACAGCAAAACCCCCAAGGTTTTGGGTTCCAAACCTGAAGTATAACGCGAATACATCACTTGTGGGAGCATGTATTAGCCAAAAAGTCGTTAAATGATTCTAGTATTGAATATTATATAATAAAAGTTAACGCAACAGTATAGAACGTATAAAAATGGCCTTACGTTTAATCTGGACGAATCGGCCCTCCACAAAATATTGTAAGTGATGTTAGCGCTAAAATGCATTTTCGTACAACGGATAGAAAACTGCATTAAAGTTGAGTTTCTATGTGTGAAATCAAAATAATTTTGAGTTTTTGACAGGAAATGGTTTAACATGAGATGAATGGGTAAAAGAGAATGTTGATGCATCGTTTATTGTGTTGATATCTTGATGAATGTCTGGCTAACAGAACCCGTGGTAGTTATTTGCTATGGTATTTGTTTGTGATCGCATGTTACTGAACACATTGTGTTTACATCATATCTGTTTTACACTTTATGTTCAACAATTTGTAGGCTTTCTGGTATACTGCGGCGAAAGGCCAGTTGGGACCTGTGTTTGGATCTAACAATTATTGGACCGGTTTAGGAATATTTTTTGATTCATTTGACAATGACGCTCAGGTACTGTTACTTTTAAATGCTTCGTCTTTTAAACATTGGTTTTAAAATACGTAATTCAATATGTTTTTAATAATAGGGATGTTAAATTAGGCTTGTTTCTGCTAAATTAAAGCTAGCTCGTTCACGGAGGGTTCCGTATTGAACTCAGGGGATTTGTTGAAGGGCAGGCTTTTTAGAAATACTCAGAAATGAAAGACATTGGCAAAGTTTAGAACTTTTTGCTAATTTTTTATATTTAACAGAAGTTTGTTTAAATTTGGTATTTCGCAGTTTAGTGATAGGACAAATTCATTTTTATTCACTTATGCTGTTTCGTTTGTGATGTTTCCGTTTTCCGCTACTCTATCACACCTTATTTTTTAAGTTTTAATGGTTTTTGTGTGGAATCATTTTCGTCGTCGAAGCCAATTTATTCCATTTTATTCCATTTCTTTTTAGCGCAATAATCCGTATATTTTGGGCATGGTTAACGATGGAACAAAAGCATTTGATCATAATTCGTAAGTTCATGACAGACTTGGCTTGTAAGAGATCCCTACAGTGCACTGATCGCAGCTATTGATTGGTTTCGTTCCACAAACCTACACTAGGAACCTTGGTTGATTGAAGCATTTCAGTAAGCTGAAAACATTTTAGTGATGCATGTGCAATCGGATTTGGTCGAATATAACATCGGGTTTCCGTACCCCTCAATTTTTTAATATAGCACCCTCCGTCATTTACTTTATCAGCTGAATACTTTGGAAATAGACAAATTTTTGTATACTTAGAATACTTAGATATACTTCGATAATAATCAGAGTAAGTAGCGATTTATATGTGCGCTTACATAATTTTTCTAATTTTTAGTTTGCTAATGCATCCAATTTTTTGTTATATAAGCTAGATTACTACTCATAACTTCTCGAAGGCATATCAGATTATAAGTATTGAAGGAAGAGTGAAAATCTAAAATTTGTTAAATAGGCTTCTAAAATTTTCGCAAAACCTGTTTGAACAAAAAAATTGGAAATGAACCGAAAACGGTATGGAAAAGTGTACGATGCTTTCCAAATCATGTCACTTTAGGTATTGTCATTTTTGTCTTTCCAGTGCGCGTTGTGTGATTTATGTAGCCATTTTTCACAAAATTTCATCTTGATTTCGAGATTTCAGTTTTTTCATTTTAGAGATGGTTCATCTCAACAGCTAGCTGGCTGCCAAAAAGATTTTCGAAACAGACCGTTTCCAGTGAAGGTTCTTATGCACTATTACAAGAATGTTTTATCGGTATGCTTTGTTTTTAATATCTTGAGTTTCATAGACTGCGGGCTAGTAGGGGAACAAGGTCTTTTCAGGAAGAAGTTGGGAGGGGGGGCGAATTGCGAGTTAATAGAGAAGTAAATTTTTTTGTACTTTAAAATTAATGTTTTTCCGCTTATGCCCTTGCTAGATACCTGTCTTATTATTTTATATAGACGCAAAAAATTGCGGTGCAGGTATACCGTATCGAACTAGAGCTCCGGCGTGGCGTTAAAACAGTATCTGTAGTATTGACGCGTACGAATGCATTTTTGTTTCCATGTAGGTATCTGTACACGATGGAATGACACGTGACGAGCGATGGGAACTTTGTATGCGTGTTGAAAATGTTTTCCTGCCGAAAAATGGATATTTTGGGCTATCTGCTGCAACTGGTGGGCTGGCAGGTAAAGTTTTGAAGTTAGTTTAAAGAAAAAGTTTGGAACTATTTTCATTTTTACAGAAGGTTAGTTACACAATGCAATTGCGCACTGTTTTTCGCTGCCATGATGAATTTTGTTTCCGCACGTTTAGAAATTTGATCATGAGTAGTTGCAAAAACAGTTAGTTTGATTGTCAGCGATACAGCAATTATGTAGTTTCTATGGTTTTGTAGTTGTTGGTCGCTAGTATGATAATCATTTGTGATCTGTTTATAAATTTATTTCAGATGATCATGACATTTTATCGTTTATGGTACATTCGCTAAAATCACCTGAAGATAGTGTAAAAGTAAGTTTGCATAATATCCACAACTTCATTATCCAGCAAAGTATAACTTTAAACAAATTAGGTTTCTTAAAACAATATTAGAATTTCTGATGATTTTGCGCTCATAACGGTTGTTTTGCATCTCAATGCAATTCATTTGCAGCTGCGAGTTGTGTTTAAAAGTCAAAAACTGAGGATCAGAAGCTGTAAGAACACAAAAGTTAATTGAGCACTTTCGAAATGGTAAATTTATTCCGGTAATCGAATATCCGGATAAATATCCGTCAAAAATTAGCGGATATCAGAGTTTGAATAAATTCTCATCATTAATTTCCATAATATTTTGTATGTTCGTCTTAACAACATAGGGTTTTATATTCAGCATTGAACCGACTGGACAGTTTGTTGTAAGAATGTGTTATTCAAATAGCGTTGCTGGAGAAAAATTAATGTGTACGGTGCGGTGTTTAATGCACATTAGCAGACTATGTCATTAGTTAACAAAACCACTGGTGGATCTAGAAATTGCTGAAGTAGCCGCGGCATTTCAGCGAAAAAACGTATCGAGCTATAAGCTATCCTTAAGTGTACAAACTGCCGAGCAGGCATATTTTTTGAGTGCTATAATCGGTCTGGTTATTTGAACTGAAGACGGTATATGCGTCGTTTCCGTCTCTTGCAAACTTTCGGGGGATAGCACCATCATTTTTATGTACAGTTTTGCTTACTGTTCGTCCGTATGTAGGCTCAACACTACCGTTTGAATGAAATCTATATCAACAAATTGTCATACCGCGGTTTCAGTATATTTTATAAGGCGAATACATATTATTTGAAAATTAAGTAGCAAGCTTTTTGTGTTGCCGTAAAAATTGATATTAAACGCAATTACATAAAACAAAAATAGTCGTCTTAAATTTGCTGACATTTTACGCTCACAGCATTGCAATCATTTTGCATTTCAGGGCAGTTTCAGTGATAGCTGCGAGTTAAATTAGTTGTTTAACGTTTAACAAAAACTGAGGTACGAATCCCGGAAAACTAAATTTTAAATACCGGATATTGGGAACTTAAATATGATTATTAAGGATAATTTCCAATATCCGGAAAGAATAGCCGGATATCCCGATGGGAAAAACATCCAATGCCCATCTGTAATTACTTAGAACACCTCCACTCAGGCAGAAGTATGAAGTATGATCGAAAGTATATTTACACAATCATTTTGTGTTAATTCTAGGCTAAACAGGGGAAAATTCCTGACGAAGAGCAAAAGAAGTTTGAAGCTGAATTCGACAAGTATTGGAAAGAATTTGAGGAAGAAAAGCAAAAGTTAGCACTGAACTTCTGGCGACAATATTTATTTACAAACGAAAACAAATCACGTCGTGTTTGTTCTGTGTAATTTGATTAACAGTTAATGTTAAAACTGCATTAATGGATTAGTCAGCACGTTCAAGGCATGTTCCAAGTTTAGTATTGTTCTAAGTCAGTCTAGGTGAAAACCGGGACTTCCGACCTTTTTGCCATGCAGCTGGAAAAGCGAGCTGCGGGTGGTTTCGAACTAGTGAGGTTCTGCGTGTCAGGGAGACGCTGTTACCACTGTGCCACGAAGTCCGCCGCTCCAACTGCTCTTCTCGCCGACTATATGTCGACACATATGCTGCCGGCTAGCGTAAAACGCAATGTACATTGCACATATTGCATATACACTAGGACAAGTATGTCTTACATGCTTACATTATATGTGGCTAGCTTGTGAATACGTTAATAGCATAGAGTTAAGCTTTGTGAGTGGTGGGAAGTTTTTCAACATCTTTATGACATTTCGTTCACTTATTCTTGAGCTTAGCTTTTTCTAAATAAGACAATACCTACTGAATATTGCATAAGCACGAACATATATTATTATTCCAGATTTGTCTGCGAAGAAAATGAGAGAATATCTGTTCCTTATTAGTAAAAACAAGGCACACAAAATTGTCATTGAAATGTTTAGATTCCGAAAAGAACATCCAGATAAAGCGAAGCCCGATGAAAATATGGATTTAAGTAAATTGGTAAGTGTTAATTGTTCCGGTTATCCGTTCAGGTTATTTATAATGGTTATTGTGAACTATAAAAATTATGTGATAATATTGCCGCCAGGGTTCAACCAGAATTCAGGTTTCGGTGCGAAATCCGGCATTTTCACTATCCGGCTTCGGTAATAAATCGGTATTTTTCACCAGAATTTTCGCGTAATTTTTCTCAAAAGAAAATTTAAGAAAAATTGACATTATTCTAACTTATTTTGTAAAATTTGTCTGAGCGTGTGTTGATAAAATTTTCAATTTGTGCCATACTATAATTTATTATACGTTTCCTAGCTGCTGCATTTGCGTCAGGATTTTGGCATTCTAAATGGTGTATTTACACATAGGACTTCAATTTTCAATGATGTTCGAGTTTACAGATCAGAGGTAGAACCAGACGAGGAATTTATGCAGCTGGGCCGTGTTAGCCTGCGTTTTTCGGTTATTGTTTTATGTCCACTACTGTTTAGATTATTGTAGCCGTTGTGATTTAAGCGCAATGTTATAAAAAACGTATATGCAGTTTATGCCGAAAACCACTATAATATCCATAACAAATTCCATGTAACGTTACGACAAGACGTTGTGTCACGTGATAAATTGTAATCAAAAACCATTACGATAGCTGAATTTTATTGTAGTACTAAAATTTGTATGTTGTTAGCAGCACAAGTATACATTTGATTAGGTTGAGTTAATAATAAAAATTGAATGCCCGTTGTCATTTAATTAACTAAGGTTCTCCGAAAGTCACGAAAATACATTGAAGGCGAACATAGCTTCTGTTGAAAGTGAGGATCTACAAAACACAACAATTCAATAAAATTTTTGCTTCGTATCGCTAATAATAATAATTAAACTATTTTCCCATTAAAAGCGATAAAATAGTTTTAAAAATGACTTTTTGGTAAGAAGTCATTTTTGTTTTCCGGTTCCCGTATTTTGTAATTCCGGGTGAACCCTGATTGAACTATGCATTGTAGTATGAAGATGCGATGGAACGCGAATTGAGGCTTATTTATGAAGGTCAAAACAAAATACATTCGTTGATCAAACGACTGGAAGACAAATTAGCTAACATGATGTCGTTACAACAGCAGCATACAACTCTTATAAATGGAGGTATATATTAAGACTTCTATTTCATTTTATATTTCATTTTATATCTTTGACCAATCACCAATAGTCACTTGTTTTGAATTACTGTTAGCTGTTGTATTTAAGCACAAACTTGCCTATTTTGTAATTGGAATAATATGCTGGATAGAGTTATTTTATGAAAACTATTAAAGTTTTTTAATATTTTGCGTTATAATGGTCTTTTTGACATGCTTGCTAATTTGGTGTTTCAGCATTACTGAGAATATTTCATGTAATTTGTAGGTTGTCCATATTCGCGTGAATTTATTTTCTCACATTCTTGTCATTGTAGTCGAAGATTTTAGGCATGACGCTAAATTTATTAATGACGAAATATTATTATTTAAAAATGGGGCTAAACTTTCTGATAAATTCTAATGTTATACTGTCCCGCGCCGTACATTAGCATGCATCATCGTGTGATGTCGTACGAGAATAACTATCGGTGCCGTATCACAATTCGTGTATGGCACGACACAGGTATTAGTGCCACTCAACTACACATTGTTTGCTTCAGTTGCGAATTCGGTGCGACAGCCTGGTGCTGTCCAGCAACAGACTGGTAATCAGATTGCGCCTGGTGGAGTGCCTGTAGATACAATACAACGGCACGAAGTCAACGAGCTTTTACAGTTAATTCGCGAATCGCACGCTGCATTAAGGGAAATGAAGTAAATATATTATTTTGCAGCATTCTTTTCACCAAAACCAATTTACAATCAAAGAGATAGTCTCTAAAAATGCTTCTTTCATTTTGCCTCCGTACTCGTGAAGCAACAGCTACAGTTGTCTAGTTGGCAGCAAACACAACAAAGACATAGTAACCACATAATAGATACAATAAATAAACAACAAAACAACAGCCGCGCGAAGCGGATATATTGAGGATGTATTACAATTAAGGGTTAAAATGACAGAACCCACTTAAAACAGTCGATCAAGTTCAAAGTATCTGTGTCAAATTCGTGTAGAATATGAACGACAGGATTTCTTTTTGTATTCTAAGTTATTCACATGATATTTAGAAGTTCGATACTTCGCTAGTGTTTTAGATTTTAAAACGATAATATAGAAAACTGGTTTGTTTGTTTGTTTGTTTGTATGTAATAATTTCGGGTTCAAATTTGTTTCATAACAAATTATTGTGTTTATGCAGAAGTTTCTCAACGGATTCACACAATCGCATAATAAATATTGAAACAAAAGTGATGCAAACGGCGGCGAACGCAGCCAATCAGCCGCAGCAGGTCGGCGGCGGAGGTGCCGGAGCGTTTGAAATGCAAACTATCAAATCTTACCTCGAAGGTATCAAACACGATGTAGAACAAGTTCAAATTAACGTCAGGAGTAACAGTGGAATGGTAAGTCGGAATTAAATCGCAGTATTTAGTTTTATTTCTGTTATAAGTTTCATTATTGCAAGGTTTCAATGCATAAAGGGTTTAAATTTCGTAAATTATAACCAAACCTAAATCATTATTTTGATTTAGAGTTGTTTTGCTTTGGAATATTTTGGGTTGAGTATAGTTTTATTAGGGTTCGCTTATTTGTGAGGGTTTTATTTGTTGTGTTTGGACTCGCTCCAGTCATAAATCACACAAAGTAACAATATTATCATGGACCAAATCGAAATGTAGTACAAAAGCTATCCTTAAGTCTTGTCCAAGTGCAATTCTGTTTGGCTTATTGTCAATATAATTGTATTGATTTAAGGCATGTCCTGACTCAGACGGTTCGTGTTTATCTCTCACTTTATTTTTAATTGTGATCGCTGCGCAGACAACGCTGTTTCTGATGTACTTTATGTTGAAGTGAGTTTATTTGAAATGCACACAGGCCCGTGGCCAGCTCATCTTGCTAGGGGGGCTACAAAGGAAAATTTTCTAGCGGAGGGCCAAAGTTTTTACGAAGGGGCCGAGTCCCCGTAGTCCCCCTTGGTTTCGTGCCCGCATTCGCAAAGGATATATGTAGTCGAATTGATGAAAACGTTTAAGATAAGCTTGGAGCAAGACGTACATAACGTCATATGGCAGAAGCTCAAGGCTAATTGATTATTAACTGGAAAAATAATTACCATCGTTATCGTAAGAACAACGAAACTATAGGAATGCGCTATACTTTCAAATTCAGTTTGGCTGTTGTAGGGTATAGATGTCTTAAACTTGCTTCTTGGATGTAGTTAATTATGTTTTATTGAGCACTAAATCTGTATTTAAATATGCTGAAACATTCGATTCGTAATTTGTTTCAGAGGAACTGGAGAGAAAGCGAAATTTTACTGACGTTAGCCGATAATTAGTGCAAATTATTCCACGCTGACTGATCAGGAAAAATGCGGTTGATCCGTTTGTTTAATTTGTGATGCCACGATTGATATAAACTGTGCTAAATTACATACATTCTATTTTTTGCAACGCTCACTGTAGTATTCGTTTTTGTATGGCTTAACTGGGACTCTTTTGGGTTGTTTATGATCGATGCAGCAAAATGGCATTTATGTACTAAATTTGCTAGTATGAGCATAAATTGAAGCATTAAATAGATTTAGAAAGAAAGCTGGTATGAGGTGTATGCGTTGATGAAGCTAACATTGCTTACATTGTAAATGTAAATCTCAGATAGCTAAAACAATTTTTCAGCCAATTTGAATAGCTTTCTCCAGTGTCTATGCCATGGATGTTGTTGCTAACCCGTACTGGCATTGTCACTGTTTTCACTGTTGCTTATTTGCAGGCCAATATGCAGTGTAGGCGGATTTTATTTAAGCGACCATTTGATACTTAAAACCACGTATATTTGCTACGATCACTCTAAAATTGCAATAGTTCACAATGTAGCACTGACTTTGCTGGTGGACTGCGGTTGCTTGACTGTAACACTAGTTTGTGATTCGAGATGTGTTTGTGTGGTAAACTGCATTCCTACAGTTGAACTTTGTGTCGTTAATGCGCAATGACTGCAATTTGGTATCAACTGTGACATGGTGCTGCGTGATGAGCTAAACAGGTACGTAATTGGATAAACAAAATATTGGTTAGCGGCTTTTTGTAATATTTCGAAAATTAGCCATTTTGACAAAGCGAAAATTTAAATCGTTGTTCAAACGTACCGTCGCCGTAAGTTGTTACTAAAACAACTTGGATGCTGATGCAAATGGTGTGGCGTTACACGGTAATTAGCTGCAGAATCAATAAATAATTACGGATTATACGCCGTTACGTAAGTCTTTTTTGTTAATTTTTATCAAGAATGGATGATTGCTAAGAGTGTACAACTGGGTACATTCTGTGTACAAAAGAATGCCCAGCGCGCGTTGTATTTTTGGCCACCTCCCTTTTTTAAGCGGGTACAATTTTGCTTATTGGACGAAAACCATTGATAATTTATTTTGCTTTCATTTAAATGCCCCACTTATAATCTTGAGCAATAGTTGCAAATCTATACATATGTATTGAGTATTACAACCCCCCTGAATCACAGGCGGTCGGGCTAAAATGCAACGCGCGGTGGTACACTTTGTGCCATGGAGTAGTGCGTCAGTTGCACACTCTTCAACAAAGTGGACATCATCCAATTATGGTTTTGTTTATTTAAAATTAATTGTTTTGTTGTTAGCCTACGTGTGAGTAGGATAGCGCTCTCCAAGCGTATAATATGTTCGCATGGTGTTTGTTATTGTTCTGCAGTCATGCTTTTGCACGTTAAGGGTGGCGTTATACTTCTGTGGCACTGGACGGCGCCTCGAGTAAAACTAAAAATCTTTACACATTAATTTAATAATGCTGTCGTTCGATACAGCGCCGCATTTCACAGATGGTTCCGGATCCGGATGGACGTTGCCTCAAGGCATTAAAATTAACAAATAGTATAGCGCCATCATTAGAATGCTAAACGGTTGTGTCTACGAATATTAGTTTTAGTTGATGCCTTTGCAATATTTATATTGTTACTAACGCATCGCTGGCTTGGTTTTGGTGTATGTGGTTGTAATCAAAATTTCATTGGCTACTTTGTTGTATATTTTTTGTTTGCCAATTTTAATATTGTTTAATGGAGTGAAGTCTTCAATGCGTCTGTGATCTAAAGCATCTTGTCCGCTATACACATCGCTCAATTTTGTGGAGTGGCATTCGGTTTGGTGAGTAAACCTTTAAGCACTTTAATGGTTACAGTTGTTCAGCGAGAGAAGACTTGTGTATCTTAGTTATTAAAACAGCAAATGGATCATCGAAGTAATGTGGATGTGTGATTCACTACAATGCTGGTGTCGTATTGAAACGTTAACAAGTTCTATGGCTCTCGCTGCGTATGGCTATTTGGATTGTTAGGGCTTTCGCTGCGTATAGCTGTTTGGATTTTTAGGACGCAGTCAGGCAACTCAACGCTTCAACTCATGTCGTGTATACAAACGCCTGGGAACAAAATTTATACTTTGCCCATGGTTGTGATACAAATTGCAGTGTTCAATCATTATGTCTTTGCTATTTATTAGTTGGGTCCAGATATGGCGTTGGAGATTTTTTGAATTTTTTATTTCACCCAGGTGCAGGATGCGATCAGATTCCGGCTCCGTATCTGGCAAAAACAGATTTGGGACCAGTATCCGGTGTTTAGTCTACCGGATTTTTACGGTGTTGATTCCAAATTGCACAAAATTGTTTTTTAACTAAATGTTTTGAACAACTTGTTGCGACTACATTTTTGAGCAAGTCAAGAAGTTCAAGTTTTGTTACATTGAACTAAAAATGAAAAATTCAAGCTAGCAATTAATTCTAATTCAATGAACATATACTTTTCTGCGGCTTAAATACTTCAATCTTTACAAATATAGATGTCACATCTGATTGGGTAAAAAACTCAGTATTCGATTGTCGGTATCCGGTAAATTAATATTTGGTTGTATCCTGCCCAGATGTCTGAAGTTAAAAAATTTATATTTTGGAATGTGATGAGATTTTGTAAGTTTCAAAAGTGTATGTTTGGTTTTTGTTATGAAACAACTTTATATTCCACAGGACGAGAGCAGTTGCGATGATATATAAGGTCGCACTGAATAATCGCTATAAGCATGTGTGTAACTTTTGAACTATGGATATCAGATTTAAAATTTCGCAAAAGTTGAGCCTGTATTCGCATATGCAGCGAGAAACTTATCATCCAGTTTCATAATTTACTGTCTTATTACATCTCGGACTTCAGAAGTCGGTAACTGGAAAGTTCACCCGAAAAGAAATAAAACGGTTTGGTTGTCGAGCGCATTAGGGTCGCGCTATACTTGACGCCTGGTGCCGTTTGCCACCGGGCGCGCCGGACGGTACCGTGTGGGTGATGGACGGTGCCGTACGTCAAAAAAGTAGTTCTAATATATACGCGGATATTCGGTGAACGTCTATTTTTGTGTCATAACCTTGTCAACATTTCATCTGAACTTTTTTATGACTACCGCTTTATGGGCATATCTAAATGGGTTTATTTATGCTATGAATCATTTCTATACATTCGTTACAACGGCCAATGTAAAGAACAGAGGCGGAACAGAATTATAAACATATTCCTAAGCCTAAGCGTAATGAATGAGTTTATCCCAAAGCCTAGAGCCAAGCAAAAAATTAGTCTAAACTTTAAACTTAGTGCAGTCCAACAGAAAAACGTTCCGTCCCTGAACGTTACATGGGCCGTTACAAGTAAGAAACTTTTTGCAATTATATACAGTTACGGTTTAATTTTTTTAATTTAAAAACCGTTCGGATCATGAAAGTTTGCTTCTGGACGTCAGTTTTCATTTTAGGTTTTATGTTAAATGTTTGTGTTGTTAAACGTTTTGTTTTTATATTTTAATGCTTATTTCGGAAATGTGAGGCTATTTGGTAGCCTTCATGTTTGTTTAAATAAAAGTTAAACTTGTTTATTGTGAGAGCGCTTTAAGCTTGCTTTATAAAAGGACGCCAAAGTATCTTGGAATCAGAGATGTGTTTATTTGGGTAGATTTTTGTCCAGCCTCCAAGCCCCCCCCCCCCAGTGAGAGATCTTGCTAACCAAATCACAAGTAACAAGACAGCAACAACAACAAAGTTTAACCTTTTCGCACATAAATATTTTCTATTTCCCCTGAGACCTACTTTTATGCTAAGATTCGAACTCCAGTGACTGGGGTGGGAGGTGTATACCGTCACCTCTCAGCTATAAGAGCTTGAATCTCGAGCCCTATGGGGCTCACGTCTTTGGCGATTTAGTACTATGTATACGTGTTGCAATTGTTAAACACTGCGATATTTACTATTTAACGTATATACTCTGCGCTGAGTTGCCTACAGGCAACTCAATGTGAGAAGGGGTTATAGATAGTAAACTGAAAATTTTTCGCTTAAGAATCTTAACGTATGCGCAAACAGGAGCAGCAAATACTGCTCTTCGGGACTATTGGTGTACCGCGTGAAAACGGAACACTCCTTAAAGTAACAAACACAGGTCACAGTACTCAAGCTAGACTTCAATGCTTGCAACTATATATGAGGGACTTTGACATGCCTATAGTCACACTCGGATTGGAGTCGACACATTTCGGGCCCGGTGCATAACGTAGTGTCACAATTTGACCTGTTCGTATTGAAAAGCTTTGGTGCTGGAAAAAATAAGCTGTCACGATCCCACCGACTATTGATCCTTATACCGTTTTATTTATAGTTCATCTTTAAATTTATCATATTTAGTTGCGTATGCTTCCTTTTGTGTCTCGAGGAATGTTTTCAAAGCATTGTCGCCTTTTTCCACAATGTCCGGTGCGGTGTCCATTTCTAACGAGTCCACTACACCGTCACCATTGAAATCGATGACCCACATTACACCAGGATCTCGGTTGCGTCCGTCTGGTTTCCAACGGAAAGATTTCGCTTTCGCAATATCTTGTTTCATTGCTGCAATAAATACTTGAATACTCATGTTTAATGTTTTTGATATATTTATCACATCATTAGAATTCACATGAACAACGAATATAAGACGCTTCAAGTACTGTAGTGACCCGAATAAGAGGCGGGTCCCCATTTTGGGTCCCAATCAAAAGGAGTTCGTATCCCTAATAAAGAGTCCGTAAGCGGATAGAGTCCGTAAACCCTAATTGGAGTCCGTAAATGTCAATTATCCCTAATGCTAGCGCATAAATGACTCCAGGACCAAATAATTTGACTTTTCTATTAAGTATAACCTTGCATTATCGCTCAAGCTTTCGAATCAAGACAACGTTAAATTTAACGGATAGTTGCAACACCGGAAATGTCAGCAACGAAGGGCGGTGGCGGGTTAAAAATAACAGTTCGTAACCGAATAACAGGGGCTGCGCTCTGGAGCGGCCAAATAAATATCAATCCCCCCTCTCTTATTCAGGTCCCTACAGTCTTTGATTATAATATCAACACCACAACTGATAAGAGCCTAATTAATCATTCATGACGAGCCAGGAACTAAGTGTATTTTCTCTGTATGAAAATACTAAGACTATAATACTTCTGAATTAAGCAGTACCATAAAAAGTCCTCCACGAAAATTTTGCTGCGGGGCCGGTGAGCCTCGAACCCGAGACGTCCGGTTTAGGTTCGATCATACCTGCTCTGTTGTAAATGAGCACGATGGTAAAAATACATTTACTCACGAGCAAACTTCTGGTCTTCTGGTTTTAAGTGTCAGCTGACTCATAGCAACATGGCAAAACATTCTTGCATGTGTTCGTTTTTAACTGATATTTTTTGAACCAGTCACGTCCCAAATATAATGTTACACTGTAAAAAACGGTGGGTCAAATTGACTTTCGGAAATAGGCTTTTCCTGACTACACACACGGAGTCAAATTCGACTCCGCCAGAATCAAACGTGCGATATAGTGAATCGAATTTGACTCTGGTGGAGTCGAATTTGACTCAGTTTGTGTAGTCAGGAAAAGCCTATTTCCGAGAGAGTCAATTTGACTCGCCATTTTTTGCAGTGTATTATTTATTTTAAAGTAGAACCGCTCTCACCAGCACTGTATTCTTGTATAGAAACTTTGTTGTCTCCATCTCGGTCATAATATTTGACAAAATATTTCGCCAACAAATTTGTGTCCAAATCTTCGTTTGGCAAATGTTTGCCGAAATCTTTTCGAACTTTTTCAATGTATTTGACTATCTAAAACGATGCAAGCAAAACAAAATGTTTGCGATAAATTAATCGTACATTTAGGTTTCATGTGATTAATACGTAAATGTATTAGGCCCCATTCACACGTGCAAGTTTTTGCAACAAAAACTTGCACGTCCAACTTGTATGTGTAAGTTTAGTTACAAAGCAGCTTTGAAGTTTTTGCAGCTGCCAATTATTCACTGGAATTCATGCTATTGAATTTAATTCGCAGCCCGTGAATGCATTTGCAAGTCACTTAAATTTCTTGCACCTGCAATTTGATTGGTCAATCGGAATGTTCCTTTGAAAATACTTTACAGCTGAAAGTATTTCGTACAAGCTACAGCTGCGAGTTCTCGCTGCAAAAACTTGCACGTGTGAATGAGGCTTTAAGATTTGTACATAAAGATTATATAATTTGAATTTTTTGCAATTTGATATTTCTTGTAAAAAATAATAAAGCAATAAATAAAAAAGTATAGATGACTTTCAGTCAACATTTAACTCAAATAAAAGTACACTGCAAAAAATGATGAGTCAAATTGGCTCTCTCAGAAATAGGCTTTTTCTGCCTACACAAACTGAGTCAAAATTCGGTTTCGCCAGAGTCACATTGAGTCGAATTATTTGGCTCAGGCGGTGTCAAATCTTGACTCAGTCTGTGTAGTCAGGAAAAGCCTATTTCGGAGAGAGTCAATTTGACTCACCATTGTTTGCAGTGTATATATTTACCTCTGTGACAGAAAGCTGTGTGTCGTTATTGAGGTCAAAAAAAGCATGCTGTAGTTCAGGTGACCACATTTCAACTTTCAACATTTCAATATCGAAGCTGATCCAGTGCTCTTCGGTTGGAACATATTTCCACGCTGTAAACAAAAACAAATAAACAAAAAAGTCGAAAATTTTGGCAGCAAAATGAGAGCGTTCAATGGCCACTCATTTTGCTGAAAAATTTTCGACTTCAATATCATCGATTGCTGCTCGACGCAACATTGGTTGATTCACACTCAATCGGTTTCTAAATGAATTTTTCTCAGCGCCACACTGAAAGTGTTTTAAAGCACAAAGATGTCCTGACAAAACGTAAAATATCTGCTTGGTTTTTTTGGTTATTACACCGCTGAAGTTTATTTCAATTTTTAGTCGAGTTTTAGAGTCTCAAGCATCAACTATCCTATCAGTATAGACCCTATTGCATGCTCTATTTTCCATCTAGTAGTATAGTAGCAGTAGTAGTAGTATTAGTAGTAGTAGTAATAGTAGTAGTAGCGGTACTATATATGCTGCTTTAGAGTCAGGACTTTCCGAACAATGAAGGAGGCATCAGGAACAGGCCCGTAGCCAACTCACCTTGCTATGGGGGCTAAAAATTTTCACCAGGGGCATCTAAAGGTTTTCATTGACTTACAAGCAAAGTTGGAAATTTCCTCGGGGGTCAAAATTTGACCAGGGGAGCTGAGCCCCTCTTCTGATCTGTCCAAACGGGCCACTCTCTAGATTTTCCAAAACCAAAACCTTGCGTTTAGTTTTAATGCCAATATTCGGGTTGACTTCAAGCTCGCATTGTTCTTTAGCGTGCCCCCGTTGTTGGCCCCTGTTACCAGCGATCCTGTGTAAGAATTTATCTATAATATTGAACACATACTTCTCGACTTTTTCCTTTGTGCCAGTCGCCATGGAATTGTGATTTTGCGTAGTTCTTGGTCGCACATTCCTTTGAGTCCTTTGTCTAAGCCAGGCAACATCATTCCAACTCCAAGTTGCGCCCGAATTGGCTGTCTACCGTATCTAAAAAATGTATACTCCTTTTACACAACAAAGTTTGCAAGTATAGCGTGCGCAGTGCAATTTATCGCACGCTTGTCAAGACAGCAAGATTATCAGATTCGAAAATGGAAATGTAAGGTTTTTGCCTCAAAAAATAACGTTGTATAAACCTTAAAATTGTTGAAATGTTATAATAGAAAAAACTGGTTAAAAGGCTTTCATGAACCAATTTTTGACTGCTGCTGAAAAAAAACTATTAAATATACCAATTTAGCTGGCATAATATGTTCCTTCGTCGCTGATTTTGGCAAAATTAACAGGATACCGCTGACTCGGCACAATAATGTTTAACCTAACGCACTGAACGAGTGTTTATCGACTATTAACAGTTGCTTACAGTGCCACGCGGGCCCGTAGCCAAGGATAGGCTTAGCCCCCCGCTGGAAAAATTTTGGCCGCCCGAGAAAATTTTCACCCTTGCTTGCAAGTCATTAAAGACCCTTGAATGCCCCTCCTGAAAATTTTGAGCCCTTCCTAGCAATGTCAGCTGGCTACGGTCGTGGTTCCACGGAGTCGAACGACATCGTAAAACTAACGTTTGATCAAATTTCTTGCCGTCTTCTAAATAACCTTTATATTGAAAGGTCACAAAATCTTTTCGTTTAGCTTTTCGCGGACACTTTTGTGGCACCCAGGTGTTCTTTACTTTAATATCTAAAGGTTTGCCTGGAATCAAATTGTTTACTTGATGAATGGCAATTAAATAATTGATCCAAAATTCGAACGTTCGATATTGCGTTTTCGGGCCATGCAGTGGCGGATCCAGGATCTCAAAATGGGGGGCCAAAATTTCACAGGTAGTAAACTTATTTTGACCCATACTGTAGTGACCCAAATAAGAGGGGGGTCACCATTTTGAGTCCCAATTAATAGCAGTCCGTATCCCTAATAAGAATCTGTAAGCGGGTAGAGTCCTTAAACCCTTGTTTTGTTTCCATAAATGTCTATTATCCCTCAGTGTAGTGCATAAATGACTCCAGCGCCAAGAAACTTTAAAGCGTGCTTATACTATTGTGTATAAAACAGAGAAATAAACAGCGTAGAACAGCAATTGACACTATATAATTTTTGTCAAGATGCTATTGGGGGGCACGGCCGGGGTGGCCCCCCGCGGATCCGGCATTGGTGCCATGCTGTAGTAAAATATACAGGAAGAAGTCACAGAAACGCTACTCGTGGTCTCTACAATTCGGTCGCCGAAATAACTCAAGAAAGGTGTTCAATACGAAATTTCAAGTTTGCACTGAGCAATCAAATAAGATTATACTTAACATCACCGGGGGGAGGGGGTAGCTGGACCCCTCATGCTTCCTATAATGCAATTTTTGATATAAGTGGGTATATGTATGGGGTAGAAAAATGTCTTTAGCGAAGGTAAACTTGACTAAGCACTACTTATTTACACTGTAAATTGCAGTGAGTTGATTTTTCGCGCAGAATGAGTTGAATCACTCAGTCTGAGTTAGTACTATCAGAACTCAGAATTTTGGACTCATTCTGATTTAATTGAATCAACTTCCGCCGGAATCAACTCAATTCAGTGTAATAATCAAAGTTTGAGCTAAAATTTTCTGTTGTTAGCTTTGAAATAACTAACTTTTCATCTCAGTTGATTAATTAACTCATTGGAAATTTCACAATGAAAGATTTTCTCTATCACAAGCCACGTATATACACCTCCGGTATTATAACCTGAGTTTCTTTTATAAGCATTACTTCCATTTAACTCAGTGCAATGGAATGCTTTAAACATATTATAATCTCTTGAAGTTGCCAATAGTACCCATACTATATACGCGAACATTTTAGGTCAATTAAAAATATACCAAATTTGATGTAAGCTACTTAATTTTTTAAGTATAAAAACCCTTTTAAAACAGTAAAAGCATACCTTCAGCTTCTTCTTCTAACGCTCGTATCTGTGCTGCAGTCATTGGTTTGCCTTCGCCACGAATTTCGATCACTGGTATTGAGTCTTCGGGCGTTTTTCCGCTTGACGCACTACCAGCTGCTGCAAGAGGCTCTGCCATTCGGTCCAACTTAACCGACCCTTGGACACTTTGTTCGATAGCGTCGCACTGAAACACTTGAACGAGTCTTGGAGTGTTTTAATTACTAAATATACAAACGAGGCCCATCACAGCGAGGACGAATAAGCCAGTTTAGTTTTAAACATTTGTTAGACTTGCTTGGTATTTACTGCAATTTTAGTTTAAACTACTGTTACTGTTCCATGCATAGTGGGACATTACACGAGGGTACCCGCGATTACCCGTGTGTAAACGCGGGTCGGGTATAGAAATTCAGCCGATGGTATACCCGCGGGTAAAGATTTTTATCACGCAGGTAAGATATTCGCAGTCTTTAGCAGCGCCAAAATTTGTGTTTGAAAGTGCAACACACGCTATTGTCTGGTTTAGTTCGGGTCAGTCGATGTCCGGTGCTTTATTTAGTTGGGATTGAAATTTTTTGGTTCTAGTAAACTTTCTGTGTAAAATTCGTTGAAGCTATAACGCAAAACATCATTAAAATGCAAATCACCTGCGATCATTAAAATACTTGTTTAGCTTCAGGCGCGGGCAAAACGAGGGTCGCGGGTAGATCTTTTTTGCACGGGTATACCCGCAGCTAAAAAATTTATTTGCGTCGGTAACGCGAGGGTAGGGTAAAAAATATCTTACCAACGTCCCACTCTGACGATCAAAGACGGTACTATGCCCAGGTTTTCTAAATAAAATTTACGACCCATGTTACTTTAAGGGGCGTCCAGGTTTCTGATGGGTCCATAAAAGAGTAGGTTTATATTCTAGATTACATTTTTCTACATAAAGTTTAGGAACAGAATCTAATGTTTGCCTTAAATGGTTAAAACAACGTACTAAATCAAATACAAAAGTTGCAACTCTCATTGTTTTACACAATATGCTCAAAAAGATAAACAAAATGTAACAGAGAGAATAGCATGGTGTAAACGGATAGTAAAATTAACAGAAACGGAAACGAATAGCGATCATAAACATCAGAAACAAGAAACGAATATTGAAGTATAAAAGTTTCAAAGATGATTTATTTTTGTGCCAACGGCATGCAAATATTCGCCGGGTTTTCTAAAATTTTAAACAAACAATAGCACACACATTAAAAATTTTTAAGATTTTGGATGAATTTCGTAATTTTATTTCATTCAAACAATTGCAGCATTAGTGAAAAATTGCCAGATATAATACGTGATTTGGAAATTATTTTGAACATAAAAATAACAAAATTTCCGTTGTTTCTATAACGAAAACGGACACCGATTTTTACCGGAAACGAATACCCGGTTACACACTGAAGAATAGCAAGAAATACCTAATCATACCCCTAAAGCGAATATCACGCAAGCGACTACAATTGAAATCATTTGCGAAACACCAAAGCATTTACTCATTGCTTTTAATTTTAAAGTTAAAGTAACTGGCCGAAACCCGTATTTCCTGAAAACTAAATTTAAATATATTGCGAAACAATTTTTACAAGACTTTATTTCAAAATCGATAAACACTATTGAAATACTCGAATATTTCGTATTTAATTCAAAATATGGACTAAAATAACATTCGGATCAATTCTATACATCGCTATGGATAGCCCGAGTTCGCTCCGTTAGGGATTTTTTCAATCTGACCCATATGCCATTACAAAACCTTATCTGCCGTAGAAAAATAGGAATTGTATACTAAATAAAATATCAATAAAAACAGCATTTCTACGGTTTTATGTCGCAATTTCTATTTTTTTACGCAATCTTCCAATTTTCACTCAACTTTCACGTATTTTAGTGTAATTTTAAGTTAATTTAGCAACCGGCGGATAACAAAAATTTGAATCAAAAGTAATAATTTTATATACGTAAGCAATGAGTCGAAAATATGTTAGCTTATACTTTGGAAGTCAAAATTCCAAAATCGAGTGAAATTCATTTTGATTTTTGCCGCCATATTTGGCGGCGTGCCTCTATGGAGCGGCCAAGTAAGTGCCGCCCGGCCCCAGTGCTGTTTTTGTCACGAGTGGGGCCTTAATAATTATTGCATCAAAATTTTTGATATACCGTCGTTGGCCATGTATTGAACAGGGCCGGGTCGTTTTCCTGCGCGCTGTAATCGAGTTAGTTTGAGCTTTAGACTAACTTTTTACTTAAGCTTAGGCTTAGACTTATGCTTATGCTAAGGGATAGGCTCATCCTTTCGCTTAGGATTAGTGCTTAGGCTAGGCTTTAGGCTATCGGCTTAGGAATAGGCTCATCTTTACGCTTAGGCTTAGCCTAAGTAATATACTTATACTATTCCGGTCCTGTACTATCGATGGGCCCCGCCGTTTTTGGCACCTTTGTTCAAAACGACCGGCGTTGCAAGTTAACAAAAGCAATTCAACTGGCCCATGTATAGAACAGGGCCGGATCGTTTTCCGTAGGTGCTGGAACAGAGTCAGTTTAAGCTTTAGACTAACCTTTTTGCTTAGGTTTAGGCTTAGGCTTAGGAATAGGCTCATCCATACGCTTAGGCTTTAGGCTTAGGCTCAGGCTTCAGAATATGCTTATACTACTGTTCCGGCCCTTTTCTATACATGGGCCTTCAACTCATCTGAATTTGATGCCTTTGAGATATATGTCTCTGACATAGTTAGCGTTTAATATTAATAGAATCTTGACTGGATACTTACGATCAAATAACTTTCAATTCAAAAACCCAAAACGAATATATCATTCGCTTGAAAGTTGAAATTTACAAAAATCTTCGCTTGCAATTCCAATAGAATGAGAGAAGTTATGGAATTTTTTGAAACTACACCACACTGCACGACAAGCGAATAAAAAATGCTGACGTGTTATAGTTGCACACTGGCGTAGTGTTATCTCCATACGCCGCGTATCAACGCCGTTTGTTCAGCGTGCTATACGCGCATTACCCGTGTTCAGTGTTACGATGCGCAGCAAAAATTTCAAATTTTACAAAAAAAATTAAAAATGTTCAATTTACACAAATCAAAAGAAACGTATATTTGTGTGTATACTTCGAGATCAAAACGCACAATATAGTTTGAACGTCAGTCTAAAATAAACGTATAATAGAGTAGCACACAGGGTCGAAGCAGCCAGCCCCCATATCTCCTATTCGGCGGGGGCCTCCCCACCTAAAGTGGCACCTAACCTAACCGGTTGAAACAAAAACCGCCGAAGTTTTAAAATGCGTCTGAGTTTTCGCTCGCTTCGGTCTCGAGTTCGGGGGCGCCCGCACTGGAGTTTGGGGGAAGACCCCACCCATGTCTGCTGCGACACTGATTTTACACATATATATTGAAGGTCATAGATAATGTACATGGTGTATATATAAAACACATGAACGAAACAATATTATGTATGTAACGTTAAATTTACTGTATATGGGGACGTCAAATATGAAACGGCATGCGAATTTGACTGAATTTGATTTAGTGACCGTTGGCTTCTGCTTGTGGAGACACCAGCAATTCCTCCTTTTTCCTCAATGATTTTAAGCAGGATATGTGGTTACAGTAATATGGAGTTGACCTTTGTCAATCATGGCATCGCTTATGCGTCCGTCGTTAGCCAAATCCAAACATGATTCTGGTATGGATTCTGGTATTAACGGAACTTCGATATTTTACACTACTCGGTTCTGGTATTTTAAATCGCGTTTTTTTTCACTGAAAATTTCGATATTCTGGGTGTTGAGAGTTTAGACTTGCAAAAGTTGAAAATTTTCAAGTTTTGACAAATTTTTAATTTTCTCCTACTAAATTTAGTAGGAGTTAAGCAGTAAAACGTTGCTTTAATGTGTTTGAGAAAAAAGGCTTATACGTCAGGTTTGAATTTTACTTTCCGGTCTTGCTTTATATGTTTTTTAATTCTGGTTTGACCATGGCCAGAGACCAAACCATTAAATCCAAATATTAATGGTAAGGCAATGCGGGTTCTTTCTTCTCTTATGCTTCGTCCAATGTAAAGAACATGGGTCGAACAGTATTATAAGCATATTCCTAAACCTAAGCCTAAACCTAAGCGTAAGAATGAACATATTCCTAAGCCTAAGCCAAAGCCTAAGCCAAGCAAAACATTAGTCTAAAGAAGAGTTTGAATCTGCTTAATAGAAAAATATTTCAATTTACTGTGTGGCAAAATTATAAATTGCTGTATTTAACTAATTTGGCTCAAAACAATAATAGGCAGCAAGACCCAAAGCCAAAAAATGTTTACCTGACATTTCCGGTTTTCTACAGCGTTCAACCGACGATGCAACTATGTAAAATTGTATAAGGTATTAACGCAATTAACAACTGTAACTTGGGCGAATCAAGAGACTGTATTGCATAACGCGTGAACGATAGGACCCCAATCTGACTCAGAAAATAATTGCAACAAATAAAATGAAATTTTGCATTTTCGACGGTAATCAAAAAACGCCTTTTTTGACCATCGAAAGTAAACGATTAATGGTTTGCAGTGATTTGACCAAAAATAAACTCCAGTTGTATATATGTTTGCATTGTAAGAACTGCTATTATGGCTTAATTGTAATGATTGCGCTATACTTCCGTACACGTCCGACACCGTCCGGCGCCGTCCGTCACCTGTACGGCGTCGTCTGTCACCGTGCGGTATCGTACGCAAATAACTTACGTACGATAATGTATTGTACGAGCGGTGACGGACGGCGCCGTACGGATGACAGACGGTGCCGTACGGATGACGGACGGCGCCGTACAGGTGACGCACGGTGACGGACGGCGCCGTACGGGTGACGCACGGTGACGGACGGCGCCGTACGGGTGACGCACGGTGACGGACGGCGCCGTACGGGTGACGCACGGTGATGGGCAGCGCCGTACGGGTGACGCACGGTGATGGGCAGCGCCGTACGGATGACGGACGGCGCCGTCCGTCGACTATAGCGCAACCCTAACACGTTCGCCAAACGTGCTTGCCAAATAACCACTTGCATCTATTAAAGTATAAACGAACGACAATCACCCGCGAACAATTAAAATTTACAGTAAAAAAATTGATTTAATTTTAATTTGAAACAAATTATTGATGATGACAAGTTGCATTTGCAAAATTTCTTCTCTGTACAAATTTTGCCACGAACTCCCTGAAATATTCGAACATTTCTTTGCAAAGTTTGCCTTTAAAAGTTGAATGGTTTTTAAAGTAGCAACATATCTCCGAAACTGTGCTGGAGTAAGACGTATTGCTTTCAAATTACAAACTCACTGAATGGACACAGCGAATCTAGAGAGAGGGGGCGCGGGTCGTACGCCCCACCCCATCTAAAATTTTGTTGTGATAAAATGGTAAGGTTTAGACAATTTTCTTGCTTTCGTAAGCTTTAAATTGGGCATAGGCTCGTTTTTACGCTTTAGGCTTTGGAATATGCCTTACCCTACTGCAACGGCTTTGTTCTATACAATGGTAAATTGACAAAATCGACCGAAAAAATTTCTAAAGCGGCATTCTGGGTTTCGCATAGAAGCAAGGTCATCTTAGTTATATTCTGGCTGCCTCTCGGTTACTGGTACAAAACGCTTTTATCGTTTCTCGACACGATTCCTACATTAATTTCCAAAACATTTTCCGTTTAATTTTACGACAGTCGCATAACCATTTGGTATGCAAAACATAGCGTCATCAAGACATGCCCGTAGCCAGCTTACCTTGCTGAGGTGGCTAAAAAATTTTAGGCATTCAACAATTTTTAATGACTTACAAGAAAGGTTGAAAATTTTCTAGGGGATGCCAAAATTTTTGCAAGAGGGTCTGAGCCCGTTGCCCACCCCCTTGGCTACGGGCCCGCATCAAGATCTAAAGCACTGATGGGACAAAAGGAAATTCACAAATCATAAAGCTGCAGAAATAACATTCTCTATGCAAAGTGACACATCCACCGTGATGTATCTAATTGTGGCCCATGTTACTTTTAGGGCCGTCCCAGTTTCTGGAGGGTCTGTAAGAGTACGTTTACATTCTAGACTACATTTTCTTAGGCTTAACGTACGCTTAGGAATACGCTTTTACAACGCTTTAGGCTCAGGAATACGCTTAATCTACTATTACGGCCCTAAAAGTATTAACATTGGCCAAAGTTAGGATTGATTTCATGTTTATTTACTGCAATTTCATCGTCGGTATGCCGGAAGATAAGCCAACATTGCGATTGCTGTTTGTTTAAGTTCATCAATCGTTGAAATTATAAGTAGTTGCCGACAAATATTTGTTAATCACTCGATTAGCAAGTAGCCTTGATATATTGCGCAAAAAGTATCAATTTGTTAGACAAAGCAGAATTATAGTCAGAAAAAAGAGCAAACTTTCCTTTCAAGTGATAAGGAATGAATGTCCTATACTCAATATCGCGTACTAGAAACCAATTTGTAAATCAGACTTGAAAATTTATAATACAAGTGTGCTGGATCTGAACACGGCATCCCATCACGTTGTACATTCAAAACGACCAATCTAACGTAAAACAATGCTCTGTTTTCTACTGAATTAAAACAAAAATAATAAATTTGTTCCAAATATGCTGAAACCTGCAAATATCCCAGCTCACACTCGAATATTGATTGCAACGATACAAAAATTCACTGAAAACAGAGCAGAACATAACTAAGATTTAAATAATGAGTAATTTTTCTGTTTCAGACGCCCCGTTTCACGCTCAACAATAGCTTCAGTGATCGCGTCATAATCTGGCAACTGACTAATATCACCAAAAGCGACCACAGACGGCTTGGATTTAAACAAATTTTCAGCAACGCGTTTCACATCATTTTCAGTGACAGCATCTAAAAATTGAACCAGGAAAGTAAGAGTTAATGTCTGTATTAGATCCTAGATCATGAGTAAAATTTTGATACTGATCAAACATTGACTATCAAAAATTAACAAAACTCTGGCGCATCTATGCATATATGGTAGCGTTTAAAAAACAACAAAAATAGCATATTCGGCTACTTTTATAATAAATCTCACCAACAGCTCATTACGAGTAAACTTCAAGTACGCAAAACTCATAAATATTGAAATTTTATATGACAATTCGTACTAATTTGTATTTTTCCGCGGCATTACCAAAAAACCACAAAATAAAATAATAACCTGCTATATTTACCTATTTTACTGATATACCACAACGGTGACTTTCGTTCGTTATGTCCCAGAATTTGTCGACCAATGTCTTCAAACACAACGGGACGCATTTCCAAATTTGTTAGCAGCAATGATTTTAGCTGCTTTTTAGCTCGAGAGAGTTCTTCCTATAAAACACAATTTTACATGCTACACGGCCTGCATCTATCCCAATTAACACTTAACTCGGTCGTTTCATGTTTTGTACTATAACACATCATAGAGTACATAAGAACATTTCAGCCAATAAAAACTGCCGTCAACCTTCGACAAAGTTGTGCAAAACTTAAACAGACTTCAATTCCATGTAATACAAGACCAAAACACTTAAATTCTAAATAAAATCATACTTCTGTCATTTGTCCGGTCATTGCAATAAATTCATTCACGATCACAGCCACCATATCTCTGAGCTAAAACTAGTTAATTACAAGTCAGAATCAACTGCGACCGCTACAGCAGAAAGTCAAAGAACCTCGTATTCAGCTATGGCAAACGACAACGAACTTGCGCGGATTGTGTTTGTACGGACTACAGTACTAAATGCAGGTATGTTGCCCTTTCCGTTTTAATATAATAAGAATTGACTCGTAGGCATCAACATATCAAACTTTTAAATCTTATCGGATGATCAAACTGCCGTTATACAAGTGACCGTTAATCGAAAAGCCACAAAAATTGAAAGTTTCTAAGAACGTTAATTGCAGTACAAGACAAAACAGTACAAGACAAAACCGGCAACATTACATAAAAATGAACGGCTTTGATTAGCTTGTCACAAATTAACACACGATGTGGTGCCCAGGTAACATACTTTATTTGGATCGCAACTAGCATACAAACAGTACAAACCACAGTCACCATAGACATGATGAAACGATGTAGCGTTATACATCCAATGATATCTTAAAATAAAATTTGACAAAACTGTACCGCAGGAGAGATATGCCATATAGCAATAATATCAATTAATTAATTCGTTCTAAAACAAAGTTAACGTATCCGTTCGTGTTGAGGACGATATCGAAACTTCGTGTTACAATAGCAGAATTAGGTTGTGTGCTATGTTAATTACAGTGTCTCAAGCTATAAAGCTAGCTTGGATATGTTTTGATTTGTTGCATTGCACACACCACAGAAAACTGACAATCTTTTGTTGTCAATAGTTCGTAACTGGTAATTGTCACAACCAAAAAACACGCTTGCCTTACTCACCTGTTCAAAACATTGGTATACAACCGCGTATACATGCCTTTACCGGGGCCGCCTGCACTAAATGATCCTCCGCCACCCATCAAAGCATTTAAAACGCAGTAAGTCACAAAATCAGGGTGACTGAAATACGGAAAAATGCTTTTTTAAAACAGTACTATTTTTGATTGGTCCCATAAGGCACTCAACATATAATTTTCTCCAATAACACATCCATTGCTGTTCCTAAGGTTCCGAAATTACGTAATGAAACTAACTTAAAAAACTGTCCGCTCATTCTAATTATAATTCATATCAGGCAGGACAGCGCAATATAAGTCTTATTTTACGTGTCAGTTGTAACACTCGAGTACTGAGATACTTCTATAAACATAAGGTTTTATTCTGAAAATGTCAACATGTGATACATGACTATAATATTAGCTATTTAAAAACATGTCGCTTACAAGGTTAGTATATTGCATCCCAAACCACATGAGAAGTTTTTAAGAATGCATACGCCTTTTCGAAGCTAATTGAATTATCATTTAGATTGAGCTCACCTGTACGACACACTTTCAAATCCGAGCATGAAATGGCACAACTCTGCCATTGGTGTCGGTCCCAAAGCGACACTTTTAAGATTTCTTTCAATCTAAAACCAAAATCAGTTAAACAACATATACACAAGAAGCAATTACATATAAATGCGGTGGCAAAGCTGATGACCTCATGTGCTTGCCCTAGATACGAATGGGATTGGATATAGCTTCAAATCGAATCTCTTCGTGTGTACTAATACAGAAGTTCTCCGTTGCGACTTAAGTTTACTCTAAATGAACAGTCTTCGATAAGCTACTTCATTGATTTAACGAAAAAAATATCAACCATAATATAATTTAACAATCCCTGATACAATTTTTATTTGAAATTCACGAACACTTGACAGATACTACAGCCTTTCTCATTGAACCGTTATAAAGTACATGACTATTGATTAGCAAATGAAAAGCGGTGTATTGGCATGCGTTATGACATGCCATAAATTTTCGCGTAACACAAGATATACCTTGACAAATCCACCAGTGTAGCGAGCAGGTGTGTGATTGGGTTTCAGTTCGGGAAGAGAAACCAATTCAGGTTCAGTTTCCCAAACTGGTTTTGTATCGACAAAGTGGTGCTGAACAGCAGCAGCAAATTCATCGTGATCAACACCTACTCCTTAAATGTGAGAACAATAAATTTAATTATAATATCTTACAAGGTTGATTTTCTAGTTACATTTTGAAAAGAAATCAAACATGTGTTTTAGTTTAGTGTTATGCGGAATGAAGAAATTGCACATCAATAAAACGTAAAGTGTTGCCGATTTAGTTGTCAAGTCAGCCTATTTGACCACCATCATCTTAATAATAAATCATGCAATTTAATTTAACTTTTAAGAGCAAAACATTCATGTGCAAGGTATGGTAGGTCTTTGTTGAAATAGCAATCGTACAGTTTAATCGGCTTGTGTAGGGCACCTTAAAATCTTGCAAAAACACAGACGCGTTGTTGTTTTAATTTATCACCGTTACAATGAAAACAAGCAAGATAATTTATTACCTGTAACTACTATTCGTTGAGGTGTGAAATGTGCTCTCAGAAATTGAAATATGGTGGATCTTCTTATCGAATCGATGTTCTCTTCAGGGCAGTACTTTGGTAACCCAACAGTGTTATCTTTGAACGCTGCCTAAATTGCAAAAAAACGCGCAAACCGTCAATGACGCTATTATACATCTTATAGTTATTTAGAAAACAATTTAAATAATGAAAACAGAAACCGAAATGAACAAAATTAATACATCAAACTATATGCTTAAGTGTTCACCAAAAAATTAAAATATCTTGTTTCGCCACATAAGCTTTCGTTTAAGTATTTTCACATCAGTTTCAACATACTGCGTGGATCCAATCAGTCAGGATGCGCTCAGGGTTTGGATCACGGTTCATGTCAGCAATATCGTATCGGATGATATCACCAGCATTTTTTATCTAAACACGAAATATAAAATAAGCTTTTGCTGAATAAATTAAACACTCAATCGGGTGCATAACATAATTTCTAGGGTTTCAAGCTAACTACAAAATATCAACCTCAAATGTTACCAAACTATTTTGAACAAAAACAGTCGAATCTTATAAATATGCATATGTAACGGAATTTTGTAACAGAGAATTGAGCAATTTTGAAAGATTATTTGTCTCGCTCTATATTGTCGGTAACCATGCCGATACGTCCCTTGTCACTTGTTTTTAATACCATACAAAAGGGTGTATAAAATTATAAGCCCTTTGGTTGGTAATATAAAGGCACCGCCTACTGGTTTTTGTAACTTAACTCAATTACTATTATCAGTAACTATGTGCCCCTTGGCAGCAAAAACAGAACGAAAAATTACGTCTTATAATTCGAGATGCTCGTTCTCGATTGTTTGAACGTTATACGCCCTTTGGCATGAATACCGACAATATAGCGACATAATACAGTCACAAACAAATATCGAAAAACAAAAGTAGCAACTTCTCGCTCGGTTAGCAACTGCCGCATTGAAGCCTCAGCAATAGCACCAACGACAGACGACATTCCTGAACGATGACATGACGAAGCGTAAATAAATGTGTCCCTACAAGAAGTATGTATTGTATACATAAAGTGGTTAGTAGGGTCACAACAGGAACTATATTTCACAGGATAAAGGAACAGGAATCATATATTTCAACGGAACAGGAGTATGAATTCCAAATATTACATGACCGAATTACAACTATTTGACTATGGTCCAACAAAAAATATGCTGCTTGTCTACTGATTTGCGTTTTCATTAGCCAGTTTTCCACGTTCTACAAAAGTATACGTCGAATACATTAAAATATGCGGAAGGAACAGACGAAACAGAAGCAGTGATAAGAAATTAGTTTCAGCACCATTTTTGAGACATTTTTGTTTATGAGCTTATTCCGCAGTTTGCCGCAAGATCGAAAAACTCCGGTTACTGCGTCGTTCGACGCCACGCCAGAACAGCAATTGAATATTTGCGGAAATTTCAGTCGGAACAGGAATTCTGATGCAGCATGGGCAGTTAGTACCGGTGACACGATTTGATTTTTCGCCCGGAAGACAGTTTAATTTTTCGCACCGAACGCATTAAACCATTTAAATTTTTCCCCAGATGCCGGAAAGTAAAAAAGCATTTATTTGAATCATCCAGGAGAAAAGCACTGCGAAGGTGTAATGAGTGCTTAAAATGTAAATTGTTGTAAAACTGCCTTAACATTCTGGCAATTTTATTCAACAAAGGAAAGAATTGTACAATGACCGGTGTCGGGAAAAACAAAAATGGGAAAAAGATTTATATCGTGAGCGGAGAAAAATACACTAGTCTATTTCGTCCGGGTGAAAGATCAAACGGAGATGAAGAATATATCGTGAACGGGAAAGAATTAAACAAGTCTAATTCTTCAGGGGGAGAAGAATACCGTGACACCAGCACCAAATTAATATTAATTTGGTTTGTCAATCCAAAATAATCGACATAACACACTGATTGGAATCGAAGATGCTTAAAACTAACTTAATATACGTTATAGTACGTGGTTACTTAGTTGATTGGCAATCACATATTCCGCCATGTTCCTCTAAATGATTGTAAAGTTGATTTCGATCTTTGTACCTTACCGTTGACTAAAATAAAACCATTTATACATGAGACTCTCAGATTTTGTTTACAACTAACATAGTACGTGAGTAGTATACACCCAGGGTGGGTGTATACTACTTACGTGCGACCGACAGTTAGCCAGGACAATTAAAACAAATCCAACAATTAAGGTGCTTTACAAAATGACCCCTGACCTGTTAAGGCTAAATTTGTGGGCACTTAAGGACAATAATTAAATTTGTTTTGGTACTGATAAATACTGTAATGCATATTAAGGTTCCACGAGATATTAATTCTACCCGATAAAGGTACCGGATATTGAAGTTTTTACCAGAACCGGATATAGCATGTAAATATGAGCACTGTTGACAGCAATAAACTCGCACAAATGTATATGTTTATTAAATTGAAATTAATTGTTAGTTTAGATTTTTCAATCTATTTCAGTTATTGAGATGCTTAATAGCAATGCTTGCCCAGAAAGGTAAACGCACCAAGATGTTAAATATGATTGTCCACTTATCAAAAACAGTTTTATGGTATTCGGAACCACAACCGTGGTCGCACCCTGTGCATATTATACTAAAGAAATTAAACCAAAGTTCAAAACAAACACATATATAACGACTGAAGTACCTGACGTTATTACATGTATGTCTCCAAAATATAAAGCTAAACTCACATTAAAAGCTAGCTTTTCCAGATAATGGGACACACCACTGATTACTGATGCTTCATATCGACTTCCAGCATCAATGCAAACTAAAAACTTTACAACTTGCTGCCAAATATACACTATGTGAGTGGCCATTTTTGAAGACAATATGACAGATGTTTATACCAATAATTATTTTTAACTTAAATGACAACTTACAAAATGCTTGGTGTAATGAATCTATATAGTGCACACACTGTATTAGAAATCTTCCTGTCAAAATCTATCTCTAAGACACAAATAAAACAGATAACGTATTAGATTTAGCACAAAATGTTACCTCCAACAGTAGAAAATTCTCCAAAATGAGGTGCGGTGGCTATTCGAATGCCGTTTCCAAGCGTTGTCACAGTACATTGAAAGGGATCGTTTCTGAATGTGTCAGGCACGTTTGTAAACAATGGCTTTTGCAGTCCTGTGACAGGATCTGCTAAAGAAGTACTATGAACGCCAGAAATCTAAAACTGCAACTTTCATCACAGTTGCGAATCATTTAATGCTACACAACATTAACTCGAAATTATTTGCATAGAGGTTTGCTACGACTTTCTATATCATATAACGAGCTTCGACGCGACGAAACATCTGGTTCTGAACCATATATATTACCCTTGTGTGAGCAATAGATTACAAATAAACCAAAACAAAGTAAATTAACAATTTCTGGCACTGCAGTTGCCAAGCTGATTTTTATTGAGCTACTATACTTTGAAAAGCGGACTTTGAAACCAACCAGAAAAACCGTTATAATTCCTGTAAAGATTACACTTAAGAGAGCAATAGATTATAAACCAAAACAAACCAAAGTAGCAACTTCTGGCACTGCAGTTGCAAAGCTGATTTTTTGTTGGTCTACTACACTTTGAGAAGGAGGTTTTGTTGAATAATGTTTAATAATATTTTTTAAAGCAATGCTTTTATTACGCATGGTTAAACAGCAATACCACGCTCTAAAATTGTACGTAGTTTTTGATCATATTTGCATGATGGCCTGTTTGATGACGCATGGGTGGGATCCAAGAGCAGGAAACAAATGTGCACGCTTTCAGCTTCTGATTACTTAGACATTTTCAATTACATAGGTAAAGTACCTATAGAAAAGACGTTCAATATGTTTCGTCACGTCAAGGACTTCAATCAATCGTTAAGACAGTTATGTGTTCCTATAGATCACAAAGAGGCACATACTAGCGACCGAGAAACGAAACGTACTTATTTTTACAAAATGCAACGACTCAACAAACCATTTAATCTTTTGGGGTCACATTGTTGTCAAATGGAACAGCCTACTACGCAATGTAGTACGAGTTAGCCGGGTACATTGTCTTAGGTTAAATCGCAGTACAAATTGAATTTGGTGTGAGTCGGGTGTGACAGAACGAACATTTTCTTAGGTTCATAATTCTTGCATAGAGATTTACAAATAGCGCCGAAGGCGAAATTTTTACTAACCACCGTTTGCATCTATGGGGTGTATTCCAAAATTAGTTGATATATACTGAAGATAAAATAGTTAACGCCAAATATTACTGTCAGAACTGCACGGTCGGGACGACCCCCATCCTCGAGGTACTGCGAATAAACATGTTTTTCTTTCAGAATGCGAGCAATTTTTCTGATTATATTTCTCTTTGGTTTTCAACATTGAGAGTTAACTTTTGTTCAGTTTACCCTACTACTTTAAACCATGTTTACTAATATATCCCTAGTGTACATGCTATACCACGTATAAAGTCCCGGACCGCGAATCCAAACTCTTCGTAATTCATAGGCCTAACGGTCGGGACGATCCCCATCCTCGAAGTACTGCGAATATACTTGGTTTTGCCCGTTAATTTCTCCGCAGCATACGGCCACGCTGAGAATGGAACCTCAGACCTCTCGCTCGCGAGTCAAGCGCGCTACCCATTATACCACGCGGCCGATGTTATAATTTTCTCTAACGCTATATGTGCACGTGTATGTATGTTTTAAATAACACATTCCGCATAAGCATATGCTACACCACGTATACCAACAACAACAAAAACAACAACTACTACTACTACTACTACATCATTATAATAACCGTTAATCTCTAACAGTTTACAACACTACGATATTGAAATGAATATTGCCATACGTGTCGGATGGGGCCCAGTCTGCACTCTGTGTCACACTGACTGGTGTTCACCCTCGTCCTCCCACTCCTCCGCGTTATGTATTTCCTTGACCTGTTATTTGCGTCAATCTTGAGCTTTATGATTATAATCTTATTGATTTTGGGACCAAATACTCCAAATTACTGTAATTTGATTGCCAGGAGGAGTAATTTTTACACCTATAAAACCGTTGTTATGCTATATTTCTAAACTGTCTCACTTATGATTAACCGCAGTAGCTTCGAAGCACATTTAATTCCGTGTACTTCAAAGCGGTAAACTGCATTTATTCAATATTTTATTTGATATACGTGCTAGCTACGCAATTACAGAGCTTCAAAAACTATTACGCTTATTCCAATTAAATGAAAGTTTAAGAACACTGTGCCACATACTGGCCCATGTATAGAACATGGTCGAAACAGTAGTATAAGTGTATTACTAAGCCTAAGCCTAAGCCTAAAGCGTAAGCCTAAGCAAAAATTAGTCTAAAGCGTAGACTGACTCTATTATTCCTCTCCGAAAAACGATCCGGCCCTATTCTATACACGGGCCCACATACTCGAGCCTTTATTAGCTGTATCTTCCAAATGCAAATTGTGAAGCAATAATGTTTTTTAATCTCTGCAGTATTGACAGCTGTTAAAACATTAATCAGAAGAAGTAAGCCAACTGCGGCAATTATAAGCTGTTTGAAATCAAGTTGCCGCAGAGCAATCAAACAAATCCAGATTCCGGCTCTGTTCCATACATGGGTCATTCGTTCTCAAGCACCATAGTGGACCAAGCGATGAAAAAAAGGAGCCGAAAGTGGTGCCGTCGGTAACCCAGCTCTCCATAGCCGAGATTGCAATTGATGCAAAACCGAGTGGTCACAACATCACGCAGATTCGCTGAATTTTACCAACAATGACCTGTAAAAATTGTTAAAAGATTGTTTTAGGTTGGTTGAACTATATCACTCCAAGACGGACTGATGCACCCCATAGGTGGTAGCAAAAAGTTCACCAGGATCATTACAGCCAATAAAGCTCTGTACTGTGGTATCCAAACAAAATAGATTGCCTTATATTCAAGAAATATCGTCTGAAATAAGACAATTATGTCTTAATACGGACGCCTGAGACGTACACCTACCTACCTATGTCCTGAATTCCAGACTTTTATTTCTTAAATATTTCAGAAATATGGGTCTGAAAATTTTCAGACTTAAAAGTGTGAAATTTAAGACGTTGTTTCATGAACGATTAAAAAATATTTCTGAAACATAGTCAAATATGTTTGAAATACTAGACAAAGATTTTCTATGGAAACTGTGAGTATACGCGGCTTGTGGATGTGCAGAGTGTGGAATGTTAAGACATATACACTCGTGCACATATACCACCAGAGGAAATTAGGATATCGGCCGCGAAGAGCTTTTGCTGGTATTATCGCAGTTTGACCGACCCCTTCAGGATGGCCACCAGCCTAAGTCAAATTTTTAGCTCTCTTTAAAGGCAATCTATGTTTTAACTGAATGAGCATTGAAGCGTAACGAAACACCACAACAAGAGCACAGGATGAACTTGAATACATTTTCACGAGCAAAGCAAAAAATGTGACGTATATATTACAAATATGTTTTATTATCTTTAACTCCAGTCAGTTGGTTGAAAGAAGAATCGGTATTTTTCCTTGATCCATGCAATGCCAATGCGGCGATGATCCAAACACGGACAATACAATTTCGGTATATTTTACCAACAATTTGAGTGTGGAAAAATGCTCGGCAAACGCCCCTAAGGCCGACAGATGGGCTTAACGGATATTCAAATATGGGTAAATCCAAGTACTGTAGTGACCCGAATAAGAGGTATGACTGATATTTATTTGGCCTCTATAGAGCGAACAAAGGTTACGGACTTTTATTTATTTTCAACCAGCAATTTACCGCCGTACGTTACTGGTATATATCCGGTATTGCAACTATCCGTTGAATTACACGTTTTTGCCTTGCATCAAACCTTGAGCGATAATAAGGTTATACTTAAAAATGTACTTTCAGAATTTAAGTGCGCTTTAAAGTTTCGAACTAAACATTATTTGGTCCTAGAATCATTTATGCGATACAATGAGGGATAATTGACATTTATAGGCTCTAATTAGGGTTTAGGGACTCTGTCCGCTTACGGACTCACATTAGCGATACGGACTCTTATTATGATTGGGACTTAAAATGGCGACCCCTTAAAGCGATACGTTTTTTTAACAGACGAACTCCGGCAATTTCATTAATCAATAGTTCACAAACTACAAGACTTATTCCCAACTGGTGATAAATGGTACATACGGTTTAAATTTACCGGGTCTCTACCGTACAGTACGTTTCCTTGTGCACACCAATTCTAAATACAAAATGCCACGGCAGAAACGCAGTCTGCGCTAAGCCGTTTTAACTATACTCCAACTTTTGCTGACTTTGCCAAACCATTTTGCTCATAAAATAGTAAATTTATAAATTTCATTTGTTAAGGATTATTTTTATTCGCGATTTCGCCTTAGCGAGGTCGTGTTTAGATGGTTGTTCGCGCATAATCTGCATACGCACAGTATGTCCATTATAATTGTAATATCATCATATATATTGGTTACTCTGGCGTGGACAGAGATTATATATATTTGTTGAAGCTACACAAGGTCTGTGGATAATTAAATATATATTGTAATTGGACGAGCTATCTCCTAGAATGCGTTTTCAATTTCGTCGGGTGGACCCAATTCCAGCCAGTTATACCCGATGACCAGTTACCACTGGCCGCAATCGTGACGGAGCGGCTCACAGAGTCTGTACAAATATGCAACGCGTTTTATGAATAGTTTTGCAAGAAGTATTACTTGTTAAGCTTAAAATAAAGACTTACGCAACGTATCAAAGTTAACGCGATATTTACTCCGGCAAAAAAACTGTGTTCCCAAACGGATCAATCTGCGGTCACAAAAATTTAATTTTTTAAGCCTTTAAATTTAACCATTAAATCACCTGTAGGATGGTGGAGATGCCGAAAGTTTGTTATTTTAGATGTACATACACCTACTGGATTATAGAACTCATACGACTTGTCAACTCCAATAATGGATGGGTGCGGAAAAAATCAAAGGAAACAAAACTGGTTCTCCCGTTTTTTTCCTTTGTTTCGGATGGGTGGAAAAACGATTTCGAAGGGGTAGAAAAACGGTTTTGGAGGGGTTAAAAAATGGTTTTGGAGGGGTGAAAAACCGGTTTCGGAGGGGTAGAAAAACGGTTTCGGAGGCGTGGAAAAACGGTTTCGGAGGGGTAGAAAAACGGTTTCGGAGGGGTGGAAAAACGGTTTGGGAGGGGTGGAAAAACGGTTTCGGAGGGGTAGAAAAACGGTTTCGGAGGGGTGGAAAAACGGTTTGGGAGGGGTGGAAAAACGGTTTCGGAGGGGTAGAAAAACGGTAAAAACTTTCTTTAAAACTACACTAATTTTAGCAAATATATAATACATCCTCCACAATAAAATGTGTACAGGGTGTGGAAAATGAAAAATCAATTCCAGAACACCATCGGATTTCAGTTTTATTTTAAGGTCGCCATTGAAATACAACTTTGAGAAATACGATATTTTACCAATGATGAGAAAATAAATTTTGCTATTTTAAAATCAATTCCATATATGACATTGCAATTTTCTCTGCCGTTAATGGAATTGAATTTGTTTGAGCAATGTTCAGAAGTTGAGAGTAAAATTTTCTTTGAATTAATTGCAGATAAAGAAATGCACATAAAATCTATGTCACTTGTGGAATTGACAATTTTGTATTTTATTTATATTGGCCTATGCGAATTTCGCTGAATTAAAATTTTCGTGTAGTGGAGTTGAATTTCGAGACGGTAGAATATTAATCAATGGTCGCTAAATTAAAATTCTGAAAACGATATAGAGTGATGGGATGCGATTTTATTTCTTTGAGGTCGTTGATGGAGTCGAATTTTATATTTTAGAGGTCGATGATGGAATACGATTTTATTTTTCAGAGGTCACCTTTGGAACTGAGGTAAAACAAAAAATAGCGTTGATGGAATCGGAATTTTCTAAGCACCCTACAAATTTTTAAAAAAATATTGAGGGAGTTGAACTACCGTAACCAGTGTTCAGCTGAAAAATTAAAAGGCATTGTTTACTTTGTGAAGTGAACCAAAGTTTTTGTTGTTGTGTTTCTGGGAAATCGTTCGAGTGTGCAAGTTTTGGCCCATGTTACGCTGAGGGCCGTCCCGCTGTCCCGGGACAGTGGGACAGTGGGACAGTAGGACAGCGGAACTGTCCTACTAACCCATTGTCCCGCTGGCCTACCGTCCCACTGTCCCATTGTCCCGCTGTCCCACTGTCCCTCTGTCCTACTGTCCCGCTGTCCTACTGTCCCACTGTCCTACTGTCCCACTGTCCTGCTGTCCCACTGTGCTACTGTCCCGCTGTCCTACTGTCACGCTGTCCAACTGTCCCGATGTCCCACTGTCCTACTGTCCCACTGTCCCGCTGTCCTACTGTCCCGCTGTCCTGCTGTACCGCTGCCCTACTGTACCGCTGTCCCACTGTCCCGGGGTCCTACTGTCCCGCTGTACTACTGTCCCACAGTCCCGCTGTCCTACTGTCCCGCTGTTCTACTGTCCCGCTGTCCTACTGTCCCGCTGTCCCACTGTTCTACTGTCCCGCTGTCCGTCTTACTGTCCCGCTGTCCTACTGTCCCACTGTCCCACTATCCTACTGTCCCGCTGTCCCACTGTCCCGCTGTCCTACTGTCCCGTGGTCCCGCTGACCTATTGTCCCGCTGCCCCGCTGTCCCGCTGTCCTGCTGTCCCACTGTCAATTTATAAATGCCACGTATGGAATTGAGTTGAGAATTGAGTAAAATTAAATATACAATAGTAAAAATAGCAAACATATTTTAATATAGTGATGCTGTATTGATTTTAAATTTTCGAATCGCATTCATTACATGAGATAAATAAAATTCGAGTCGCTTGCGGAATTGATTTTAATCAAAATGTACCGTCCGTAAACGAATTTTTCGTTTTCCACGCCCTGTACACATTTTATTGTGGAGGATGTATAATGTGGTCAGTATCGGGGATTTAGTAGATCTTGTGCTTGACCGGATGTTTTGGAGCTTGTGTACTGAGTCAAGTGTAGGTGTACTTTTTGTTGCCTCAACTGAGGTTTAATTTTACTCATACGATGTTTTTGCTGCTGTATACTAGGTTTTTAATCTTAAAATAGCTGGCGTATACCTACCTATATGATATACTTTAATTATGTTGTTTTTGCTTTGTCTAATATTCTAAGTCGTGAAACGCGTCTATTTTGAACAGAACTTCTGAGTAAACTCATATAATGTGTGGTTCACGTTATATAACTGGGGCAGCCCGGAACACGTAGTGTCCATGTTACTCGACATCAACATAGAACATTGTGTCAGAATAGCGTTTATGTAGACAAAATGTGAATGTCAAATGACACTGGCTTGCAAATTCCTGATCTCCAAGAAATTTATGCGACTATCATATGATATTCCGAATTTATTTTCTAATTCAAATTACAAATTTTAGTGTCATATGATATTCTACAGGACATTCAGGC